>CM077196.1:5180326-5285326 GCA_039654625.1 Rhinogobio ventralis
ATCTGCTCAGTTACTGGGATTTTCACGCACAACCATTTCTAGAGTTTACAAAGAATGGTGTGAAAAGGGAAAAACATCCAGTATGCGGCAGTCCTGTGGGCGAAAATGCCTTGTTGATGCTAGAGGTCAGAGGAGAATGGGCCGACTGATTCAAGCTGATAGAAGAGCAACTTTGACTGAAATAACCACTCGTTACAACTGAGGTATGCAGCAAAGCATTTGTGAAGCCAGAGAGTGAGTCTTACATACCACACAGAATCGAATCAGTTCATTTGGAATTATTCAGCTTTTAAGAACAAGCAGAAGATATGTGGAAGTGGGCGGGACTAAAGCGCAAACGGCAATCTCATTGGCTGGCACTCATCCATTACCTTCACTGTTTTGATTTCAGCAAATCAGTTTGACAAGCGCTGACAAATTATTCATGAACCCAGCAGCTCATCAGTCTTTAGTGCGTTGTATATTGTTATTAATAGTAGAATTAGTAGTAGTAGTATTATCTTATTAATAATTATGATCTATTACTATTATATTTTTCTTACAGTAACACTGAATGACCAACAATATCTTAAGCACCACCACCAGTCCTAAGTTCAGTTAAAATATCAAACATGCATTCATACGTGTGTGTATAAAAAACATTTCTTAAATATATACATGTGTGTGTATTTACATACACATAATAATTATACACAGTACACACATATATTATGTAAACAAACTTTTAATCGCGATTAATCGATTTGACAGCACTAATATAAATAAAAGAGTATATCAGTCTGGCGAGTAAACTCAAAAATGTACTAGCCAATGGCGATTATATTGCCAAGGTGTGCGTAGAGGGTTGTATAAACACACTAACATAGAGCACATCACATATGGTAATCCTTTTTGATTTATAACCACAGCGTTAAAAATGAAAGGTTCCCAAAGGAGGTTTTCACAGTGATGTCATATAAAGAACCTTTTGTGGAATGGAAAGATTCCGTGGATGTCAAACATTCTTTATAGAACCATCAACGGCGATAAAGAACCTTGATTTTTAAGAGTGTATTCTAAAAAAGCAAAGCAAACATAAAACAGTAGAGAAAAGACAAACACAGAAGACTGACTGACTTCATAAACACAAAGGTAGTAATATGAGCTGTATGTTCAGATCAATACCCACACACACACACACACACACATGCAGTAAGTATTGGAGCTGACACACATTTACCTGGACAAAGAACCGTAACCTGATCTCAGTAACATTTCCCTGACAGAGGCCTGTCTCATGCGCTTCTCGATCTCGTCTATGTACAGTAGAAGTGAATTATACTGGAGATCCTTATTAAGACACAAAGAGCTGGACTCGACCCAAAGCCTTTTGTTGTGTGGACGCATCACTTCCTGTGAGCGCATTTGACTTCAGCCAGAGAAAGAAAGTGAAGAGCTGCTCGCACCAAACTCAATAACCGCCTCTCAATAATTCAGTTAAACTGTGGATCGGCTCCAAATCCTGGTGACTTCCTTTAACTAGATCGCACAGTAGCAGGATTTATTCTGTGTCCACCGGAGCGCTCCGATTCCAATGGTCATTCATTATCATCATTATTATTATTATTATTATTATTATTACTCTTTATTTATTTATTACAGTTACCACAAAGATATTACATTACCACAATTACACATATTAATAATAATACAATATTTAATAAATGATAAATGCTACATTTCATATAAATAATTAAAATAAAGATATTACATATATAATATATAATTTATATTAATAAAATATTTAATAAATTATTTATAGATAATAGATTTTAATATAAATAAAATTATAATTATATAAAAATATGTTCTATATAAACAGAAAGTAGTTTTGCAATTTTATTGTGGTTCAACTCTAGTCTAGATTCTTAATATTCACAAAAAAAACATTAACTTGAAATAATAAACAATAAAACACGTACACAAAAATATACAAAATAAAATATTAATAATATAAAATAATATATGTATTATTATAAACAATAATAAAATAAAATATTACCAAACACTAAACTATTATAAACAACATTAAAAATAAACATAATAAAATACAAAAATAATAAAATCTAAAATATTACTAAACGTTCAAATGTTACATAAAATGCCTGAACATTTTACTATAAATATATAAAAGTAATAAATAATACAATATTATAAACAACAAAACAATATTAAAATAAAATTATAAAATATTGGAAATATATAAAAAATTAAAACATTTATATATTCAATAACTTATTTATGGATAATACATTTACAAAAATTATAATCATAATAATTCTATTAAATAATATTTTGTAAATGAACAGTAAGTTACATCTTAATTTCTACAATTTCAATGAAATTGTAGAAATTAAGATATTAAAGTATAAGTCTTAATTTTCACAGAAAAAAAAACTATTTAAAATTAAGTTAAAGAAATACTACACAATTAACATAAGTAATAATAAAATGTCATTTGTTGTGTCGTGATCACATTACCACCTCAATGTGAGAATATATTTCCAATAAATCAATCGTATGTCATCAATTCTTCTACACAGTAACTCTTTCAGATTAACCCGACCCTTAATATAAAACAATGGGCTGTGATTGGTCACTTCACCTGTCAGTCAAATGGTCTTCCTGTCTAATGCGGGCGGCTCTTGGCCAGAATAAGATGCAGTGTGGACTTAACACGAGACTAAGTTCACTGTAAGTAGTTCTGTGTCCTGAGATGGCCGGCGGCAGCACAGATATCGATGCGGGTTTGTTGAATCTGTGATTTCAGAGTGACTGATGCTTCTTTAGCAGCAGCGTAAAGGATGACCGTTTAAAGACATTGCTCTGCGCCGCTGTCCGCATCTGATGGAAATGAAATTAAACTTCAGAACGCGAGACAAGGCGATCACGCGATCATTAATAAAGCGAGTGAAGGGCTCGAGGAGGTGAAGACTGATACAGCGTCTTCACACACGTCTCGTAAATCATCTCGAGCGACTCGCGATTTATGAGCACATGCGTCTCACGGCTGTCTATCATTTCCC
Source organism: Rhinogobio ventralis (assembly GCA_039654625.1). NCBI lineage: Eukaryota > Metazoa > Chordata > Actinopteri > Cypriniformes > Gobionidae > Rhinogobio > Rhinogobio ventralis. The sequence continues at coordinate 5,183,392 of CM077196.1, forward strand.
ATTTTCTGTCAGCGTAATTCAGCCCTAAACTGTCCGAAGAGATGAAAAATACAGAGAGAGAGAGAGAGACACTCTTCAGAAGTCCTGATCGTGTACTTGTCAGTGACCCGTAAAGAGACGTGACGGGACACTGCCCTCTGTCTCATTCACACATTCCTGCTACGCTTTTCAGGGTTTTCCATGCAACTCATAAACATATTAATCATTGTAGATAAATGTGTAAACTTCTAAATGTCTATAGATAAAGTAAAATAAATCAGTAAGTAAAAACATAGTCAAAAATTCAAAAAATTATTAAAAATATTGATATATTTTATTATTTAATTGTTGTCTACCTTTTTATTTATTCTTTTTCTTATTTTGCTTATTTATATTACTTCATCATTTATTTGTTTTACTAATAAATAAATAAGTAACACTTATAAATAAGTATAAAATAAATAATAAAAACATTTATTTGACATTATATTATTTATTTGTTTTCTACCTTTTTATTCATTTATTTCACTTATTTTACTTCATTAATATTTATTTATTTACTTATTAATTAATAAATAAATGAATAATAAAAAGTTAAATAAGTAAATGAATAAATACATTTATTTTATCAATTTATTTATTCATTCTTGTACTTTATCTTATTTTACTTTATCATCACTTATTTTAAGTGAAATTAAATTCATTTTAGTTTTTATTTAGTAAAAAAAGTAAAATACATACACATATTCACAAAAAAACAAATAAATAAATAAAAACAAACATATATGATAGATATGCTAACTAGTAAACATTAACAGTGAATGAAAAGTGCATTTTCTACATTGATAGTGAGTAAAAACCATAGAAAACAACTGTATGTAAACCACACACACACGCACGCCACACACACACACAAACACACACGCACGCAGACACACACACAGACTCCTGCGAATGGATTTTCACCCTTGAAATGTAAGCGCATCAGAAGAACCTGCTGGAACAGCCTGCGATTTACACAGTGATTTTCTAGCTGCTTGTGTCTCTCTCTCTCACACACACACACACACACAGAGTTAATTAGAGGAGCAGCAGCGACGGTAATGAGCAGATAGACCGACAGAGAAAAGACTGTAAGTGTGGAGGAATTTATTACAGAGAGAGAGAGAGAGAATGAGTATTACACTGAGACACACACACACACAATTTACAGCGATGAAGCGGCTGCACAGATAAATCAGGCCTTTGACCAACAAAAGCATCCTGTTCAAATGTAGTTGAAATAGTTTTCCGATGCATAAACATATAAGAGCTTCATGTACAAAGAGTCACATGATCAATGACACTCATTTACTTGCATTTAACTAGTCGCCAAGAAATCTAGAAAAGAGTGTTTAATTATGAGCCGCTATGTACGAATGAGACGGTTAAAGCTGAAGCTCTTTGGATCATCTCAAATCATACTGGAGAACATGATCAGCAGGTTTTGTTCATGCAGCTCCACATCAAATACTGACACATTCTCACATTTTGCAACGAATGCAAGCATGTTCACTAGCGCTCTCAGCCTGTTACAGAGAGAGAGAGAAGGCTGAAATCTATTTCAAGCCCTGCTTCATTTGATTCGGTCAGTGATGCAGAACCAGGCAGACTCTAGATTCAGTGTTGTAGTTCAACAGCAGAGCGGCTCTAACCGGACATACTGACCACAAACACAGAGAGAGAGAGAGGCAAAAGATTTTGCTGAGTGTTTACTTTCTTACAGCTGATCGTTTTTCATGCATATATTTTGCATTACCATTTCCCACAATTGCTCCAATCCTTAGAATTAAACACACTTGTAGAAGAAAAGGGTTCTATATAGAACTCTAGGGTTTTTGACTCAATTTTGAAGAACGCTTTACGTCAAAAAGGTTCTATATAAGGAGAAATGTCTTACATGATTGCATAATAGTTTCATGTTTAACAGGTTATTTAAAGGAATAGTTCACCTAAAAATTCAAATTAGCCCATGATTTACTCACCCTCAAACCATCCTAGGTGTATATGACTTTTTTATTTCAGACGAATACAATCAGAGTTATATTAAAAAATGTCCTGGCTCTTTCAAGCTTTATAATGGGAATGAATGGCAGCCCAAAATTTGAAGTCCAAAAAAGTGCATCCATCCATTATAAAAGTGCTCCACACGGCTCCGGGGGTTAATAAAGGCCTTCTGAAGCGAATCCATGGGGTTTTGCAAGAAAAATATCCATATTTAGCACGTTATAAAGTAAAATATCTAGCTTCCGGTGGATCGCCTTCCGCATTCAACTTACGCAGAAAGTGTAACGCCTCTCAGAGTTCAAACGCTTACGCCAACGTCATCGTCGCGCCAGTTACACTTTTTCCGTAAGTTGAATACAGAAGACAGTCTGGCGGAAGCTAGATATTTTACTTTCTAACTAGGGTTTGGTATCGTTTGATGTTTTAATAATTCTGATTCTTATCGATTCCTAATTTAGATTCCAATAAGGTAAAAAAAACCTTAGATATCATTCACATTTATTATTAGGCTATTATTGCAAAACATTTCATTGTAGCTGAATACCATTAACAAAAATCCACAGGCTAGCAACTTTTGCCTATGGTTTAAAAATACCATAGCAAAATAAAAAAAAAGCCTAATATAAATTTCAAGCATTATTAAAAAACACTCAGTAATTAAAAAAAGAACAAATAAACAAATTAGCAATTGCACAAATAAATACAAATAAATAAAATATATAAACATATTCAGGTAGGTACAGAAACTGTAATCAAATGTAAAATAACACTGCACTTTATTGATGAAATATAGGCTATACATCACAAATATAGTTAAAAGTTATTCTGTCTAGAACAGCAAGTGAATTTTCTCGTCTTTTGTTGTTTGATTAACGTTATCATAGAGACGGCATCAAGAAAATCTGCCGTCAACGACATAACCGACTGTTTACGAGAGTATTTTGACATTTTTGTGTGCATTTGTCCATTCGCGTGCTGTGCAAAAAGACGAGGAAGACGAGCTGTTCTGTGGGCACGTGTGTGTGTGTGCAGCGTGTGTGTGTGTCTGCAGCACAGAAAACAGCGCGCGTGTCTTTTTTGCCGCTCAAATGGTTAAAAAAATCACAATAAAATGCGCACACAGTAACCGATAAGTGGAATCGAAATGCGCGTTTCTTATCGTATCACCGTTTCTGGGCAATTTGGAACCGGTTCTAAAATGGAACAGGTTCTCGAAACCCTAAATATGGATATTTTTCTTACACAAACCTATCGATTTGCTTCAGAAGGCCTTTATTAACCCCCCGGAGCCGTGTGGAGCACTTTTACAATTTATGGATGCATTTTTTTGGGCTTCAAATTACGGGCTGCCATTCACTGCCATTATAAAGCTTGGAATAGCCAAGACATTTTTTAATATAACTCCGATTGTATTCGTCGTAACGTTTATGAGCTGTGTGTCTCACAAAATTAATGAATTAATTAATTAAAACTGAATCCATAAAATGATCCCATGATGGAACCCCTAAAGGGTTCTATATATGATGCGCATGACAGAACCCTTTAAGATTCTAAATAGAACCTCTTATTCTAAGAGTGTCTATTTGTGCTACTGTACCTTTAAGACACAAACATGTAATCAGTCAACGCTGAAATGTGCCGCTCAAACGCTTCAGATCAGACTCAAATGATTTCCAAAGTTCAGATGGATCTGCACACAAACGGCCACAGCACAAGCTTTACCATGTTTTACTCTTATCACTAGTTCTTCTGCTGAAAGTTTAGCAAAAACAGTGATAAGCAGTAGTATTTAACTGAATATTTAATGTGCTACAAAATAAAACTAGACTTAAAAGGGAACCCTGTTCAATGATGACTTGAATGAATAATTTTCTTGACTGGTCAGCTGAAAATGAACTGTCTAAATGAATCAATTTGCTTAAAGTATTCAGATTTCATTACAGTAATTAAGAGAGAGATGTTTGATTGCCACAGAGTCACACATCACTACTTCAACAATAATCGATCACTAACAGAGCAAAAACACAGAAAAATTTTTCTCAAATCCAACCTCAGAATCCAAATCCTCCTCAACAACCTGTTCCTGTAATGCAAGAATCAGTTTAACATACGCTGAGCTTTATACTCTCCAAAACACACACTTCACCAGCTGTCTGCAAGCGCTGATATATTTCACACCAACACAAGACAAATGTGTTCTGTAACATCCACTTCACCTATTATCCCATAGTACTGTATGCGTCTCATTTCATCCCTGCATTTCTGTCTGCGTTACAATCCCGTCACATTCGTGAACTGTATCAATAATTCAGCAGTACATACTGCAGCAAACAGGGCCGTGTGTTTGAATATGAAATCAATTAAGCGCACAAACACACTCGCTCATAAACACGCAGGCTCATGAATAATATGTCCTGCTCTCCGGAGGATCGTTTGCCCTGGATTCTTCACAGGGCGACTCGACGCAAGGCGACCATGTGCCAGCATTGTGTGTGTGTGTGTGTGTGTGTGTGGACAGATGGGGGAGGAGATGCTTCTCCTGCTGTCTCAGAGTGATTTAAAAGCAGGAAGAAAGCACTCATCTCATTTATCGCTCTCGTGTCTCAGTACTGTATCACTACAGCAGAACTCACATACTTGCGCAACGAAACATGCACTCGTGTCAAAATGTTGGCTGGTTAACAATATTATATCATAACTCTATACTGTTTGCATGGTCTTTTAAATATTGTTCATACTAAAGCACTAATTTACAATTTTACATGTGAATCTGTCAAATCAAACATTATCATATTATAATATATAGCAGAAAAGATAAATAGTTTTATTACTTAAGAATCCCTGTACAGAAAATGTCCATTATCTTCTTAAATATTGACAACTTAAATTTGAAATGCTTATATTGGTTGATACGGAAATGTAGAAACCAATATATCAAGCATTGATAATATAATTCCGATATGTAGAAACCGATATATGAAGCAATGCTAATAAATAATGATATGTAGAAACCGATATATATGAAGCAATGCTAATAAATAATGATATGTAGAAACCGATATATGAAGCAATGCTAATAAAATAATGATATGTAGAAACCGATATATGAAGCAATGCTAATAAAATAATGATATGTAGAAACCGATATATGAAGCAATGCTAATAAATAATGATATGTAGAAACCGATATATGAAGCAATGCTAATAAATAATGATATGTAGAAACCGATATATGAAGCAATGCTAATAAATAATGATATGTAGAAACCGATATATGAAGCAATGCTAATAAAATAATGATATGTAGAAACCGATATATGAAGCAATGCTAATAAAATAATGATATGTAGAAACCGATATATGAAGCAATGCTAATAAATAATGATATGTAGAAACCGATATATGAAGTAATGCTAATAAATAATGATATGTAGAAACCGATATATGAAGCAATGATAATAAAATAATGATATGTAGAAACCGATATATGAAGCAAAGCTAATAAATAATGATATGTAGAAACCGATACATGAAGCAATGATAATAAATAATGATATGTAGAAACCGATATATGAAGCAATGCTAATAAATAATGATATGTAGAAACCGATATATCAAGCATTGCTAATAAAATAATGATATGTAGAAACCGATATATGAAGCAATGCTAATAAAATAATGATATGTAGAAACCGATATATGAAGCAATGCTAATAAATAATGATATATAGAAACCGATATATGAAGCAATGCTAATAAATAATGATATGTAGAAACCGATGTATGAAGCAATGCTAATAAATAATGATATGTAGAAACCGATATATGAAGTAATGCTAATAAATAATGATATGTAGAAACCGATATATGAAGCAATGATAATAAAATAATGATATGTAGAAACCGATATTTGAAGCAATGCTAATAAATAATGATATGTAGAAACCGATATATGAAGCAATGCTAATAAATAATGATATGTAGAAACCGATATATGAAGCAATGCTAATAAAATAATGATATGTAGAAACCGATATATGAAGCAATGCTAATAAATAATGATATGTAGAAACCGATATATGAAGCAATGCTAATAAATAATGATATGTAGAAACCGATATATGAAGCAATGATAATAAAATAATGATATGTAGAAACCGATATTTGAAGCAATGCTAATAAATAATGATATGTAGAAACCGATATATGAAGCAATGCTAATAAATAATGATATGTAGAAATCGATATATGAAGCAATGCTAATAAATAATGATATGTAGGAACCGATATATGAAGCAATGATAATAAAATAATATGTAGAAACCGATATATGAAGCAATGCTAATAAATAATGATATGTAGAAACCGATATATGAAGCAATGCTAATAAAATAATATGTAGAAACCGATATATGAAGCAATGCTAATAAATAATGATATGTAGAAACCGATATATGAAGCAATGCTAATAAATAATGATATGTAGAAACCGATATATCAAGCATTGCTAATAAAATAATGATATGTAGAAACTGATATATCAAGCAATGCTAATAAAAGTAAAACATTTTGATACTGTTAATTTTTTTTTATGTTATTACTAGTAAACAATATTTTATCATAAATCTAGTGTTTTAAAGTGTTGTACTGAAGCTCTAATCTACATGCAAATCTGTAAAATCTAAATTAAAATTATAATATACAGCAGAAAACATAAATAACTTTAGTGCTTATGAATCCCAATACAGAATAATTCAATTATCTTAAAACAGCAAGCGAATTCAGACCGATATTAATGATTTAAAATTGAAACATTTCTATCGGTTGATATGGATTTGTATAAACCGATATATCAAGCATTGCTAACAAAATAAAACATTTTAAAAACAAAACCATGTGCACTAAACTAATCTAATGTTAATTAATTAAGAACATCGATTAAGTGATCTAACACAAGCAGCTCCTGAATAATTCATCAGAGTATCTGCATATGCTAATATTGGTGATGATGAGATAAAATTAGTAACAGCTTTCCGTCTGACACATGCATGTCAAATATATATAGTTTGAATCTATAAATGAAAACAATCTAATGCCAAACAACACACTGCAATACTAGATACACACGACCAATTTATATGAACAATAAAATATCAAAAGACATTCAAACAGTATTATATATAGCATATATAGCAACGGGAGAAAAAGAGTAGCATTGATATGATTTGCCCCCAATATCGGCCAGTTTTCACCTGATATCCAGGGAAAAATATACAGATATCAATAGTGCAATGCAAACATGTGCCAATATTGATACGGTCACTAAAACATTATGCATCTTTAATAAAATCTTCTAAAACAAAACCCCGCTGACTGTAACATCCATTGAAGAATCGAATGACTTATTCTACAAAGTAATTGAAGTTAATTAAAAAACAGTGTTTAGTAATTTAACAGGGAAAAGTCACGGAAATCCTGAATAATTCATGAGTATCTGCATAATATTGCATAAAAATCTGCATAAGTTTGCTAATTATGACCTAAAATGAATGACAGATTTGTGTTTCGAGCACATCCCAAACCAGTTCTTCCGTTTTGTGATTGTAAAAGCAAGAAAAAGCAACATTCCCAGAATGAATATACACTAGATACAAACACACTCTTAAAAATAAAGGTTCTTTATGGGCATTGATGGTTCCATGAAGAAAGGTTCTTTATAGTGGAAAAGGTTCTTTAGATTAATAAAATGTTCTTCACACTAAGAAAAAAAAATGGTTCTTTGAAGAACTGATGACTGAAAAAGGTAACAAAAAAGGTTTTGAAACCTTTATTTTTAAGAGTGTAGTTACAAAACGACCATAAAAGAAAGTAAATCAGCACTTGAGTCTAAACGAGCAGAGCAGACGAGGAATAAAAGCAAGGAAAAGTGGAATAAAAGCGGAAAGCTGACCCCAAACAGAGAAGGGGTCAGAGGTCAGGATCAAAGAAAAGCATGTTCATTCACTCGTGAAGGAATGAAAAACGAGGAAGGAGTGGGTAAACGCGAAGGCAACGGGAAGATCCTTACCTCGGACAAGTAGAGGAACGCGGGCGGAGCGTGCAGGGAATGTGGCATCATCCCGGAGCCGGACAGCAGCACGCATGCAGAGTTTGCCATGGAGCTTAAAGAGGAAGATTTCCACATTTAACCACAGACAGGCACACACTGCTGTCTCTCTCTCGGTCTCTATCTGTCTGTCTCTCGGTCCTGCTGTATGAGCACAATGCTGCTGTGCTGGTCTGAGCTCAACACGGCTTCCCTCGCTCGCTCTCTGTTTACTCTGCACACAATAAAGATCACTTAAACATCCACATGCAGAGGTGGGAGGTGCATGAGAGCCGTGTGTGTGTGTGTGTGTGTGTGTGTGTGAGCATGTGTGATCGTATAGCAGCGCTGCATGTGTGCTTTAATTGCCCACGACCCCCTTTAGAGCCCAACACTCACAAAGACCCCTGAAAGCACACTCAAGGACACACACACACACACATAAACGAGGACATGCTACAGACTTTTGCTGCTTTTAAAGCTAATTATAGTCACTACACATCCTTAACATGACATTCATCATTTAGCTGATGCTTCGATCCAAAACAACTAAAACAAAAATAGAATATGAGCAGAAACCATTCATTCACCAATCCTTTAGTTTGACTGAATGCGCAGAAAAAGAGAATAAAACGAGCATCAGCGATTACACCTAAAAGCATACATTAAATACAGGGGTTTTCTGCAGTGATGTCTTAGAAGAACCATTTTTGGTTCCCTAAAGAACCTTTCAGTCAACAGTTCTTAAAAGAACATTTTTATTAGTGTGAAGAACGTTTTTATAAAGAACCTTTTGTGGCGTGGAAAGATTCCACTGATGTTAAAAATTCTTTATGGAACCGTCAATAATGAGCATCAATTTGTAAGAGTGTATTTTTACTTCACCTATCAATTATTTCTTATTTTTGCCCCTGAATAAAAAATAAAAAAGGAAATTGTGACTTTCTTATCTTACAATTCTGACATTTTTTGAATATAAACTCTCAATTGTGTTGTAATAATTTTTTTCCCTCTCAATTAAGTTAATATCTCGCAATTTGACTTTTTTCTCGCGATTTCAATTTACATCTCGCAACACACACAGCCGTAGATCATCAGGGAACACACACGCACAGCCCGACTTTTCTCGCAATTGCGAGTTTATATCTCGCCATTCTTCCTTTTTTTCTCGTAATTCTGACTTTTCTCGCGATTTCAAGTTTACATCTCGTAATTCTGACTTTTTTCGCAATTGCGAGTTCATATCTCGCCATTCTTCCTTTTTTTCTCGTAATTCAGAATTTTTTCTCGCATTTTGCGAGTTTACATCTTGCAATTCTCACTTTTTCCTCGCAATTCTGATTTCTCCAATTCTGAGGGAAAAAAGGCTGACAATTCTGACTTTTTTAATCGCAATTTTGATTTTTTTTCCTCGCGATTGCAAGTTTACATCTACCAATTCTGACTTTTTTTCTAGCAATTGTTAGTTTATATTTCACAATTCTGAATTGTGTGATATAAACTCCCTATTGTGAGTTATGAAGTCCAATTCGGAGGGAATTCAGAATTGTGAGTTTATATCTTACAATTCTGACTTTATAACTCGCATTTGTGAGTTTATATCACGCAATTCTGAGAAAAAAAAAGTAGTGAGAAAAAAGTATGAATTGCGAGATGTAAACTCGCAATTAACCTTTTTATTTTTTATTCTGTGGCGGAAACAAGCTTCCATATTTTGGAACCAAATGTGTCTCAACTGAAACCTTTACATGCATTTTACACTATTTTCTAGATTTAGCTTTAGCAGTGTAATTTTTGCTACTTATAAACTTTACACATAAAACAAGTTGGATTCATCTCTAATTTTTTACACTATTAGAATATTCTGCATTCAAAGTCAAGCTGCGATGACGTTACAATTTTGAATACAGAATTCTGATTGGTCATTTCTTTTTGATGCTACAAAGATGGTGTTACTTTAGACTACCGTTCAAAAGTTTGGGGTCAGTATGAAAATAAAAATGTATACTTTTATTCAGCATAGGGCTGGGCGACATGGCCAAAAAATCATATCTCGGTATTTTTTGGTTGAATGGCGATACACGGTATATATCCCGGTATTTTCTACAGTTTTCTATTTGGATTAAAAAAAAATCTGTATTTATTTTAATAATAATTTTATTTCACATCCTGCCCAATGATATCCTAAAAACAATGTTGATATTGAAGGCTATAAACAAATACAGTGAATGTAATGTAGGCTATGCAATATATTATGTGAAAAAAGGGGGTTTACAATCTAAAAACGGGATATATATTTTTTTAAATTCACTAAACTAAAAGTGAAAATAAAAACAAAATCATATTAGCCTATATTTGATTACCCCATTATAATGGTCACTTTCATAAAAATACACTTGTAGGTTTAAAATTCCACATATGGCACATTTATTGTCCAACAACAAATATTTTAGAAATATGTATACTTCAGTCAGAATTATTGAGTTCCTATTCTATTGCGCTCCGTCTGTTTGGTGCGAATGCACATGACGGCGCTCGTTCACGGAACATTTTAGCGGAGATTCACATGCAGAAGGCTCCTCCTCTCCGGACAGCAAAATGGACATACACTCACCTAAAGGATTATTAGGAACACCTGTTCAATTTCTCATTAATGCAATTATCTAATCAACCAATCACATGGCAGTTGCTTCAATGCATTTAGGGGTGTGGTCCTGGTCAAGACAATCTCCTGAACTCCAAACTGAATGTCAGAATGGGAAAGAAAGGTGATTTAAGCAATTTTGAGCGTGGCATGGTTGTTGGTGCCAGACGGGCCGGTCTGAGTATTTCACAATCTGCTCAGTTACTGGGATTTTCACGCATAACCATTTCTAGAGTTTACAAAGAATGGTGTGAAAAGGGAAAAACATCCAGTATGCGGCAGTCCTGTGGGCGAAAATGCCTTGTTGATGCTAGAGGTCAGAGAATGGGCCGACTGATTCAAGCTGATAGAAGAGCAACTTTGACTGAAATAACCACTCGTTACAACCGAGGTATGCAGCAAAGCATTTGTGAAGCCACAACACGCACAACCTTGAGGCGGATGGGCTACAACAGCAGAAGACCCCACCAGGTACCACTCATCTCCACTACAAATAGGAAAAAGAGGCTACAATTTGCACGAGCTCACCAAAATTGGACAGTTGAAGACTGGAAAAATGTTGCCTGGTCTGATGAGTCTCGATTTCTGTTGAGACATTCAGATGGTAGAGTCAGAATTTGGCGTAAACAGAATGAGAACATGGATCCATCATGCCTTGTTACCACTGTGCAGGCTGGTGGTGGTGGTGTAATGGTGTGGGGGATGTTTTCTTGGCACACTTTAAGCCCCTTAGTGCCAATTGGGCATCGTTTAAATGCCACGGCCTACCTGAGCATTGTTTCTGACCATGTCCATCTCTTTATGACCACCATGTACCCATCCTCTGATGGCTACTTCCAGCAGGATAATGCACCATGTCACAAAGCTCGAATCATTTCAAATTGGTTTCTTGAACATGACAATGAGTTCACTGCACTAAAATGGCCCCCACAGTCACCAGATCTCGACCCAATAGAGCATCTTTGGGATGTGGTGGAACGGGAGCTTCGTGCCCTGGATGTGCATCCCACAAATCTCCATCAACTGCAAGATGCTATCCTATCAATATGGGCCAACATTTCTAAAGAATGCTTTCAGCACCTTGTTGAATCAATGCCACGTAGAATTAAGGCAGTTCTGAAGGCGAAAGGGGGTCAAACACAGTATTAGTATGGTGTTCCTAATAATCCTTTAGGTGAGTGTATTTGCATGACTTTCTAACATTTACAGATGAAGAATATACCTGTGAAATGCAAGTTATGCACTGAGGAAAGCATCACATTTCAAAGGCAGTATTTATCTGTCTGTCAGCACATCTCTCAGAGCATCTGACAGGGCAAGCTGCTTTAAACTATACATGTTAACTATATCCTACCAGTTATTTTAAAGCCCTTAATATTAAGCATGTGTCATGTTTAGGACAAATTGTATCATGCATTTTCCCTGCATCAGCTCATTCTGCGTACTCCGCTATTTTTTCAGATGCGTTCATATCAATCTACTGTATATCGATATAAACGGTATTGCCTCATTCCATATCGTTTCTAATATATTTCATTTTAACATAACTTCTTGTACTCAAACCAATACCCTGTGTACTAAAATGTCTCAATGTAGATTTTGGTGAGATGAATAGGTACGTTTATTTTAAAATATAATATTATTTCGCAATATTACTGTTTTTACTGTATTTTTGATCAAATAAATGCAGCCTTGGTGCGCAGAAGAGACTTCTTTCACAAACAATAAAACATCTCACTGAACACAAACTACTGAATGTTAGAGTTGGATGTAGAAGAATGTGTAAGATCAGTTTGAAGGGTGTGTAAAGAGTCGCTTCAGTATGAAATCAAGCAGGAACACAGCACAACTTGACCTGTCTGTCAACAAGCACCTCAAATGTTCTCAACTTTTTGCGCACGACAGAGCGTGTCACTTACACACTTGCAATTTCCTCTCTAGATACTTCATGCACCATTGAAATCAATAGATTCACAGTGCTGTCTGATGCCTAGTAAGAGCCCTTATGCATTCATTCCTGTCTGCAGTCGATAAAAACAAAAACAACAACAACATGCACGCTGAGCACAACATCTCATTCACATAAAACACAAAGCATCACTTTTCATCCGCTATCTAACAAACACTGAGCTCTTCAGGAAATGCATATCTATTTTCTGCAAGTTTGCTTGTAAAAAGTTATCAAAAACAAACAAAAAAAGTTGTAGGATTGAAAATAATCAAAGATATTTGATATTTGCAATTGAACAAAGACATACTGCTTTACTGTTTTCAACCCCCATCTTTCTTATCAGAAGGGCCATTTGGAATTTCTAAAGACAAAGAGATTCTGAAGGCCTGTAGGCCAAAGGTGTGTCACCCCTTAAGTACAGTGGGGGAAGTTTGGTCTGATTGGTCAGTTTGAATGACTCACAATAGGGTTTGAGTTACATGGTCAAGGAAGTATAAAAGAAGGTTGTAACTTGCTCTTGGGGGCCTTTGATTCTCTGCTCTCTTCTTCTATTCTCTGTCTCTCTCTCTTCTTGGGGGCCTTCTCTTTGGCTCTTCTCTTCTTTGCTCTCTTCTTCTCTGTCTCTTTTGCTCTCTCTCTCTCTCTCTCTCTCTCTCTTTCTATCCCTCAGGTAACATTCTATTCATGCTGGGTACGATTAATGGTATAAGTTTTTATCATCTCATACATCTATTTTGTAACTACTTTAAGTGTAACCATAACCAGATTTTGTCATTAAATTCTTTCAATTATAAATGATTGCTAACTAGTTTTGATTTGGTATTGACTTTGAAGTGCTTCCTATTGCAATACAATATAGTCACAGTATAGCAACGCTCTCCCACATATTTAGCTATTGTAACTGCGCTTATTTCCGTCGTTGGTATAAGTACAGTGGGTGGATATAGACGAGAAATGTACAGTTTTCTACCATCTTGCTCATAAAGTTTCTTTAGTCTTTCGGCAACCCTGCAGCCTGAACCACTGTAGGTGCCCACCCTTACAGATGGTGCCGAAACCCGGGAATCCCTTGCAGTGAATTTTCTGACATTTATTTTGATCGGTCATCAGAATGAGGAAATGTTTTCACAGTTGATCTTGTGAATGGATTAAAGCTGACCTTCTGACCAAGGAATGGGTAAGTCTGTTTTCATTGTTTATGAATTGCATGAAACAGAACGTAGAAGGTTTTAAACAGCTTCAATAGTCCCATTACTGTGCAATCCGAGAATATTCAGATTATCTCCTCGGGATGGAAGGGAACATTTCTGATAACAGTGACGTATTGTTTGCTTTATGGAGTGAAAAAGTTGAGCCTACCTTGTCCAAACTGAAGAAAGAGTATATTGGAATTAAAAGTTCAGATGATGAAATGCTTAAATGGTGGGACATAATTGGCAAACATCAAAAGAAATCAAAACATGGTGAAATAATTGAGGCTTTAAACTTCATAAGTTTTAAAAGGCTACATAATGTGACACCATTTCTATTATCAAGTCTAGATGTTAAATGTAAAGAAGTGCATTCTAAAAACGCAGAGGCACAAAAGTCTGAAGCAAAGATTCAAGATCTTCAAACACAGCTAGATAAATTACTAGCTGAGCAGTTAGCCCTGACTGAAAAGTGTAAAAATCACAAGGAGACCATTGCAGATCTCAAGGCTAAGCTAAATGCTAAAAAGTTCATGCCTCCCAAAACGCTTAACAGCGATGGGACTAAAAAGCATGTTCACTTCTTAGATGAGGTGACTTGCTCTAATGAATCTGAAACGTTTAGTTCAGAAAATGCATGTGCAACTCAAGAAAGTGTGCCTATTTCAGTTCTCAAGGTGATGCAGCATCATGATAGCGCAGAGTCATGTACCAGAACGCATAGTGTACAAGCATTAGAGAGTCATGAATATCCTCAAACTCCAGGAGAACATAGCAGACAACCCAATGGCAAAGAGAACAGGTTTTGCAGTTCCTGTCAGAAAATAGGCCATGAAGAGGAAAAATGCTGGTCACTGGGTAGGGGTCGACCTCCACCTTATTTTCAGAAAAATAGGAAATTACTTTCTAAGGGCAAAGATCAGCGCTCATTTGCAGGTAAAACTCTCAGTGAGTTAACTGCAGTGTTCATGCAAGGCCTTCAGCTATTAACCTCACTGGCTAGTGGGCTAGCAGCCTCATAGCAATGAGTTTAATAGTTAAACATCCAAATTGCAATGATCCTGTTTGTATTTCCAAATTTGTAATTGTACTTAACACACTGTGCTCATTTAACATACATTATAGTTGTTTGTGCTACTAGATACACATAGACTAGTTAAGTTTATTCTTTAAAACACATGATTGCTTTACTGTAAGTGTTGTATGAAACACTTAGGATAAAGGTTGTAGATGCTATGCATTCTAGGCCATGTATCTTGTGTAGACTGGAATAACTTTAATACTGGAATTGTATAGCAATTTCAAGTTGCATGTGTCTATGTTGAATTTGTTTGTCTCCTAAGTGGAACACTCTGCTATTTCCTATATAGCTGCAGTAGACCCATGTACAGGAGCACAGTATTGCCATGTGGCTACAGAGTAATTTACAATTGCATTAACCATGAAAATGCTTTCATCACAGCAGGATTCCGTAACTCTGACCTTTGCACTTTATCATGCTCCTTAACACAAACATTGGTGTGGGAAGATTTTGAGCCAGTCACACCTCACTCACATTCTCATGCTGGCTCCCTGTTACAACAACAGGACCAAATTTACATCACAATTGTAAACCCTCCTCACCATGTTTGGGGCATGATTTACACATAGCCACAACTAAATACAGCCACATAGATTTGATCTTCACACACAAAGTCAAATCTACATCTGCCTCACAAAATGTATGCATTCTATTTTATCTAAGTCTTTACATCTAGACTGTACTATAACTGTGAATTTCTTCCAGTTATTGTTTGTTTTGTTTTTCTTTAGATTTACTAAATCAGTTAGTTATTATTTGTCTCACCAAGTTAAATATCAAAAGAGTATTTCTCATTCTTACCTAAGTGATTTTTTCATTGTATTGTAACAATGCATTTGATTTTGAACTTATTTGATTTCTGATTCTTTGTATTTTGTCCATTTGACTTGCAACAATGTTTTTGGACATCTATTCAATTGAATCTCTGTATTTGGTTACACAGAATATTTAGCTGATACTCCATGAAAAGGGGGGTTTAAAACCAACGATTGTTGTTTTGTTATAATGCAATTTATGTTTAATGTTTCCAGAAACAATGTAAGAGCTTGTGAGATCTTCTTTTATTCTCAACCTTGACCACTTTATTAAGTACATCGATTTAAGGGCTTATTGCCAGAGACTATTTTAATCTGACCACATCAAACTTCTGACCAATGACAAATGCCATGTATGCTTTTGCTCTTTGTTGTGCTATATGTTCTTTTAATCACAGGATCCCTGCTGCACAAGTTCACATCCTGTGTCCTGCTTCAGAAAGAGGGACAAGCATTTGCTCTCATCTTTAGAGACTGTTCTCGAGGTGTGAAGCATTCAATGGACGTTTTGCATATCAAGGAATGATGCAACACCATTCGATGGAGCCTTCTCATGCAGGACTGAAATGAGAACAAAGACTGAAGACTGACCAGCTGCTTTTGCAACAAGTCTGGACGAGAAGTCTGAAGATGACATCTACACACAACAGAAAGCATGTCTTCGTGGACTGTGCCACCTTTGGACTCAGTGATTGTGGCCAACGGTGCCAAGGGGGGAATTGTAGGATTGAAAATAATCAAAGATATTTGATATTTGCAATTGAACAAAGACATACTGCTTTACTGTTTTCAACCCCCATCTTTCTTATCAGAAGGGCCATTTGGAATTTCTAAAGACAAAGAGATTCTGAAGGCCTGTAGGCCAAAGGTGTGTCACCCCTTAAGTACAGTGGGGGAAGTTTGGTCTGATTGGTCAGTTTGAATGACTCACAATAGGGTTTGAGTTACATGGTCAAGGAAGTATAAAAGAAGGTTGTAACTTGCTCTTGGGGGCCTTTGATTCTCTGCTCTCTTCTTCTATTCTCTGTCTCTCTCTCTTCTTGGGGGCCTTCTCTTTGGCTCTTCTCTTCTTTGCTCTCTTCTTCTCTGTCTCTTTTGCTCTCTCTCTCTCTCTCTCTCTCTCTCTTTCTATCCCTCAGGTAACATTCTATTCATGCTGGGTACGATTAATGGTATAAGTTTTTATCATCTCATACATCTATTTTGTAACTACTTTAAGTGTAACCATAACCAGATTTTGTCATTAAATTCTTTCAATTATAAATGATTGCTAACTAGTTTTGATTTGGTATTGACTTTGAAGTGCTTCCTATTGCAATACAATATAGTCACAGTATAGCAACGCTCTCCCACATATTTAGCTATTGTAACTGCGCTTATTTCCGTCGTTGGTATAAGTACAGTGGGTGGATATAGACGAGAAATGTACAGTTTTCTACCATCTTGCTCATAAAGTTTCTTTAGTCTTTCGGCAACCCTGCAGCCTGAACCACTGTAGGTGCCCACCCTTACAAAGTTATCATCAGTGCAATATTGTATCTAATATGAGACACAAACGAATAGTTTCTATCCACACTGCATATTAAACTATATGAATAGATATAGAAAAGTATTTTAACACCTAAATCAAGACAAAATCATTGATAGCAATAATAATCTTGCTTTAGTTGTGTTTTTTTTCTTTTTAAGGCCTGTTACCTGTTTACATCCACTCATACATTAGCAGAGGCATCAATCAAACGGTGTGTGTCAGTAACAGATGTTCTGTGTATGGCGCCCATCACACACACACTAATGTGATTTTACTACAAATTACATCACTGCGACGCTGTCGGGGTGTGTGTGTGTGTCCGTTCAGCAGCAGCCGCAGGTTTGTTTGCGTCTCTGATGTGTTACACTTCATTTGAGCCGCACAACTGCAGCATCTCACCCTCATACGATCACATGACTACACACTCGCCTGTCAGGGATGTTAACAGACAGGGTACTAAAACTAAGACCAAAACTACCGATTTAAATACACTTTAAAGTGGGCATGAAACGCAAGTTGTGATATTACATTCTAGTGGAAAGAAAGCATGCAAAACACACATTGAAGTGTTATAAAATACACTTTTATCTATTTGCATCTGTAGTCTGGAGTGTTTTTCTCCACTTCACATCTATATTCTGAAGGGGTTTGTTTATATTTCATTCACCTGATTTATATAACATTTTATTTCTAAAAGCATGTTTTTTTTCTGGCTTATAGAGTGATAAAAAAAGGTATATCCAAAATCCCTCTGTAAAAACCTTAACTGTAATACACTCACCTAAAGGATTATTAGGAACACCATACTAATACTGTGTTTGACCCCCTTTCGCCTTCAGAACTGCCTTAATTCTACGTGGCATTGATTCAACAAGGTGCTGAAAGCATTCTTTAGAAATGTTGGCCCATATTGATAGGATAGCATCTTGCAGTTGATGGAGATTTGTGGGATGCACATCCAGGGCACGAAGCTCCCGTTCCACCACATCCCAAAGATGCTCTATTGGGTTGAGATCTGGTGACTGTGGGGGCCATTTTAGTACAGTGAACTCATTGTCATGTTCAAGAAACCAATTTGAAATGATTCGAGCTTTGTGACATTATCCTGCTGGAAGTAGCCATCAGAGGATGGGTACATGGTGGTCATAAAGGGATGGACATGGTCAGAAACAATGCTCAGGTAGGCCGTGGCATTTAAACGATGCCCAATTGGCACTAAGGGGCTTAAAGTGTGCCAAGAAAACATCCCCCACACCATTACACCACCACCACCAGCCTGCACAGTGGTAACAAGGCATGATGGATCCATGTTCTCATTCTGTTTACGCCAAATTCTGACTCTACCATCTGAATGTCTCAACAGAAATCGAGACTCATCAGACCAGGCAACATTTTTCCAGTCTTCAACTGTCCAATTTTGGTGAGCTCGTGCACATTGTAGCCTCTTTTTCCTATTTGTAGTGGAGATGAGTGGTACCCGGTGGGGTCTTCTGCTGTTGTAGCCCATCTGCCTCAAGGTTGTGCGTGTTGTGGCTTCACAAATGCTTTGCTGCATACCTCGGTTGTAACGAGTGGTTATTTCAGTCAAAGTTGCTCTTCTATCAGCTTGAATCAGTCGGCCCATTCTCCTCTGACCTCTAGCATCAACAAGGCATTTTCGCCCACAGGACTGCCGCATACTGGATGTTTTTTCCTTTTCACACCATTCTT
The DNA here is from genome assembly GCA_039654625.1 of Rhinogobio ventralis. Taxonomy (NCBI): domain Eukaryota; kingdom Metazoa; phylum Chordata; class Actinopteri; order Cypriniformes; family Gobionidae; genus Rhinogobio; species Rhinogobio ventralis. Next base: position 5,202,424 of record CM077196.1, read on the forward strand.
TGTAAACTCTAGAAATGGTTGTGCGTGAAAATCCCAGTAACTGAGCAGATTGTGAAATACTCAGACCGGCCCGTCTGGCACCAACAACCATGCCACGCTCAAAATTGCTTAAATCACCTTTCTTTCCCATTCTGACATTCAGTTTGGAGTTCAGGAGATTGTCTTGACCAGGACCACACCCCTAAATGCATTGAAGCAACTGCCATGTGATTGGTTGATTAGATAATTGCATTAATGAGAAATTGAACAGGTGTTCCTAATAATCCTTTAGGTGAGTGTAGGTCAACAAAATGAAACTAGAATTTTTAATATGGCTGTATCCAATGTAATCCAAATTAGTGCATTTTTAATTAGAGATTGCCTCACGTGCATATTTAAAATACATTTCAGAAACCTTGTAATGCAAAACAATTGTCTCAATGCACTGTGATCAATCGATTGGGGAAAGCATGGTGATATTTATTAGTTCATTACCCTATTCACCTGCGGTATCTTGCCTCAGAGAAACGCCTCTCCAGAGCCTGCGCTCTTTTCCAGTGATTACATTTGTGAAAGATCATGAAAACCAAGATTTTCCTCAGAATACTAAAATTGTTCACAATAAAACCAGAAGCATGACACTAACACTAACAAAACGCACCTAAAAGACACCTCCAAAAAGAGCTTCGGAGGGAAAATTATCTGAAACTAAAGGTCCTGTTACAGTATTAGGATATGTTTTGGTCAATTGGATCAGAAGTGGACGAGGGAGACACATTCCCGTTTACAATCCCGTTTCCTGGTGTTTTAATCCGTCTCTTTTGTCCACTTTCAACCACTTCTGTCCTGATTTCTTCGAGGGGAGGGTCTATGGGCGGGACAATGTATGGGCTTTTTCAGATTGTTCAATCTAATGGATGAAATGAGCTCACGCAATTTACATATGAACACGCCGGAGACGATGGGAAAACACACGGAGGAGATCAGCTTTAGTTTCTGCTCTGACACACACAAGACCAGCCGAACGCTGTGAGTGTGTGTTAGAAATCAGGAATGGCGGGAGAACATTGTGCTTGGGACGTTTTTCATCTTCAAAACAAACTTGGGTCTTCAGCTGACAAAGTTTAAATCCCGTCTGGCTAGCACGCGTCCCATAATGTTTCCGCATTAGGTCAGAAGACGGAGAGTAGACGGTCTTTTGTGGCTGTTCGAAAGCAATCCAGTCAAATGTGTTCGACTACGTCTGGAAGTGTTTGAAAGTGGACAAGCTCAAAATGTTTTAGACCCTGCACTGTAATGTACTGTAAATGTACACCAACTTACTGGCAATTTTGGTTGCCAGTAAGACTGTAAATTTACAGGGGTACTGTAAATCATTAATTACAATTGTACTGTAAAAATACAGCGCACTACTGAATACATACTGTAAAATTAACCCCCCTTTTTTTACAGTTGTTATTGTAAAATTACAGTAGAAATAATGTACACCTGTATTTAGCATCGCCCACATGTGATCCGATCGACCGAAACGCATCTTAATGCCAGGTGTGAACAGGGCCACAGACACAGACATCACCAGACAGACAGACACTGTGCGGCTGCTGTAGGGCAAAAGCAGAAACATGCTACACCATTAATCACTCAGAAACACAAGACACAACAACAGAGGACGAGGACGTGAAAAGTGAGCCAGCAAACAGCCAGACGTCCACTCACAGAAGACCAGAGAGAGGAGACAGAGCAGTGAACGCCGGGGAGGATCCTGTTCGCTCACTCCCAAAAGATTTGTGTCGGAACTACGGGATGAATCCCGCTGTACGGTGAGCATCAGTGCGGCCTACACACTAGAGAGGGAGGAACGCTTGAAGTGAGACACACACCACCAGCTGATGTGCTTCTCATGAGCTTAAACGCTTCAAATGAGTTATGTAGACAAATATAAATGTGCCGTTTACATATACATTTATTTACAAACTTTAAAAAAAAAAGTTTTTTGTACAAAATTGTAAAGGGTTTCCTAGTACTGGGAGTTTGTGAGTTGATGAAAAGCTAATTAAGGAAATCATAAAAATGTAATTTAAAAAAAGGTAAAAAAAAAAATCAAACACATCATAAAAAAAAAAAAATATATATATATATATATATATATATATAAATAAGCACTGCATGTCATGTGACCATTAAGCGACATCAAAGAACACATGCAAATGTATTGTTAATATATTGAAATATTAACTTAAAATGCCATTGGGTATTACTTCAAGAAAATATGTCAAAAATCTGTGAATCGCTGATCTAAAATGTAATATAATAATATAATGTAATAAATATTGTTAATGTTTTTGAGAGCTATTAACAAACCTCTGTGTCAAGTACAGTGTCTCTGTGTCAAATATTAAAAGCATGTACTGTCATTTTGTGTGACGTTTAGTAAACAAAAACCATGAAAATATGCAGGTTTCAAAATAAATCATGAAGAAGAGACTCCCAGGATCATGTGGTCATACTTTGGGTTAAAAAAGTCCCATAAAATAACTGATTCTGACAAAACCTCCATTTAAGAACATTTGGTGATGGCCTTAAAGGTAAAATAAATATTCATAAATAAATACTACAGTTTTGTTTTAGTCTGAAGTCATTATATTTAGCTTCATATATAAACAATGCAAGTCTATGGTATGTGCACATTAACATTGATTAGTGTGTGTGACTGTGTGACTGTGTGTGTGTGTTGAGTCCATTTTCAGCAGATGGTTTCTCATCCATCTGCTCTCAGACACACCCTGAGACACATCACTACACAACAGAAACTATATACCCTCTATATCATCTCTCTCTCTCCATTAAGACACTGAATGAGACCAGCACACATTCCCTCACTGAGTGTGTGTGTGTGTGTGTGTGTATGTTTGTAAACTACAGTCACTCAGAGTGTTCATGGTTGAGAAGAAAGACGAGACATCTGCTGTATAAAGTACAAGAAAAGTCAAAGAAAACAACTGCAGATTTACTCAAAATGACGCAAAAACACAGAGTCCTGCACAAAAGTCTCCAGCACAGTAGATGCAGAAACAGTATTTATATTTATAGATAGAGAGAGCGATAGATAGAGAGATAGATAGAATGATAGATGAAGATAGAATGCGATAGATAGATAGATAGAAAGATAGACAATGATAGAGAGCTAGATCAAATTATAGATAGAGAGATAGAACGATAGATGGATAGATAGAATGAGAGAAAGATAGAGATAGACAGATAGATAGATAGATAGATAGATAGATAGATAGATAGATAGATAGATAGATAGATAGATAGAGCGATAGATAGAGCGATAGAGAAAGATAGAATGAGAGATAGATAGTGTCAGATGATAGATAGATAGATAGATAGATAGATAGATAGATAGATAGATAGATAGATAGATAGAATGAGATAGATAGTGTCAGATGATAGATAGATAGATAGATAGATTAGATAGATAGATAGATAGATAGATAGATAGATAGATAGATAGATAGATAGATAGATAGTGTCAGATGATAGATAGATAGATAGATAGATAGATAGATAGATAGATAGATAGATAGATAGATAGATAGATGATAGATAGACAGTGTCAGATGATAGATGGATGGATGGATGGATGGATGGATGGATGGATGGAATGAGATAGATGGATGGATGGATGGATGGATAGAATGAGATAGATGGATGGATGGATGGATGGACGGAATGAGATAGATAGATGGATGGATGGATGGATGGATGGAATGAGATAGATAGATGGATGGAGCCCTCCATCTGTCCAACATAAGACTTCAGAAAGAACTTTATACTCACATACATACAGCACAAAAACATCTAGTCCTGCCATCTCACGCTTTACCGTCACAAGCTAATGCCAGGCACTATTTTTAGATGTTGTTTCCTCCTTATGGGTACGAAACATTACAATTTAATGTGCAACAAGGAAAGACCAAGTGGCTGGTTTAAAAAGAGCCGTATTGTGCTGGAGAGACGCAGCCGAGAGGAACATTCAGGGCAAGTGAAGATTTGACTGCAAATGGCAAAGTGATTCATATGAAACACACACACTTTCTCTCGTTCTTCCGAGATGTTCAGATGTTTTTGTGTTTGTGGATCTGAGTGCACTAGCAGCCTGCACAAATCATCATGCACCATCATCAGCATCATGTAAAACCAACACAAACTTGACAGAGTTCACCATCAGAGACACAACAACACTTGTGATGCTCTGTGTTATAAAAGACATCAAATCTACATGAAAAGCATGAAAATGCATCCATTTCAATGTCAGCTCTGGAAAAGATATGTATAACATTTATGTGTAAATATTAGTGCTTTCAAACGATTAATCGCTTCCAAAATAAAAGCTTGTGTTTAAATATGTGTGTGTACTGAGTATATTATACACAGTACACACACATATGTAAACACAAACTTTTATATTGGATGCGATTAATCGCAATTAATCGATTTGACGGCACTAATAAATATAAATATTTTATATCTAAATATAACAAATTTTTCTTAAATATATACATGCATATGTGCATATTTATATCATAATAATTATACACACAACACACACACATAAATTATATAAAAAACTTTTATTTTGGATGCGATTAATCGTTTGAAAGCACTAATATATATATATATATAGGAACCGTTTCACCGTTTGTATCACTCCGCTTGCGATGAGTCATGGCGGTCGAGCGAAACCACTATATTTTTTACAAATACTGCTGTTATTGTGTCACAGAATGTAGTTTTAAGAGTTTTTTTAGGTGAGAATGCAGTTATTTAGACCTCAAATATGTGCCTCATATATAAACATAGCGCCTATTTTACAATTTTAGACGCTTTCACAGATGCAAGCTCTAGGACGTCAGCGGCCGTTCAGCGCTCATGAACCCACAGAGAACAGCTTCATCTCGGCCAGTACTTCAGGAATTTGCCGCTGGCTCTTACTGTAGATAGTGGTTAAACATGAGGTATAATTCATTAGGGGTGTATCAAACGGGCAATCATTGGAAAATTAAGTTTCATGACTCTATATTTAGGCTATATTTAACTTGAATCCTGTACTAGAGCGCTGCTTTTGTACGTTTGACTGAATTGTTTGCTCGTGTTTATGTCCTATTGTCTTTTATAATGGCTATTGTTGTTCAATAAATATTATTTTGTATAAATAATATACTGTATTTGGTATTGAGAAAGGGTCCGTTAGTGATTGTGAAATGGACTTCAGTGAAAGTTACGTTATTACGCCATTAGGTGCGAGTCTCTGTTTCTGAAGTTGTTTTAGCGCTGTCATGGGAATCCCCTTAACTTTTAAAAGGACAAAGACAAAGATATCGCTTTCCTCAGCGGACACTCAAACTGATTTTTTATAATGGAAATAATATTATAGACCTGAAGAATGAATGCTATATCAGATGCAGGTAATGCATTCGTTTAGTCGATCTCTCTGTCATAATACTCCACATAATACAACAATCTTCAATGAAGCGACTCAGCGTTCCTTCATTACTAGCTCTAAAGTGATGTTTCAGAATTAGTAACGGAGGCTTGGGCTCGACTGTTAAACTGTCAACTTCAGATCTGAATCCGTGGCGGAAGGAAGTAGTTCTGCACAAAATAGTGTGTAGCCGTGCGATATGGCTGTATATCAGCACAGCTGTGATTCGGCCGTAGGCACAATGTTTATATATAAGTCACATATTTGAGGTATAAATAACTACATTTTAGCCTAAAAAACTCTTAAAACTACATTTCGGGACACAAGAACAGTAGTATTTGTAAAAAAGCCACCATGACAGTCATCTCAAGCGGAGTGATACAAACGGTGAAACCTGGGGGAATATCACACGGCTGGAAAAGGCTCTCAGCCAATCAGATTCGAGAACCAGAAAGAACTGTTGTATGTCTGTATATATATATATATTAGGGCTGCACAATTAATCAAATTTCTATTACAATTACGGATGCCACGATTACGGAATCGTTCAAAGCCGCGATTACAAAAACACAAGTACCCGCCATTTTTAAAAAGTCGTGTACACAACCTATATATTAACTACACGAACTAACTCTACAAACATGGAAAACAGTGATAGATGGACCTCTCAAACTTTATGCTAAGGAGACAATCCAACGCAACTTTGAGGGGACCAGGCGATACATGATTATGTATTTCTGCTCAGCTAGTGACATTGGACATCAACCACACGGCAAACGCTAACGCTAATACTTTTTCATATAATGTCTACTTTCTTTGTATAACAGTTCTACCTAATAACGTATTGGACAGGACTGTTAAACAGATTGTGAGCTGATGAAGACGGAGAATGTAAGCGCTGTGTGATGTGGCGTTCTCAGCGCCGTCAAAGTAAATAAAAGTAAGCTTGGCTTACGTCACTTCAGAGTTCCAACTGGTGGTGCAAATGCAACCAGGAAAATGTTCCTATAGGAACCTTTAGTCCTCTAAGTTCCTAGAACTACCCAGTGCAAAAGCCCCTATTATTGTACCATGCTTTTTTTTTTTTTTTAAGAAGAAACCAAACCAATGTATAGTTGACATTTGAGGTTTAATGCTGTAGAAAAGCAATACAAGTTATTTTAGGAAGAGTGTTTTTAGCTTGTTTTTTATTTTATATACAAATATGGCATGCAGTTGCTTCAAACAATAGTTTAAAGCTATTCAAAACATTCAATATAAATTGTGATAATCGTATTTAATAATCGCAATTACAATTTCAAGGGAATAATCGACAATTATGATTTTTGTCATAATCGTGCAGCCCTAATATATATATATATACACACACACACATGCACACACACAAATAAACTGGACTAGAAACTGCAAAACCTTTTGCTTCTATATATTATGTGCTTTTATATAGTTTTTTTCCCCCTAACTTGTCATAATCATCCTGCTGTAATGAGTCAAAGCCGTGGATGTGATGTGGTTCCCTAGTTAAACAAAACTCCAAAACCACTTACATTACTCTTGAATCTGACCAGAATTCAGCCAAAAAGTCTCTTGTATCTGTGGTCTGTAAACCTCACGTTCCCTTCAACTAAACACTCGGCTCCACAAACTAATGACTGCGTAAGAAAGTGTAAAGATGTTTTAAATATCAGCAGCATCTAGTTTGAGAAGCTCTTTGGGGACGCGACACGCCACAGCTCGTTTATTAAAGCACTAAATATACGCGGACAGCTTCATCAGCGCGGGACGTCTTCATATAGACCAACTCAACAGTCATAGCGTAACAAACACAACATCAAGTGTGTGTTCTCAGTCTCTCTGTAAAAAATAACACACTCCCGCCGTGACTTTCTGCTCTCAACACACACATTCATCTCGGCCTCAGACGTGGCCCTTGATTAGCACCATAAACTCTCCAAAAATTGGTCAATATCCCATAACACTAATGTCACTCTGTGCTCACATTTTACAGCCCTTTCACACACGCACACAGTCAGTGCATCACCGCAGGGCTTTACTGGCCCTCGGCGTGACCGTATAAAGCAAATTAAACAGCTTTATGACCCTTAATGGTCAAACGGTTTTGAAGGAAAACACAAGGCCGAGATGCTGGACGAGGCTCACATATGACATCATACATCTGACACCCTCGGTTTAAAGAGGTCAGATCAGGAAAAATCACTGATGTTCTCTTTCGCTTTTCAGATAGAAGACTTCGATGTAGTATGACAAAAATAGCCTACTATAACTCAAAACCACAAAATGAGCATTTATTCAAATAAAACTACAAGTTAAGCACATTCATCTCTGAGCATTAACTACGTTTCTACATTGTTTGGCAAAAATAAACACACAGTAAAGTTTGGCTGACACTGCTTTGTGCGTGTGCTAAAATCATTGTAACACATTATGATAGATTGATAGAATGATAGATAGAACGATAGAACGATAGATAGATAGATAGATAGAGCTGGATAGATCAATATATCTATGGATGGATGGATGGATGGATGGATGGATGGATGGATGGATGGATGGATGGATGGAAGATGGATGGATGGATGGATGGATGGATGGATGAATGGATGAATGGATGAATGGATAAATGGATGGATGGATGGATGGAGGAATGATGGATGATAGAACGATAGAACGATAGAACGATAGATAGATAGATAGATAGATAGATAGAGCTGGATAGAACAATATATCTATGGATGGATGGATGGATGGATGGATGGATGGATGAATGGATGATGGATGGATGGATGGATGGAGGAATGGAACGGTAGATGGATGGATGGATGGATGAATGGATGAATGGATGGATAGATAGATAGATAGAAAGATAGATAGTTTGGCAACAGTAAACACACACACAGTAAAGTTTGGCTGACACTGCTTTGTGTGTGTGCTAAAATCACTGTAACACATTATGATAGATCTGTGCCAATGGATCAAACGCGGGTCGATGTTATCGTTCCCTGCGGAGCACCAGTCTCAGCGTTAATGGCCCCACACCAAGATGGCGGGCGGAGGCGAGTAACGCATGCCGATCAGCATCGATGGTGACTCATATCGTTAGCGATGTGGCGGCTGGCAGACATCAGACTCTCCCTCTCTCTCGGTGTGTATAGATCGGTCCGGCCCGCTGCGGCTCGCCATATGCACGAGAATCTAATGACGGCAGGTGCGATCGCAGAGGTGAATTTCTGCACACAAGTCGACGCTCTCGGAATGTGATTTCCCCTGAGCGGCCGTCGCTCTCGGTGGACGTGTATATGAAAATCTCGGCGTGAGAAGCTGCTGTTAGTGGTTAATCAATATGAGGCAGGTGCGGCAGCTGAGATGTGGGCAGAGCCGCCGGTCAAAACACAATCATCCTCTAATCTCATTCCACTCACATCCTGCAGGGAAAAATTACACACAACAAGCCATATGTTAAAAATACAGATAATTAATGGTGTTTAACCTCAACGCCTCAAACGATATTGGAATCGAGCTGATTTTTTCCTAATGTTCAGAACAGATGAGGAGTGTGTTTGGGTCGCATCCTCTGGGAATCTCTCCGGACTGACCTGGAATCTCTTACAGAAACTTAGCCGTAGCTCTAACTATCTCGTTCACATATTCAAACACGACCCGCTGAGATCTGGGAAACGCTTCTCATGATTGACGTTAAATCTGCTGTGAGGATTCTCGAATGTGGATGAAAGGGTTCAAATGTCTCTCAGCCCTGTTTCTAGCTCCGGTTTGTGCTCGCAGATTAATTACTGTAAATACTTAACCGACATTTTATAATTCTTACACATTTAATATCTATATTCAGATATTATTTTATAGAATATTTATATTTAATAAAATGATAGATAGAATGACAAAACATGGATGGATGGATGGATAGAACGTTAGATAGAGCAATAGATAGAACGATAGACAGAACGATGGATGGATAACAATAGAACAATAGATAGAATGATCGATGGATGGAACGATAGATAGATAAATGGATGGAGGAATGATGGATGATAGAACGATATATAGAACGATAGATGGATGGATGGATGGATAGGTGGATGGATGGATGGATGGATGGATGGAAGGAATGATAGATAGATAGTTAGATAGATAGATCAATCAATAGATAGATAGATAGATAGATAGATAGATAGATAGATAGATAGATAGACGGATGGATGAATGGATGATAGATGGATGGAGTAATGATGGATGATAGAACGATATATAGAATGATAGATGGATGGATGGATGATGGATGGAAGGAATGATAGATAGATAGTTAGATAGATAGATCAATAGATAGATGGATGGATAGATGGGACGATAGATAGATAGATAGATAGATAGATAGATAGATAGATAGATAGATAGATAGATAGATAGATAGATGGGACGATAGATGGGATGATAGATAGACAGACAGACAGACATACTGATAGATAGATAGATAGATAGATAGATAGATAGATAGATAGACGGATGGATGGATGGAACGATAGATGGATGAATGGATGATGGATGGATGGAGTAATGATGGATGATAGAACGATATATAGAATGATAGATGGATGGATGGATGGATGGATGGATGGATGGATGGAGTAATGGTAGATGATAGAACGATATATAGAATGATAGATGGATGGATGATGGGTGGAATGATAGATAAAAGGACAGATAGAACAATAGATGGATGGATTATATAATATAAATAATTCAGATATTATATATTATAGAATATTTATAGATGGGACGATAGATAGATATAGACAGACAGACAGACAGATAGATAGATAGATAGATAGAGAGAGAGAGAGAGAGAGAGAGAGAGAGAGAGAGAGAGAGAGACAGACAGACAGATAGATAGATAGAGAGAGAGAAAGAGAGAGAGAAAGAGAGAGAGAGAGAGAGAGAGAGAGAGAGAGAGAGAGAGAGAGAGAGAGAGACAGACAGATAGATATTCTTTCCTCTCGTTTCTCCGTTCAGTCTCTCTCTCTTTCTCCTCCATCATCCTTGTTCCACAGTAAAGCCTCTGTTCTCGTCAATTATTCATCACATTCAGAGCAGGACACAAACACCACATCTCTCTCTCTCTCTCTCTCTCTCTCTCTCTGTCTGATGAGACGCAGCCCATCAGGGTTAAATCTGATCTCATGTTTTGTCTCAGTAATTTCTGGTGTGACTCCATCACCTGAGTGTTTTCTCTTCAGCAGATGGAGCTCCGTTCAGAGAGATTAATGCTGCTGCGGAGGGTTTGAGCCCCTCAGAGCCTCCGCCGGCCCCGCGTGCCTGAGAGTGTGTGTGTGTGTGTGAACAGCAGGGGACAGAGAGCCCAAGGTGTCGCCCTCAAACTGAACATCTGTTTCCTGAATAAATATTCTAATGAGGAGCGAATGCGCTCAATTCCCATACTGCACTGCAGTGCTGCCGGCCTCCCCAGAGACAGACGGAGAGACAGGTAACAGCGCACACCTGTACACCCTCCACCTCAGCGAGAATAACTGCAATGGACAAAAATATTCACCTCTTCAAAATCACCATCAAATCACAATGGACAATTCTTGATTTTATGAAATATTGCAGCATTTTTTATTCATTTATGCACCTCATGATCTTTAATCACAACAACTTCCTCCCCTCCCTCTTGCAGCTCTTCTCTTCTCTGATGTGTTACTGGCATAAGGGCGTGGCAGCAACCTGTCAATCAAATGAGATCGACCAATAGCAAACCACAGCCATCCAATCAATTCCCCACGGACAAAATCAAGCCCCGCCCTACATTTGTTCTTGTCTGAGAAGCAGTTTCACTAGGATATACGTCACAATAGAGAAGAAAAGACTATCAACAACTTCCGTTTCATGCCGACAAACGCAATAACCGCCAGAAGCTGGACACATTTACTCCTTATTCTGGTATTCCACATGATTAAAATACAGTCTGAAATAACACAAATGGAAGTCTGATTCTTTGGATCTTAATTTTAATTGAAATATTTGCGCATGTGTCCGTCCTCAAATCAATGCATCAATTTAAAATCAATAAAGTTAATCAAGAAAGCTTTGTAAGAAAGCCAAACATGTTTAAAGTAATGATCAATCCATCATTCAGCAGTCTATGCATAAAGGGTGTGGATTGTGCAAATCATTACAGAGAGTGCAACGCATTTCAGGAACAGGATTTTTACATTTTCAGTGGTGTTCGTCTGCGAGATGTTTTCTGGTCTCCTCAACAACAACACATGATTTGAGGAACCACTCAAACACTGCAGGACGACACACACACACTGAACTTTAAGAGTGCTAGAGATTTGATCACATCACTAACACCAATAGTAGGGCTGCACGATTATGAAAAAAATCATTGATTATTCCCTTGAAATTATAATTGCGATTATTAATTATGATTATCATAATTTATATTGAATGATGTTTTGAATAGCTTACCATTGTTTTAAGCAACTGCATGCCATATTTGTATATACAAACACAAAACAAGCCTTCCTGAAAAACTTTTATTGCTTTTCTATAGCATTAATCCTCAAATGCCAACTATACATTGGTTTGGTTTCTCCTTTAAATAATAAAAAAAAAAAGTAAAAATATGCATGGTACAATAATAGGGGCTTTTATCAAGTTAGGACCAGTCTTGAAAATAATCAGATGAATATATTTTAATCAGTTTATGCAACCGGCCACAGGTCTTTCCTTTAGTAACTAGTATCTAAGGGTGTGTTCACACTTGCACTTGCACTGAAAAGATACATTTAGTCCTGGTTCGCTTAGCGTTCACACTGTCATTTTTTAAACCCAAACCTAAAGATACAAAAATGGCTTTTTTTACGTATATTTTGTGAGAGAACTTACCGAACATCCAAAACAATGCTGTGTGCTGGGCTAAATGCACTCGTCGTGCGTGCGTATCTATCATATGATGGTATTTTGTCCAGCTGAGAACTCATGAAGAGCTTATGAAATGTGTAAAGGAGTCGAAACAGTGTCAGGAATCCCTCCGTCACACACACAAATGAAGATCTGCTGCGAGGAGACACGGTTCTGACGCCTGTACCAAAACTGTGATGGGCAACATCGTGGCTATGAAGAGAAAAAACAGGTATGATTGAGCATTCGGTCTTGTGACATCACATCCTGTTTTTGGTTTGTTTACATGTCTTTGGTCCGTGTTGTGTTCATATATCATTTGAACCGCATCAGAGTTCGTTTGGAAGCGGGCCGAGACCTTTTTGTTTGGTGCACCAGGGTTCAGGTGGCAGCGTTCACACTTATTCAAATGAACCGCACTAACAGAGCAATCGCACCAGGGTTCGTTTTAATCCAACCAAACATGCCAAGTGTGAACACGCCCTAAAACGCTGAATGCGTAAACCACAAAAAAAGTCATTCTTCTACACACACAGTTGAACTGCAGTGAAGAGTGAAGAGTGTGACGGACGGGATTTACAGAAAAACAACATGCAGAGACCATGAAAAGAGCAGAGTCTGAACGCTACACACTGTAAAATACAGCACAGAAGGTTTACGGGAAAATTCTGCTGATTCTACAAACACGCACACACACACAAACACACTCACACGATCTTCACTCCAATGGATCATTAGTTAACGTCTCTGACCGTACAGGAACACCTCACTCCATCACATGATCCAGCCCACTCTACGAAAATGACCGAATACAGCAAAATTAACGAGAATGAACTGATTTGAAGCTCACTGAGACTAAACGCAACACATCTGAGAAATACGTCCACCTTATTGAGCTCAGAGATTAACTTTCTCTGTTTCCACCACTCTAACACACTCCTGGATGAACAAGAAATGACTTCTGTGTCTCAGCTGTCTCTCCTAAACAGCATTAAGAGCGAATGGAGATCAAAAAGAGACAATTTCTCTACTGAGAAAAACACTCGCAATCTCACACGTGTCTCCTCTAGAGCTTCAGAAGAGATCTTAAATTTAATTTATTTTTATTTTTGGAGAAACATTTGAGATAACGTTGATACAAAGAAACATACTAAGTTCCCTGAGCCTTGAAAGAGCAACATCTGAGCAATAGCATTTCCTTAAACCAGCCATAGAAAAGAAAAATCTCTTTGAGGTCTCAAATGTTTCTCCAAGACATCAATGAGATTGAATGGAGAGCAAATGGAGTCACCCGTTTCACAGATCTCACGCGTCTCCTCTAGAGAAAAATCACAAGGGAGATCTCATTGATGTCTCAAATCTTTCTCCAAGACGTCAATGAGATTAAATGGAGAGCAAATAAAGATCTCACATCTGTCTCTTCTAGAGTTTCAGAAGAGATCACAAATTTGGATTTATTTAGATTTTTGGAGAAACATTTGAGATAATGTTGATACCAAGAAACACTAAGTTCCCTGAGCCAAGAAAGAGCAACTTCTTCTTCTTCTAAATCGCCCATAGAAAATAATAATCACAAGGGAGATCTTTTTGATGTCACATTTCTCCAAGACAGAGCAAACGGAGTCGATTGCCGATCTCATGTAGAGTTTCAAAGAAATCTCAATAATGGCTCAAACTGTGCTCAGATATGTACCTCAAACACTTCATACGTCAAATGATTTGAGCTTCTCCACATTCATTTTAAGGCTCGTACTGGACGACTCGTTTGGCTCTGTTTCACATGACCATGTTGAACTCCATGAAGTCTCCCGAGCACTAAACGAGCCCCCTCTGAGCAGTATGGTTGATAATAAACTCCCTGTCCCGAGCGAAACACAAGTGAGTAGTTCACAGTGGATCAAACACACGTAACACAAGTGCAGTGTACATGAACATCACCGGCACACCAGTGCGCTTCTCCTCGTATCGCAGACATGCAGCAAATGCGACGATCTTCATACTCACCCAAAAGTACATCATCATTTCAGCCACGAAAACCCTCAACAGATATGTCTATCTCTCTGTCTCTCTTGAGTTCAGGACAGCTGGATTCTTCTCCTGTCTCCTCCACACTTCTCTCCTCGCGTCTCCTCCTCTCCTCCTAGATGCCGCTTCTGACTTTTCTGATGTTTGGAGGTCTAGAATTCAGTAGTTTCTCAGGAATCACCTGGAGAAGCGGCGTCAGTGTGTCTGATACTCTTTTACTCCTTGCTTTGCTCTCGTCTCACAGCAGCTTTACTTTAAGACTGAGTCTGAACCAGGATCACAGCAGCCTCCAGCGGGGAGAGAGAGAGAGAGAGAGAGAGAGAGAGAGAGAGCGAGAGAGAGAGTGAGCGAGGGGGTTTTCTCTGATGACAGTATTGATGGCGGATGTTAGTGAACAGGCTCTACCCACAATCCTCTCAAGATACGCCGTCTGAAACCCGACAAGCACCACAAACAAACAACATGAAGCAGAGAATAACATATAAAGATGGAGGACGGAGCCGTGTTTCTTTCACTGTGAAGCGTCTGTATGTCATTAAAAACAGCCAACCGTGAATCTGTCTCGTACACGTGCTAGGAACTACCATGGCCGGCTCATATTTCTCCTCATAATCAAAGGAAACAATAATAGAGTAGTTCTTGGCATTTATTTTTTTGCAAAACAACATTTTATATTTTGCAAAAAAGTTACGTCTATTTAAGCACACTTAAATCTTGAAATAGAAATACTGAAATAATATTTTCTTGTAAAATGTACTCGATAATATGTTTTAATTACAGCTTTGAAAATCAAATATGATTTTTTTTATTATGACATTCAACAAATTTATGATTAAAAAACTATATATATATATATTAGGGCTGGGTATTGACACAAATTTCACAATTCGATTCAATATGGATTATTTTGGATATATCAGGTATAATACATGGCAAATTTTCTCAAGGAAAACAAATCTCTTAACTAATGCTGTAAACTATGGGAGTCAGATGGTACAACCTACTATAATACTGAAGGTAAAAATGAACTGATTTGTATACAAACACTTAAATTACACTCAATTATTTATTAATAATAATAAAGTTATATGAAATATAAACATTTAAATGGTGGCTTTCATAAAAAATTGCCAGATTTATTCAAACATGCATTAAATATTGAAAAACATACAAAAATATAATGAATATATCATATGGTGTATATATTTATCAAAATGCTCCTCTCTAGAGTTCAGTTTTCTAGCTGACTAATGAGTTTATGGACTCTGGATATGGTTTTTCTGAGGTAAATGTGACGTTACTGTTTTACTGACGTCTTTCCACGGTTGAAACACGGATTGAGCGATTACATGAGACATGATACGGATTTGGAAAGTTGTACTCCATCTTTGAACACACTTTCAGATGCTCATTCATGTTTATTTGGCGCTGTAACTGGTGTTAAAGCGGAAGAGAAGATCAGTTCATGTGCCGCTTCTCTTGAGCTGAGCTGCGATCTCACTATTTATGTTTTTGAATTTCGTAATAAAATGGACGTAATTTGAAATCTGAGACTTTGATTCATATCAATAGTAACAAAGCACAAAGATTATTGCGATTTATTGGATGGGAGGCGCACTATAATGTCCCGTTCATTCATTATCTGAAAACAGGATGACTAATCGATTCTTGGGATTTAAGATTTGATATCGGTTCATGAAAATGAGAATCGAATAAAATCAAGAAATCGATATTTGTTACCCAGCCCTAATATATATTAGCTCGGGGCACAACCTAACGCGGGGTTAGTTGTAACACGCATGGTTTAAAACTTTCCACACATGCCAGGATGACCAAACTTAGTGTATTTACTAGTTGCCAGATCAACATTATTTAGAGAAGAAAATGCGCCAAAATGAAAAAATCTTTGGAGGATAACTGAACATTTATTTAACCATAGCAAAAGTAAATTTCTTACTTGAATTTATTTGAAATATATGTTTTTTTGTGTTTATTTAAAATAAGACAAATCTAATATTATTTTAATCTTATATCTGCTATTTAAGAGTTGAGATAGTTCTTTAATGCTGATCTAACAGCAGAAGAGACGAGCTGGGGTTAATCCCAGTTGTGCAGGTGTCACACTGCGTTACAATGAGCCCCTATGAGAACTACACTATTGCTATACTATAGCTATTATATTCTATACTTTTATGAATTCTTTTGAGAAACCATGAGATAGAGGTGAATAAAGACTGAGAGTCAATGTTCAGAAATTATTATTATTATTATGTTTTGAACTATGCTGTATAGCTGTGTTTAGCGATGTGTTTGTTGTCAAACTCAAAAATGTGTATATTTTTAATGATTAAAAAAATGCCATTATTTTATATGAAAAAATTGATAATTGTATTTTTTTGACAAAATATTTTTTTGGTTAGATCAGTTATAATGTACCCCACCCTATGGGGCATGTTGTCACATTTCACTTCCATTCTTTCGGGGTAAATCAAGAAAAAAGTATACACTGTATTAATGAAACAAAACCACATGATTGTACTAGACGTTTGAAATTAATGTGGGGAAAAATAAATACTCTGAACCACAAGTGGATTTACACAAACTGAGAAAGTCAAAAAGCATTAGGTTGTGCCCCGCTCTCCCCTATATATATATATATATATATATATATATATACACACACATTCCCATAACTGTAATTTATATATTAGTCAAAAAATATATTATATATTTATATATTATATTGTGCATATATTTTGCAAGAAAACATTTTATATTTTTAATTTAAAGGCCATTATTATTATTATTATTATTATTATTATCATCATTATTATTATTATTATCATTATTATTATTATTATTTTGTTGAATCATTACATCATTTTCATGACAATTAAGCACATTTAACCCACATTGTCATTAATGCAACAAAAGAAAGAAAATCCAATTTTTATTACCAGTAATGTGGACAACAAAAAGTGTATATATGTTGCAAGAAAAGTAATTTAAGGTCCATTAAATTATTATTATTATTATTATTTTCATGACAAATGTAAACCCACATTTTCAATAATGTAATGCAAAAAAAATCGTATTCCGGCGTATAAAAAAAAATATTTTGCAAGAAGACATTTGGCATTACAGGTTTTTTTTTTTTTTTTTTTTGCATTGTGACTACTTTCATGACAACATTTAGTCCAAATTGTATTTTTATTTTTAAATATTATTATTATTAATGTAATGCAATAAAAACCAAAAACAAATCTTATTCCAAATAACATATTTTACAAGTGTTTTGCAAAAAATTGCCATTACTGTAATGTGAACAAGAAAAATATGATTTAAATTGTAATAATTTTTACACTTATACACTATGATTGTATTTGTTGTGCCTTTCATGTTTACTGTAATACAGTGCTAAAATGAATAAAAGCATTGGAATTAATAAAAAAAAAGCCTGCACCTTTAAGAAATTGGAAAAAGTCAAACGGATGCATTACAGTAACGAGATTGTGCATGAAAATGTGCTTAGATGTCACAACAATAAAAAAAAAAAAAAATCTTAACGGTCTTCAAAACAGGCTTTGTTTCATTAATAATTTAGCATGTTTTCTTTCAGATGTCGGGATGAAATGTGGCCTAGATGTGTTATCATACCAATCCCCCCTAAAGTCAGTTCAATCCCTTTATATGAAGAGAAACAGAGTGAGTGAGTGAGAAGTACATGAGACGCATCACTGCTGCGTCAGCACATTTTAAAAACAGGTCATCAATATCTGCCTGCAGGACACACTTTAAAAACCCAGCCTACAAACTCAGAATCTGCTGCTGTGCCAGATAACCGCTGCACACACACACACACACACACACACAGCCGGTACTGTAATACCATCTGACTCTTCTCCAGCCCCGCGTCTCCTTTAATTGGATTTTTATCTGTGGTCATTTTTTTCTCTCTCTAGTATCTCTCTTAGACCGCTGAGGAAAATTATTAGAAATAATAATTAGACTACAAGAGGGGAAAAAATAAAAATGTAACAGGATACATTCAGTCCATATCTCCACTCGTCTCACTTTATCTCTCGCTGCTGCTGTGAATGCACAAGAAAAATAAATGTGTTCTTTTCTGTGTCCTGTAATGCTAAAAGATTTACACCACACGAATCTGGACGATCTGATTCTTTCACTCGGATTCTCCAGTTTTATTCTCTGAATCTCTGACTCTAGTTTTATTCTTTGGATCTACTGCAGTTTGATTCTGATTCTCTGACTCGTGCTTGGTTTGATTCTTCGACTCTAGTCTGATTATCTGACTTGGATTCTTCATTCACTCTAGCTCGATTCTCTAATTTTATTCTATGATTCTTTAATCTCTTTGATTCTTTAATCTCTGATGTTTGATTATTTTTATTTAATTTAATAACTGATTCTCTAATCTGAATCTCCGACTCTAGTTTGATTGTTGGACTCTGATTCTTCTATGACTCTAGTTTGATTATTTGATTCTCTAAATTGATTCTTTGATTCTCTAATCTGAATCTCCGACTCTAGTTGTTCAACTCTGATTCTTTTTTGACTCTGATTCTTTTTCAGTCTCCTGACCAGTTTGATTCTTTCCTTTTGACTCTAGTTTGATTGTTGGACTCTGATTCTTCTATGACTCTAGTTTGATTAATTGATTCTCTAAATTGATTCTTTGATTCTCTAATCTGAATCTCCGACTCTAGTTGTTCGCATCTGATTCTTTTTTGACTCTGATTCTTTTTCGGTCTCCTGACCAGTTTGATTCTTTCCTTTTGACACTAGTTTGATTGTTGGACTCTGATTCTTCTATGACTCTAGTTTGATTAATTGATTCTGTAAATTGATTCTTTGATTCTCTAATCTGAATCTCCGACTCTAGTTGTTCGACTCTGATTCTTTTTTGACTCTGATTCTTTTCAGTCTCCTGACCAGTTTGATTCTTTCCTTTTGACTCTAGTTTGACTGTTGGACTCTGATTCTTCTATGACTCTAGTTTGATTAATCGATTCTCTAAATTGATTCTTTGATTCTCTAATCTGAATCTCCGACTCTAGTTGTTCAACTCTGATTCTTTTTTGACTCTGATTCTTTTCAGTCTCCTGACCAGTTTGATTCTTTCCTTTTGAATCTAGTTTGATTGTTGGACTCTGATTCTTCTATGACTCTAGTTTGATTAATTGATTCTGTAAATTGATTCTTTGATTTTCTAATCTGAATCTCCGACTCTAGTTGTTCAACTCTGATTCTTTTTTTGACTCTGATTCTTTTCAGTCTCCTGACCATTTTGATTCTTTCCTTTTGAATCTAGTTTGATTGTTGGACTCTGATTCTTCTATGACTCTAGTTTGATTAATTGATTCTGTAAATTGATTCTTTGATTCTCTAATCTGAATCTCCGACTCTAGTTGTTCAACTCTGATTCTTTTTTGACTCTGATTCTTTTTCAGTCTCCTGACCAGTTTGATTCTTTCCTTTTGAATCTAGTTTGATTGTTGGACTCTGATTCTTCTATGACTCTAGTTTGATTAATTGATTCTGTAAATTGATTCTTTGATTCTCTAATCTGAATCTCCGACTCTAGTTGTTCGCATCTGATTCTTTTTTGACTCTGATTCTTTTCAGTCTCCTGACCAGTTTGATTCTTTCCTTTTGAATCTAGTTTGATTGTTGGACTCTGATTCTTCTATGACTCTAGTTTGATTAATTGATTCTCTAAATTGATTCTTTGATTCTCTAATCTGAATCTCCGACTCTAGTTGTTCGCATCTGATTCTTTTTTGACTCTGATTCTTTTTCAGTCTCCTGACCAGTTTGATTCTTTCCTTTTGACACTAGTTTGATTGTTGGACTCTGATTCTTCTATGACTCTAGTTTGATTAATTGATTCTGTAAATTGATTCTTTGATTCTCTAATCTGAATCTCCGACTCTAGTTGTTCAACTCTGATTCTTTTTTGACTCTGATTCTTTTTCAGTCTCCTGACCAGTTTGATTCTTTCCTTTTGAATCTAGTTTGATTGTTGGACTCTGATTCTTCTATGACTCTAGTTTGATTAATTGATTCTGTAAATTGATTCTTTGATTCTCTAATCTGAATCTCCGACTCTAGTTGTTCGCATCTGATTCTTTTTTGACTCTGATTCTTTTCAGTCTCCTGACCAGTTTGATTCTTTCCTTTTGAATCTAGTTTGATTGTTGGACTCTGATTCTTCTATGACTCTAGTTTGATTAATTGATTCTCTAAATTGATTCTTTGATTCTCTAATCTGAATCTCCGACTCTAGTTGTTCGCATCTGATTCTTTTTTGACTCTGATTCTTTTTCAGTCTCCTGACCAGTTTGATTCTTTCCTTTTGACACTAGTTTGATTGTTGGACTCTGATTCTTCTATGACTCTAGTTTGATTAATTGATTTTGTAAATTGATTCTTTGATTCTCTAATCTGAATCTCGGACTCTAGTTGTTCGACTCTGATTCTTTTTTGACTCTGATTCTTTTCAGTCTCCTGACCAGTTTGATTCTTTCCTTTTGACTCTAGTTTGACTGTTGGACTCTGATTCTTCTATGACTCTAGTTTGATTAATTGATTCTGTAAATTGATTCTTTGATTCTCTAATCTGAATCTCCGACTCTAGTTGTTCGCATCTGATTCTTTTTTGACTCTGATTCTTTTTCAGTCTCCTGACCAGTTTGATTCTTTCCTTTTGAATCTAGTTTGATTGTTCGACTCTGATTCTTCTATGACTCTAGTTTGATTAATTGATTCTCTAAATTGATTCTTTGATTCTCTAATCTGAATCTCCGACTCTAGTTGTTCAACTCTGATTCTTTTTTGACTCTGATTCTTTTCAGTCTCCTGACCAGTTTGATTCTTTCCTTTTGACTCTAGTTTGATTGTTGGACTCTGATTCTTCTATGACTCTAGTTTTGATTAATTGATTTTGTAAATTGATTCTTTGATTCTCTAATCTGAATCTCCGACTCTAGTTGTTCAACTCTGATTCTTTTTTGACTCTGATTCTTTTCAGTCTCCTGACCATTTTGATTCTTTCCTTTTGACTCTAGTTTGATTGTTGGACTCTGATTCTTCTATGACTCTAGTTTGATTAATTGATTCTCTAAATTGATTCTTTGATTCTCTAATCTGAATCTCCGACTCTAGTTGTTCGACTCTGATTCTTTTCAGTCTCCTGACCAGTTTGATTCTTTCCTTTTGACTCTAGTTTGATTGTTGGACTCTGATTCTTCTATGACTCTAGTTTGATTAATTGATTCTCTAAATTGATTCTTTGATTCTCTAATCTGAATCTCCGACTCTAGTTGTTCGACTCTGATTCTTTTCAGTCTCCTGACCAGTTTGATTCTTTCCTTTTGAATCTAGTTTGATTGTTGGACTCTGATTCTTCTATGACTCTAGTTTGATTAATTGATTCTCTAAATTGATTCTTTGATTCTCTAATCTGAATCTCCAAATCTAGTTGTTCGACTCTGATTCTTTCCTGACTCTGATTCTTTTCAGTCTCCTGACCAGTTTGATTCTTTCCTTTTGACTCTAGTTTGACTGTTGGACTCTGATTCTTCTATGACTCTAGTTTGATTAATTGATTCTGTAAATTGATTCTTTGATTCTCTAATCTGAATCTCCGACTCTAGTTGTTCAACTCTGATTCTTTTTTGACTCTGATTCTTTTTCAGTCTCCTGACCAGTTTGATTCTTTCCTTTTGACTCTAGTTTGATTGTTGGACTCTGATTCTTCTATGACTCTAGTTTGATTAATTGATTTTGTAAATTGATTCTTTGATTCTCTAATCTGAATCTCCGACTCTAGTTGTTCAACTCTGATTCTTTTTTGACTCTGATTCTTTTCAGTCTCCTGACCATTTTGATTCTTTCCTTTTGACTCTAGTTTGATTGTTGGACTCTGATTCTTCTATGACTCTAGTTTGATTAATTGATTCTCTAAATTGATTCTTTGATTCTCTAATCTGAATCTCCGACTCTAGTTGTTCGACTCTGATTCTTTTTTGACTCTGATTCTTTTTCAGTCTCCTGACCAGTTTGATTCTTTCCTTTTGACTCTAGTTTGATTGTTGGACTCTGATTCTTCTATGACTCTAGTTTGATTAATTGATTCTCTAAATTGATTCTTTGATTCTCTAATCTGAATCTCCGACTCTAGTTGTTCGACTCTGATTCTTTTCAGTCTCCTGACCAGTTTGATTCTTTCCTTTTGACTCTAGTTTGATTGTTGGACTCTGATTCTTCTATGACTCTAGTTTGATTAATTGATTCTCTAAATTGATTCTTTGATTCTCTAATCTGAATCTCCAAATCTAGTTGTTCGACTCTGATTCTTTCCTGACTCTGATTCTTTTCAGTCTCCTGACCAGTTTGATTCTTTCATTTTGACTCTAGTTTGACTGTTGGACTCTGATTCTTCTATGACTCTAGTTTGATTAATTGATTCTCTAAATTGATTCTTTGATTCTCTAATCTGAATCTCCGACTCTAGTTGTTCGACTCTGATTCTTTTCGCTCTCCTGACCAGTTTGATTCTTTCCTTTTGAATCTAGTTTGATTGTTGGACTCTGATTCTTCTATGACTCTAGTTTGATTAATTGATTCTCTAAATTGATTCTTTAATTCTCTAATCTGAATCTCCGACTCTAGTTGTTCGACTCTGATTCTTTCCTGACTCTGATTCTTTTCGGTCTCCTGACCAGTTTGATTCTTTCCTTTTGACTCTAGTTTGATTGTTGGACTCTGATTCTTCTATGACTCTAGTTTGATTAATTGATTCTCTAAATTGATTCTTTGATTCTCTAATCTGAATCTCCGACTCTAGTTGTTCAACTCTGATTCTTTTCAGTCTCCTGACCAGTTTGATTCTTTCCTTTTGACTCTAGTTTGATTGTTCGACTCTGATTCTTCTATGACTCTAGTTTGATTAATTGATTCTCTAAATTGATTCTTTGAAATGAATCTCAGACTCTAGTTGTTGGACTTAAAGTGTGACACAGGTGTGGATTTTCAAACCTCTCCCACCCCACTCCCACAAAAAAAATCCTGTCACATCCCAATCCCACAAAAAAACTGGGGGAAAATCCCATCCCGTCCCAATCCCAGAAGAATGACTCCCGTTCCCTCCTACTCCCGTGTTTTTTTGGCCGGAATCTGTCAGTTACAGTAAACAATTCAGTACAGATCACAGCATGCCCTCTTAGTTGAATCAAAATGGAAAATGTAGTTTTTGTTATTTTATTGAACTGAAAGCCAGATCAAACAATGCACACACATTAAATTCAATGTAAATCACCTATGCAAACACACACACATGCACGCGCAGTAAATGTCTTGCAGCTGGCGTATGGCGTTTTCACGCAGTCTTTTTGGTTACTTCAGACTGCCCAGAAATGTCGGTGAGCACAACTGAGGTATCATTTTCCGACAGTAGTCGTTGCAGCGTGGCTTTCATGTCTGACTCCATTTTGATTATGATTTTCGCAGCTACAAAGTGCATGGGGAAGCCGCCGCCTTCTCTAATATTATTGGTGGTTGGCATTGGCATACCAACTTGCATTACCGCCACCAACTGTTACGGTTGTGGAGCACGTCATTCACTTAACCAGCCACACCAAAGCAAACAGGAGAGCATAAAGAGACAGGGCAACTAGAATTGAGTTCAAAATTAAAACATATAGTTAATTTATATAAACGGTATATTTGTGTATATGGTTGGTATCCTAGTGTTATTACGATTCCCAGTCCTGCCCACTCTCGCTGATTTTTTTTTCCTCTCCTGTCCCAATCACGTGATAATAGTGGATTCCTGTGACCCACAGGATTCCCGAAAAAATGTCAGCCTCTAGTTCGACTCTGATTCTTCTGTGACTCTAGTTTGATGAACTGATTCTCTAAATTGATTCTTTGATTCTATAAACTGAATCTCTAACTCTAGTTTGATTCTTCAACCTTCAGTTTAATTCTTCGACTGTAGTCTGATTCATTTGCTCTAGTCTGATCCGTCGACTTTGAATCTCTGACTCTAGTTTGATTGGTCGACTCTGATTTTTTTCTGACTCTGATCCTTCTACGACTCTAGTTTGATTCTCTAATTTGATTATTTGATTCTGTGATCTGAATCTCTGACTGTAGTTTGATTCTTCGACTGCAGTTCTAGTCTGACTCTCCGAATATCCGACTCTATTTCGACTCTTCGAATAGTTTGATTTCTCAATCTTTGACTCTAATCTGATTCTCTGTCTCCGATTCCAGTTTCTGATTCGCCGCCTACAGGAAGTGTCTGATTCAGACAGAACAATAAAAAGTCATTATTCAATGATCATCTCTTCACCATCACCTGCTGGAACTTTACGAATCGCACCTGTTGTTTCTCATCAACAAACAGCATCGTGCACATATATCATATCAACACACATTGTGTTGAACTGAATCCCAGAAGTATATTTACCCTCCACACACACACCTGCTCAGCGCTCAGTCGAACACACAACGCCACTCGCACTGTGACTGAACACTTAGGGAAGTGATGTCATCAAGTCAAGCACAAATCCACCTGTTCATATCAATCATGGACGCACAACAAACCACACTGTATCAACACACACACACACTCTCTCACCCGTGTGCTGAAGAGCGGAAGTCCCAATCGCCACAGGTGATCGGTCAGGACCCTCCCGTACACCAGAGCGACACTGGACGGCTTACACACACCACCTGACCATAAAACACAAGACAAAGAGTTACTACAGCTGCACACACACACACACACAGAATTGCATTGCTCAAATGTCTCTCTTTCATAGACTTTCATGGAGTTCTCCGTTGTGTTTCATACAAGTATCAACATTGGCTCAGATGTTTCTCCTAAAATCCCTTCAGAAACTTTCATGTACTTCTCACTCTCTCTCAGGGGTGTAAAAAGTACTCGAAAATTACAAACTACTCAATTAAATGTCTAAGTATCTATCTAAAAACATTCTTGAGTGAAAGTAAAGAAGCAACAAGTATTAAAAAGTAGAAGAATTTAACAATTTTACAATGTTCATTTAAATGCTAATTGTTTTCAGGATTTATATTTAATAAACAATATTTATATAAATTCTCGATGAAGAAAACACTTTTTTTACTGTCATTCGCAATGTATTCGCAATCGAAATTGATGCTGAAAAAAGTCAAACCTCGAAACACCACTGCAGAAAAGTATTTTTCAAATAAAGTAGTAAAAAGTAGTATTAAATTGCACTCAGGTAAAGTATAAACTCCTAAATTAATATTTAAATATTAAATATATTTAAGTATTTTACACTCCTGCTCTCTCTATATACACTGTAAAAAAAAAAACGTTGCTATTTTGCAATACATTAATGAAAATGTAGGCTAAAGCCCAATCCCAATTCTATTTTATACCCCTTCGCCCTACCCCTATGAAGTGGCAAGGCGTAGGGGTGAAAATATTCCCCTAAGAAATGGGACACCACTACTACACCATTACACGTCTTCATACGTCATCATACTTTTATTAGTGTCCTGTAACATTTAACCAGTATAAACAGCAGTGAAGTGCATAGGCTATATCTAACAGAAATCAGGCACGAGAACATATAACAAATTACATGTTTTGTGCTGTATTTGGACTTAATAAAACGGTGCTCAGAATGAAATGAAACAGAATGAAACAGAACATACAAGACTGGTGAAGCCGCTTTTCCATCGGGCCAAACTGTTCTCAATGTTTGTTAACCGTTCCATTCCGTGCCGATCCGAGCCATCCGGTACAGAAATGGTTTCGTTTTCAACTGTGGTGCTGCGATAACGGAGCTCTTTGCAATGTAATACAAACGAGTCAGTTGTTGCCTTGGTAACGCAAGAGTTTATAGACGATACGTGATGTAAATATCGACTGCGTTATGAAGGATGACCAGATATTTTTTTTTAAACTGTATTTTGTGTTCACATCACTCAAATAGTGCGTTTAGCAAGCTATGGAGAAACTGGCAGCCAGGCGACACGCAAGTTATCGATCCCGAGTGGCAACATCACT
This sequence comes from Rhinogobio ventralis, assembly GCA_039654625.1. Classification (NCBI taxonomy): domain Eukaryota; kingdom Metazoa; phylum Chordata; class Actinopteri; order Cypriniformes; family Gobionidae; genus Rhinogobio; species Rhinogobio ventralis. The sequence goes on from CM077196.1 coordinate 5,228,940, forward strand.
ACACATATTGTAGCAGCACGGTAGTCATTGTATGCAGGGAAATTCATCATACCCCTTCGTTCGTAGTGTGGTCCTGAAAAATCTTTGTTTGAAGGGCTATCTGGCCCTTTCCCTTACCCCTACCACTCCAGCCTAAAGAGAACCGAAACACCCCTAACCCCTTCACGTGAACGCGCAAAACGAAGGGGTAGGGGAAAGGGAAGGGCTAAGCAAGTTAACATTTTTGCTAAATTTTGCTTAAAAAAAATATTTTTCTTGCTAAATATATGCAACATATATTGCAATCTCTGACACTTGTATCTTGAGCAAATCTGAGCACAGTTTGAGACACTGTTGAGATCTCTTCTAAGACGACACGTGAGATTACTGGAGTCTTTTTTTCACAAGAACGTCTAAATCTGAGAAACAACTGGAATAAATGAAGCGAGACTTACTGCATTTGCACATGCTCACATTGTTATATTCACTAAAAACACAAGAGAGTTCTCTCCAAAATGTTGCAGTTCAGAATATTAGTGAGAATATTCGTTTTTTTTTTTTTTTTTATTGATTTCAATTGCTTTCCTTTCAGATTACCAACAGAAACCTGTCCATCAGATTTTAAGATAAACTTAATCTAGACCATTTATGAGCCTTTTTAACTAGCATCAGCACATTATGATGATATTACACTATAATTGTGAGCACATTTGGCCTTCACAAGTGTAGACTCTCTCTGTGTCAACATATGGAAAGAGAGAGAGAAACACACGCTTGTGCCGACAGCACATGTATTATTTAAGCGCAAAATGCCCATTACAGAGATGCATTTGCCACTGGTCAATGTGTCAATTACACCACAAACACACACGTCATCTTTATCTGGTGCATCTAACAAGCTCTACACACTTTAAAATCCCTTCCTTCAGTATCTGACCCGTTTGCTATCGCTCAGAGTGTGAAATCATCATACTACACCGTACAAAAATATTTTTTCGAAGACTATTAGAGTATGTTTTACAAGAACTAACTTCAACTTCAAAATTCAATGTGTCTGTAATTATCTGTGAATCTACTAGCAATTTGTGAGTGAAAATAGTTTCAAAGTAAATCCTACACCTAATTTTTTTCCCGCTGTACTACAACATCAGCGTGTAAACCCAGTATTGACACAAGCACATGTTAAATATGGGTTCGAGGTTGATTTTGAGGCAGATTGTGTTGTGATGTTTGTATGCAGTTTTCATCTCTTTCCGCAGACTCGACAGCCTCCTGCACCGACTGCATCAAATATTAACACTGCGATTAAATGCTACAGAGAGAGAGAGAAAGAGAGAGAAGGATGAGCGAGCCTGTCGATGTTTGTAGTAGCTGCCGCAGTGACTGTGTGTGTGTGTGTGAGAGTGGTTGGCTGGAGCTCACTAATCACTTAGGGTAATGCTGACCTCCAGCGCCGCCTCACACACACACACACACACGTTTGTTTTTGTGAATTGTGGGGACATTCCATAGGCATAATGGTTATTATACCGTACAAACCATATTTTCTATTCCCCTACACATCACACACACTACCCCTACTCCTAAACCTACCCATCACAGGAAACATTCTGCATTTTTACATTTTTAATAAAACATTGTTTAGTTTGTTTTTAAAGCTATTTGAAATATGAGGACATATGAAATGTCCTCATATTTTACGTTTACGTCATAATACCAGTGTAATACCCATGTCATTATACACATTTGTGTCCTCATATATCACAAAAACAAGCACACACACACACACACACACTCATAAGTGATCTTCGGCTGGTGGAATCATGTCTTGAAAAACAGAAAAACGTCCTGTGAAAAACTGACACAAATAACAAGAATTGTTTTTTCTCCTTTCAAATAAAAGCAAAAGGCACTCTAAGTGTGCAGTTATAATAATAGATTTGTGTGCATATTCTCTGCAGGGTTATTAGAGATAAATAAAACTAAAACCATTAAAAAATATTTTTTTTTATTGCCAAAGCAAAATTTCACATTTTCATTTAGTTTAACTTGATGTACTAAAATAAACTAAAATCGATAATTCACATCAATAAGGCATAACATATGACCAATTTCCTAATATTGTGGAAAAACAGCCAAAACAGCCCTGACCCGTCGAGGCATGGACTCCACTAGACCCCTGAAGGTGTGCTGTGGTATCTGGCACCAAGATGTTAGCAGCAGATCATTTAAGTCCTGTAAGTTGCAAGGTGAGGCCTCCATGGATCGGACTTGTTTGTTAAGCACATCCCACAGATGCTCGATTGGATTGAGATCTGGGGAATCTGGAGGCCAAGTCAACACCTCAAACTCGTTGTTGTGCTCCTCAAACCATTCCTGAACCATTTTTGCTTTGTGGCAGGGCACATTATCCTGCTGAGAGAGGCCACAGCCACCAGGGAATACCGTTTCCATGAAAGGATGTACATGGTCTGCAACAATGCTTAGGTAGGTGGTACGTGTCAAAGTAACATCCACATGGCTGGCAGGACCCAAGGTTTCCCAGCAGAACATTGCCAAAAGCATCACACTGCCTCCGCCGGCTTGCCTTCTTCCCATAGTGCATCCTGGTGCCATGTGTTCCCCAGGTAAGCGACACACACGCACACGCACCCGGCCATCCACGTGAAGTAAAAGAAAACGTGATTCATCAGACCAGGCCACCTTCTTACATTGCTCCGTGGTCCAGTTCTGATGCTCACGTGCCACTGTTGGTGCTTTCGGCGGTGGACAGGGGTCAGCATGGGCACCCTGACTGATCTGCGGCTATGCAGCCCCATACGTAACAAACTGTGATGCACTGTGTATTCTGACACCTTTCTATCAGAACCAGCATTAACTTCCTGAGCAATTTGAGCTCCAGTAGCTCGTCTGTTTGATTGGACCACACGGGCCAGCCTTCGCTCCCCACGTGCATCAATGAGCCTTGGCCGCCCATGACCCTGTCGCTGGTTCTCCACTGTTCCTTCCTTGGAGCACTTTTGATAGATCCTGACCACTGCAGACCAGGAACACCCCACAAGAGCTGCAGTTTTGGAGATGCTCTGACCCAGTCGTCTAGCCATCACAATTTGGCCCTTGTCAAACTCGCTCAAATCCTTACGCTTGCCCATTTTTCCTGCTTCTAACACATCAACTTTGAGGACAAAATGTTCACTTGCTGCCTAATATATCCCACCCACTAACAGGTGCCGTGATGAGGAGATAATCAGTGTTATTCACTTCACCTGTCATAATGTTATATATATATATATAATATATCTATCTGTCTGTGAATGTCCTGACTATGTGACACACATAACACGCAGAAAGACACGCGCCAGAATCAAGTTCTCTTTTGTGCTTGAATGAACAATAGCGCACACAAAATGCCCGAAAAAGCCTAATAAATGTTGAAATTTATAGCTTTCAATGATACTGTAATGTTGAATGTATATCATTGATGTCTTTCATAGAGACATCAGTATCAGTATTAATATCAGTGATACTGGCCTTTATTCATAAAAAAAGATGCCATTACAACAAATATTTAAAATATACTGTCTTTAAGTTGTTTCTACATTCATTTGGAGAGTAACTGTGAAATTATTACAATATAAAAATATTAAAAACTGATGTTTTTAATCGCAATTAATTACAGAAAAAATGTGTCCAAAGAACAAGAAAGTAACAAAGAAAGAAAAAGAAATAACTCTAGATTTGTGAGTATTGTGACATTTTCTTCTGTTTTCTTTACAACCTTTTTCAGTGTTATTTTAGCATTATTGGGATGCTGTATGTGTGTGTGTAAGTGTGCGTGTGTTAGTGTACCAGAAAACGGTTCGTTTACTCTATGGCACGCGTTATTAAAGCTGCAATGAACCTGTTCTCTCGTCCTTCACTCTCTGCTTCCTTCTTTTACCACACACACACACACAACAACAAAAAAAGAATAAAAGGAAACAAGTGGATGAAACATCCATAAACATCAAACCGTCTGCACTTACAGGGAAATAATCTACTGTGTATCATTTAATATTTCTCTCACTATCTGATTTTAATCATAAAAACACTAATGAGTCCACATGCATAATGCAAAGCACCATGGGAGGGATGCATATCTGTCATAAATAGTTATTAATTTGATCATTAGCACCATAATCTACAATATTATTCACTAAATTATACTAAATAATAATGAAAAGGAGTGTGAGTGCATGTATACAGTTAGGTCCATATATATTTGGACACAGGCATAATTTTCATACTCTTGGCTCTGTATGCCACCAGAATAAAATTAAAATGAAACAACCAAGATAAATTTGAAGTGCAAAATTTTTTTAGGAGCTGCAACCATTTTTATACACAGTCCCCCCATTTTCAAATGTAATTGGACAAATTAAAGGTGCACTATGTAACTTTTCCGTCCGCTAGAGGTCGCCTATTCAAAACAAAGGCGTAGTTTGATGACGGCAAGTTTGAGCGCAGAATCTTGGGACATGTGGTCTTCACCTCACAGCCGGTGGAAAAGAATCGGGATAGGACTCGGGCAGAAATCATGTTCATGGATGCGATTATTAACGTTACTGTAGTATGAAGCAGAGCAGACCCGAGTGTTGTGGGAGCTGAGCAAGTCCGCTGGAGCAATTGTTAATAAGATGAACGCAACACACGCCTCGCGAGCAGCGGGACTTTTATTATGCCACAGTCGCCGGCACCATTTCCGCTTTTCCGGTCATGAGTATGAGGTAACGCAGCTCTGTTTATCATATTAGATACACTTGAGTGTGTTGAAAATGATGTTATGACGTTACTCTGTGCGTTCGCTCGGCGGCTGCTATGACACTTGTTGCACACTGCAGTGAGAGTAAAGCGTTTCTGCTAAATAAAACCTGAAACCGAGGGTGACGCAGATATGACGCCATTGACAGGCGACTCCCTCACACAGCCGGTTCCTTGGGTAAAATAGCAATTTTCTCAATAGTTGGAAACATTTGGGATATTGTAAGTACTCAACTGAACAAAATATATAACACTGGCCTAGTGGTTTTTGGATATTTTACAGATTTTTTTTTACGTAGTGCACCTTTAATATAATCATAAATAAAAATTTTAATATTTTGTTCATCATTTGCAGGCAATGACTGCCTGAAGTCTGGAACCCATGAACATTACCAAAGACTGGGTTTCCTCCTTTCTGATGCTTTGCCAGGCTCTAACCGTCTTCAGTTGTTGTTTGTTCTTGGGTCTTTTTGCCTTCAGCAAGTGAAATGCATGCTCAATCGGGTTGAGATCAGGTGATTGACTATTCCTTACTCCTGCGTTGCTTTTGCAGTGTGTTTTGGATCATTGTCCATCTGTACCGTGAAGCGCCGTCCAATCAACTTTGCTGCATTTGGCTTAATCTGGGCAGACAGTATATTCCTATAAACTAAACACCCAACCTGGTCTCACAAAAATGCGTATCAATAGTACGTGTGTGCAATGTCGTGGAAAGTATACGCCAAAATGAGTTTTAGCGTGCATATGGTACGCCGTTTTTCACGTGCATATGATACGCACTTTATGGCGTATACATTCCACGACATTGCACACTTGTACTATTGATACGCATTCTTATGTGATTGTGTTGAAACACCAGTGACCCAGTGCCACTGGAAGCCATGCATGCCCATGCCATCACACTGCCTCCACCATGTTTTACAGATGACGTTGTGTGCTTTGGATCATGAGCTGTTCCAAGCCTTCTCCAAACTTTTTTCTTCCCGTCATTCTGGTACAGGTTGAATGCTTTTCCAGAACTGGTCAGGCTTTTTTTTTTTGGATGTTTTTTGGCAAAGTCTAATCTGGCCTTTCTATTCTTGAGGCTTATGAATGGTTTGCACCTTGTGGTGAACCCTCTGTATTTGCTCTCGTGAAGTCTTCTCTTGATTGTAGACTTTGACAATGACACGCCTACCTCCTGGAGAGTGTCCTTTATTTGGCTGGATGTTGTGAATGGGTTTTTCTCACAGAAGTAGATTCCAAAAGCAAGTAGCACACTTAGAATCAATTGATGATTAATTGATGAAGGAATAGCCCAAACATGTCTATGAAACAGCTTTTGATTCAATTGTCAAATTACTTTTGGTCCCTTGAAAAGAGGGGTGGGGGGGGGGGGCCGGGGGGTTGGCTACTCTCAAGAGCTGTAATTCCTAATCCCTTCCTCCAATTTGGATGTAAATACCCTCAAATTAAACCTGAGAGTGTGCACTTTCAGCCCATATCATTATTCAACCATAGCTTGACTATGTTTAGGTAAATACCTGAACAAAAAAAATTGTGCCTGTGTCCAAATATATATGAACCTAACTGTATATGAGTGATATATATATATATATATATATATATAGAAACTGCTTTTAACAAGTGAATGAACAGACCTGAAGTCAGCACATGTGAGCTTGTGTTTGGTGGTGATGAAGTGATCAGGGCTTTTACACAGATGAGGTTGTTTACCTACTTCAAACTCTCAATCAATGACCCCCGGCAGATTAATTGAGATGCTTTACATTGATTTTTCCGATGACCAGAGATGGAGCGGGGGGCTTGTTACCAGGGTGATCTGTAGGGTCAGGGGTTTACGTGCTTGGACGGGACGTCTCTGCGCTTACACACACACTGCCGGGTGTTTCCTCTCATTCATAAACCTATCTATCTATAGTTCTATCTATCTATCTTTATGTCAAATCACTCAATAAAGCAATCTTGATTCATTCCATTTATTTTAATTTATTTCACAAATGTAAACTAACCGCACGCAATGAAATTAGGTTCAAAATGTTCAAGAATTGTGTTGTAATCTACTTAACTCAACTGAGGAAGGAGCAAAAAAATCAATTCTTGAGTGGAGAAAGAAGCTCCAGTAGGTTCACAACTGCTCTGAAAGCAAACTGGACTCATTTGTGTAAGTCAGGATGCCATGTGAGCATTTCTCTTCAGCAAACCAAACCAGGGATTATGAAAGATGTTTGCTTACTAGTACTTCAACATGAAGGGAATCATTCATGTCTGGAGAACATCAGTAAATATGAGCAGTAACAATAGATGATAATACATGATAAACAGATGCTAGTACTCATGGATGTACTCATACTGATGACGCAAACATACATGGGTCAGATAAGCTCTGTGGGGGCCGGACGAAGGGGGAAGAAAACCGGACAGAGACAGAGACAGAGAAAGACATCCAGAGACAGACAGCAGCTCTTCATTACTTCATTCCTCTGAACATCCTCATTAGACGCTGGAGACGTCAGAGGCAGAACCAACAGTTCATTAGAGAGAACACATACACACACTCACACACACACACACTCACTCACACAGACCGACACAGACACTCACTCACTCACTCCCACACACACTCACTCACAGACACACACTCACACAGACTGACACAGACACTCACTCACTCACTCCCACACACACTCACTCACACTCACACACTCACACAGACACTCACTCACTCAGACACTCAAGAGACACACACAGACACACACTCACTCAAGAGACACTCACTCACAGACACACTCACACACACACTCACACACACACACACACACACACACTCACAGAGACGCACACTCAGACACACACTCACAGACACACTCACACACACACACACACAGACACACTCACAGACACACTCACACACACACACAGACACACTCACACACACACACACACACTCACACACACACACACACACACACACACACACACACTCACACACACTCACACTCTCAGTATTGCTCCCGCTGCTGTCTGAGTGTCAAACACTTCTCCTTCATGAACTCGCCTGTCAGAGATCAGCTTCATTCATCAGACGGCTGCATCTTTAAAACCCGCCACGGCCGGCGGGCAAACACGCAAACGCACACAGGCACACGCACAACAACCAATAAACTCGAGCAGCAACAAAAGATTGAAACCGAGAATCTGAAAAATGGCTCAGGGCGACTGGCGAAGCTTCACACTCGCAGATTCATCAAGCTCCGTGAGACTGCTCCACTTTCACACCACAACAACAACCTCAAAATCAGACCGGCTGATACTCGGCTCCTAATGTCACAATCTTCATTGAATTTCATCTGTAATTATTAGTCTAATCGTGAAAGGAGTGATTCTGCCGGGTCTGTGGAGGTTTTAAAACTCTTGGTAAATGAGACTCTGAGGATCTGACGGTTTACAGCAATGAGCCGCATTCAAAGACGTGCAACAACAATGATGCTGTGAATTTACTTTGATGCAACACAGCGCCTGATTTAATGAGAAACTTCATCTGATATTTGTCTTACATTCAGGGGCGTCACACAGCTCGTTTTTTGAGAGTTTTGGCATATCTTCCTATAGTCTAGTGGTGTATATTTACGGTTTTCTGTAATGCAATGTGAATGGGATCGCAGAATCCAGTTCATGTTTTTATAACGGAAATTATATAAAGAAAAATGAATTAAATATCAATATTTCTATGAAACCTAAAAATTGATTAGTGAATGAAAAAAAAAATCCTGTTGTTTTTGTCATTTTATTTATGTCAGAGAGAGGACATAGCATAACATATGAAAAAAATAAAATATTATTTTTTTCTATATATATATATATATATATATATATATATATATATATATATATACACATATATACAATTTGTTCCTTGTGCTCTGAACAATGTAATAACAGGAGGATGATAATAATAATAATAATAATAATACAATTATTAAAACTATATTTTAATGAATATCACAATTGTTCTTCACTGTTTTAATTTTAATAGTACATCTCTGTTGTGCAGAACTGTTATGCATCAAATGTTCATTTGATCACATTGTAAAAGATTCATTAAATTCAATAATACATTTGTATTCAATCATAAATCCAGAAAAATTCAAACAGACAACACAGAATTTCTGAAATACATAAAGCATATCAAAGGGCACTTTTATAGTTATGTCTGTAATAAAGTTTTATGAAGTGAATTGATGAATGCTTTTTGATTATTAACATTTATTTAAATCATTAAATGTAATCCAGAGAAATTAAAACCGAAAAAAGACGTAATTTGGGAAAAATACACCGGAAAAAATAGATTTCATAGGGCCCTAAACATTTTATTTTTGTTAAACAATTATTAAAATATTTAATTGTATAAGTTTAATGATTTTAATTAATTTGACAAATACTTACAATCATTCATCTTTTGCACACACCAGTATTACTTTATTATCATATTATTATAGTTTTTGTTTATTTATTAATTAGATTTTAGTTTTATATTTCATATTCATTTTAGCTAAATTTGTAGTAGTTTTGTTATGTTTTTGTCATTTTTATTAATCTGTCTATATAGTTTTAGTGTTTTGTTTTAGTTATGTACTTGGTACTAAATTAAAACAAAAAAAATTTCATCCACAACACCTTGGCAAAATTAGTTTTTTGTTATATCAGTTAATGTATAATTTATTTAAAGTGTGTGAGCTGTTATCGTTAACTAAAACTAAAACCCAAAAAACATTTGCAACATTTTTTTTCTGCAGGACCAAGATTTTACATAAAGTAAAATTTACATAAAGCTAATTATTTTATGATTAGTTGCTTTTTTTTTCATGCATCAATAAGAACAGACATGATACCAGTTTTTAGGTTGTGTAAGTGTAGACAGAAAAAACTGACAGATGCTGAAAATCTAACTCCTGATACCATCTTCCTGAAGAAACAGTCACTTGTGTAGTTCTGTAGCTGTGGAGTCACGTAAAAGCGTGAGGATGTCGATTTCCCCGGCGAGCCGTGCAGGTGTGTGCTTAAGGTGCTCAGCGGAGACGCAGACGCGTTCGTTCTTCCGTCTGTCACTCGTGCTAATTTGATTACTGACTGATTAAACCGTCACTAATGCAGTCAGAGCCACTGCGTGCTAATGTAATAAAATCACTTACGGCTAAAACCGGTTAGCTTAATTGGCAGTAGGAGTGATGCTCAAGATTTGCATTAAATCATTTATTTGCGCCCTCAACACGCAATTCCATTACTCACATTAGCGATTTGCACAGCTAATTTAAGCAGAGAGACTCGTTCAAGGGTACGCCACTGAAGTGTTAGCATCCCACTGCTCTCCTTAACTTGTTAGCTAGACCGTTTCTTTGGTCACACCATTGCAACGAGAGTGAGAAGAAACCATCAACATGCTGCTGTCATCTTTTGCTATAGCGATCACGGCCGTTAACCTTGTGCCTCCATAACGAGTGAGGTTTGGTCAACAGCCAGTCATGTTCAGTCGCTGCTGATCATTAAAACTAATAGGCAACATCTACCTGTAAACACATCCAGGGCTAATGTCTCTTGACATTAGCATTAGCCACTCGTCTTGCCCGTCCACTGAAAGTCAAGCGTAATTGCTTGAGTCCATTAGCGCTCACATCAAACAAATGGTGCCCTAACCCGCTAATTCCCATACATGCTCGCACCATGCACGCAGTCATTCCCACACACGGGACCGAGGGTCGTGTGGCCCTTGGAGTCTTCTGAGGGGCCCGTAGGAGAACAGGTCACCATAAACATACTCCCTATGAGCAGAATCAGACTCAGCACTAAATGCACACGCTCTGACCTCTCTACACTTCATGGAGGAGAGCCTCATGGGTCTCACATTGTCATATCGCAACAAATAAACAAGAAACCAACACTCATATATGCATATACTGTACATATAAACATTATTATTTTCACTGATTCCCATTAGATATAGATATAGTTGTATAGATATATACAAATAAAATGTTCATGACAGACAGACTGACCAAACAACAGACCTACAGACAGACCGAACGAGAGACCGATAGACAGACCGAATGACAGACAGACAGACCGAAAAAAAAACCTGACAGACAGACAGACCGAAAAAGAAACTGACAGACAGACAGACCAACCGTCAGACAGACAGACCAACCGAAAAAGAAACTGACAGACAGACAGACCAACCGTCAGACAGACAGACAGACAGACCAACCGACAGACAGACCGAACGAGAGACTGACAGACATACAGACTGAATGACAGACAGACAGACCGAAAAAGAAACTGACAGACAGACAGACCAACCGTCAGACAGACAGACCGAATGACAGACAGACAGACCATCCGACAGACAGACTGAATGACAGACAGACAGACCGACAGAATGACAGACAGACCGAATGACAGACATACAGACAGAATGACAGACAGACTGATAGACTGACAGACAGACAGACAGACAGGCCGAACGAGAGACAGACAGACCGATAGACAGACTGACAGACAGACCGAATGACAGACAGACAGACAGACAGACCGACAGACATACAGACCGAATGACAGACAGATGATAGACTGACAGAGCGACCGAATGACAGACAGACAGACCAACCGACAGACAGACGATAGACTGACAGACATACAGACCGAATGACAGACAGACGATAGACTGACAGAGCGACCGAATGACAGACAGACAGACCAACCGACAGACAGACGATAGACTGACAGACATACAGACCGAATGACAGACAGACGATAGACTGACAGACAGACTGACAGACTGACCAACCAAAAGACAGACCGAATGACAGACATACAGAACGAATGACAGACAGTCAGACCGAATGACAGACCAAATGACAGACACAGACCAAATGACAGACACAGACCGAATGACTGACATACAGAACGAATGACAGACAGACAGACCAAATGACAGACACAGACCAAATGACAGACAGACAGACCGAATGATAGACAGACAGACCAAATGACAGCCACAGAGCAAATGACAGACACAGATCAAATGACAGACACAGACCAAATGACAGACACAGAGCAAATGACAGACACAGACCGAATGACAGACATACAGAACGAATGACAGACAGACAGACCGAATGACAGACATACAGAACGAATGACAGACAGACAGACCGAATGACAGACACAGACAGAATGACTGACATACAGAACGAATGACAGACAGACAGACCAAATGACAGACAGACAGACCGAATGATAGACAGACAGACCAAATGACAGCCACAGAGCAAATGACAGACACAGATCAAATGACAGACACAGACCAAATGACAGACACAGAGCAAATGACAGACACAGACCGAATGACAGACATACAGAACGAATGACAGACAGACAGACCGAATGACAGACATACAGAACGAATGACAGACAGACAGACCGAATGACAGACACAGACAGAATGACTGACATACAGAACGAATGACAGACAGACAGACCAAATGACAGACAGACAGACCGAATGATAGACAGACAGACCAAATGACAGCCACAGAGCAAATGACAGACACAGATCAAATGACAGACACAGACCAAATGACAGACACAGAGCAAATGACAGACACAGACCGAATGACAGACATACAGAACGAATGACAGACAGACAGACCGAATGACAGACATACAGAACGAATGACAGACAGACAGACCGAATGACAGACATACAGAACGAATGATAGACAGACAGACCAAATGACAGCCACAGAGCAAATGACAGCCACAGAGCAAATGACAGACACAGATCAAATGACAGACACAGACCAAATGACAGACAGACAGAACGAATGACAGACAGTCAGACCGAATGACAGATCAAATGACAGACACAGACCGAATGACAGACAGACAGAACGAATGACAGACAGTCAGACCGAATGACAGAACAAATGACAGACACAGACCAAATGACAGACAGACCAAATGACAGACACAGACCGAATGACTGACATACAGAACGAATGACAGACAGACAGACCGAATGACAGACAGACAGACCAAATGACAGACACAGACCAAATGACAGACAGACAGACCGAATGATAGACAGACAGACCAAATGTCAGCCACAGAGCAAATGACAGACACAGATCAAATGACAGACACAGACCAAATGACAGACACAGAGCAAATGACAGACACAGACCGAATGACAGACATACAGAACGAATGACAGACAGACAGACCGAATGACAGACAGACAGACCAAATGACAGACACAGACCAAATGACAGACAGACAGACCGACTGATAGACAGACAGACCAAATGACAGCCACAGAGCAAATGACAGACACAGATCAAATGACAGACACAGACCAAATGACAGACACAGAGCAAATGACAGACACAGACCGAATGACAGACATACAGAACGAATGACAGACAGACAGACCGAATGACAGACACAGACCAAATGACAGACACAGACCGAATGACAGACATACAGAACGAATGACAGACAGACACAGACCAAATGACAGACAGACAGACCGAATGATAGACAGACAGACCATTTACATGCATTTCACATACACACACAAACATTTATAAATACAAATATACATACACACACATAATAAATATATATATATATATTAGGGGTGTGACGAGACACTTAGCTCTCGAGACGAGACACGAAAATTGGGTTCAAGAGAACGAGAAAATTTCTACACAGTATTGTTAAGAAATCCTCAATGACAAAACTCATGACTAGAAAAATAGTCTGCAGGTGCATTTTGAAATGTTTTAACTCATCTTGTAATGAATGTCATTTCAGTTCAACTTTCTGAAAATTAATTATCATATGCATTGAAAGACAACAATACTCAAGCACTGTAAAAGGTCTCAGCTGACTGGCTCCTCTCCTGTATGATTTCACATGAGTCTCTTTAGACCAGGGGTGTCCAAACTTTTTTAAAAGCGGGCCAGAATGACATATATATATATATATATATAAACATGTCTTGTTCCTTAGAAACATGACAGATTTGACAAAAGCTTGAGCTGACAGTAGAGTAGCTTGTGATAGGACACAGATGTAAATTTATAGATATTTAACAATATCTGTAAAACTTTCATCAACCAAAAAGTTTTAATGGGTAAAATTTAAATATTATTACTGAGTTACAACTCTATTCTTATTTAAATTAACGAGTACTCTATTTAGATCACTTATCACAAATATCTTATGTCATTTAACTTATCTAGTAAATGCATCTTGATTTAAGAATTCTTAGATATATTTAGACTAGGAACAAGACAAAAATACTAAATAAGAGCATTTTTTGCAGTGCACACATGGCAAAAAATTAAAAAAAATATTTCTATATCTAGAATGGCTTTATGGTATTTAGTCTATAAACATATAAATACAAATGCACAAAACTGCAAGTTTATGACAAAAATAGTCTGTAATTTGGCCTTTATTACACATTTAATACATGTCTACATAAAAAATGAAATAAAATTAGATATTAACCTACATTTCTGACAAAATACCACGGTTACAGTTAGTGTTACCACAGTAAATCCATGATAAATGTGGGTGATTAATTCAGCGCAGTTTCAACTGGCTTTAAACTAAATTAAATCGGACCGGAGAAGCTCTGCACCGAACTCGAACACTTTTAGTGGTTTAGTGGTGGTGTGATCGAAACATTCGAAAAAAGTCAACACATTTGTTCAGAGTCAGAGCTCGCGATTAGCGCAGAGCACAAGTAGCGTTGTTTCATTCCGCTTATGGCACGTAAATGTTTCCCTGGCCTAAAATCTAGTACTGCCACCTTGTGTTGACATTGTGAAACTGCACGATTTGTAAATTATGCATGGTGGGCCACATATAATATATTTTAATAGACAAGCTGCGGGCCGGTTGAAATTTATCCCCGGGCCGCATTTGGCAGGCGGGCCGGACTTTGGACACCCCTGCTTTAAACCTTACTGTACATGAATTATGAGCTTCCAGAACTTCTGATTGAGACTGTGTGTGACCTCCTAATTGAACTCCTTTCCACAAATAGAACACAGAAATAAAACAGTATAAATAACTACGTTTTTTCTTAGTCTTACAATAAGTGCAACCATAATCAAAGTACCCTCTCAATATTCAAAGTGCAAACAGAGAGCAGAGCTAAGAAGTGGTTACAACTACACAGCCCAGCCTAAGATAGCTTTGATATTGAGAGACAGGCTATTGTATGTCGCCTAATTTGCGCAAATCAGGGAGCTTGCGCTTTTACTCTCGCTTTCTCGCTTTTTACTCTGTGTATAGGGAGCGGCGGTGCTGAGCGCGCATTCTACAAGATAAGACATTAATCAGATGCTTAGGCTCTGTCGCGCAACGAGTCTTGTCAGTCATCTCGCCTTACTCTCGTCACGTGATTCCTGCTGCACTCTGTGTGACTCATGCTGGATGAGCAGAGCAGACGTTTACAATAGTTTACAATTGAAGCAACCGTTATCCAACTGAATTAAGTGGTTTTTATTTCTATAAAAAAGCTTAACGACAGTAGTAATGTAATGTAAACGAATGACAGATCAAATGACAGACACAGACCGAATGACAGACAGACAGAACGAATGACAGACAGTCAGACCGAATGACAGAACAAATGACAGACACAGACCAAATGACAGACAGACCAAATGACAGACACAGACCGAATGACTGACATACAGAACGAATGACAGACAGACAGACCGAATGACAGACAGACAGACCAAATGACAGACACAGACCAAATGACAGACAGACAGACCGAATGATAGACAGACAGACCAAATGTCAGCCACAGAGCAAATGACAGACACAGATCAAATGACAGACACAGACCAAATGACAGACACAGAGCAAATGACAGACACAGACCGAATGACAGACATACAGAACGAATGACAGACAGACAGACCGAATGACAGACAGACAGACCAAATGACAGACACAGACCAAATGACAGACAGACAGACCGACTGATAGACAGACAGACCAAATGACAGCCACAGAGCAAATGACAGACACAGATCAAATGACAGACACAGACCAAATGACAGACACAGAGCAAATGACAGACACAGACCGAATGACAGACATACAGAACGAATGACAGACAGACAGACCGAATGACAGACACAGACCAAATGACAGACACAGACCGAATGACAGACATACAGAACGAATGACAGACAGACACAGACCAAATGACAGACAGACAGACCGAATGATAGACAGACAGACCATTTACATGCATTTCACATACACACACAAACATTTATAAATACAAATATACATACACACACATAATAAATATATATATATATATTAGGGGTGTGACGAGACACTTAGCTCTCGAGACGAGACACGAAAATTGGGTTCAAGAGAACGAGAAAATTTCTACACAGTATTGTTAAGAAATCCTCAATGACAAAACTCATGACTAGAAAAATAGTCTGCAGGTGCATTTTGAAATGTTTTAACTCATCTTGTAATGAATGTCATTTCAGTTCAACTTTCTGAAAATTAATTATCATATGCATTGAAAGACAACAATACTCAAGCACTGTAAAAGGTCTCAGCTGACTGGCTCCTCTCCTGTATGATTTCACATGAGTCTCTTTAGACCAGGGGTGTCCAAACTTTTTTAAAAGCGGGCCAGAATGACATATATATATATATATATATAAACATGTCTTGTTCCTTAGAAACATGACAGATTTGACAAAAGCTTGAGCTGACAGTAGAGTAGCTTGTGATAGGACACAGATGTAAATTTATAGATATTTAACAATATCTGTAAAACTTTCATCAACCAAAAAGTTTTAATGGGTAAAATTTAAATATTATTACTGAGTTACAACTCTATTCTTATTTAAATTAACGAGTACTCTATTTAGATCACTTATCACAAATATCTTATGTCATTTAACTTATCTAGTAAATGCATCTTGATTTAAGAATTCTTAGATATATTTAGACTAGGAACAAGACAAAAATACTAAATAAGAGCATTTTTTGCAGTGCACACATGGCAAAAAATTAAAAAAAATATTTCTATATCTAGAATGGCTTTATGGTATTTAGTCTATAAACATATAAATACAAATGCACAAAACTGCAAGTTTATGACAAAAATAGTCTGTAATTTGGCCTTTATTACACATTTAATACATGTCTACATAAAAAATGAAATAAAATTAGATATTAACCTACATTTCTGACAAAATACCACGGTTACAGTTAGTGTTACCACAGTAAATCCATGATAAATGTGGGTGATTAATTCAGCGCAGTTTCAACTGGCTTTAAACTAAATTAAATCGGACCGGAGAAGCTCTGCACCGAACTCGAACACTTTTAGTGGTTTAGTGGTGGTGTGATCGAAACATTCGAAAAAAGTCAACACATTTGTTCAGAGTCAGAGCTCGCGATTAGCGCAGAGCACAAGTAGCGTTGTTTCATTCCGCTTATGGCACGTAAATGTTTCCCTGGCCTAAAATCTAGTACTGCCACCTTGTGTTGACATTGTGAAACTGCACGATTTGTAAATTATGCATGGTGGGCCACATATAATATATTTTAATAGACAAGCTGCGGGCCGGTTGAAATTTATCCCCGGGCCGCATTTGGCAGGCGGGCCGGACTTTGGACACCCCTGCTTTAAACCTTACTGTACATGAATTATGAGCTTCCAGAACTTCTGATTGAGACTGTGTGTGACCTCCTAATTGAACTCCTTTCCACAAATAGAACACAGAAATAAAACAGTATAAATAACTACGTTTTTTCTTAGTCTTACAATAAGTGCAACCATAATCAAAGTACCCTCTCAATATTCAAAGTGCAAACAGAGAGCAGAGCTAAGAAGTGGTTACAACTACACAGCCCAGCCTAAGATAGCTTTGATATTGAGAGACAGGCTATTGTATGTCGCCTAATTTGCGCAAATCAGGGAGCTTGCGCTTTTACTCTCGCTTTCTCGCTTTTTACTCTGTGTATAGGGAGCGGCGGTGCTGAGCGCGCATTCTACAAGATAAGACATTAATCAGATGCTTAGGCTCTGTCGCGCAACGAGTCTTGTCAGTCATCTCGCCTTACTCTCGTCACGTGATTCCTGCTGCACTCTGTGTGACTCATGCTGGATGAGCAGAGCAGACGTTTACAATAGTTTACAATTGAAGCAACCGTTATCCAACTGAATTAAGTGGTTTTTATTTCTATAAAAAAGCTTAACGACAGTAGTAATGTAATGTAAACACGCGTAGCGGTGGCATATTCAATGCTAATTTCACCCTCACGCTCTGTCATGGCGATATCACGAGAGAGCTTTTATATATATATATATATATATATATATATATATATATATATATACACACACACTGAACAAAATTATAAACGCAACACTTGTTTTTGCCCCCATTTTTCATGAGCTGAACTCAAAGATCTAAGACTTTTTCTATGTACACAAAAGGCCTATTTCTCTCAAATATTGTTGACAAATCTGTCTAAATCTGTGTTAGTGAGCACTTCTCCTTTGCCGAGATAATCCATCCACCTCACAGGTGTGGCATATCAAGATGCTGATTAGACAGCATGATTATTGCACAGGTGTGCCTTAGGCTGGCCACAATAAAAGGCCACTCTAAAATGTGCAGTTTTACTGTTTGGCGGGGGTCCGGGGTGGTCCGAAAACCAGTCAGTATCTGGTGTGACCACCATTTGCCTCACGCAGTGCAACACATCTCCTTTGCATAGAGTAGATCAGGTTGTTGATTGTGGCCTGTGGAATGTTGGTCTACTCCTCTTCAATGGCTGTGCGAAGTTGCTGGATATTGGCAGGAACTGGAACACGCTGTTGTATACGCCGATCCAGAGCATCCCAAACATGCTCAATGGGTGACATGTCTGGTGAGTATGCTGGCCATGCAAGAACTGGGATGTTTTCAGCTTCCAGGAATTGTGTATAGATCCTTGCAACATGGGGCTGTTCTTGGTTAAATTCTTTGGTTATGCAAACCGATTGTTGCAGCAGCTGTCCGGGTGGCTGGTCTCAGACAATCTTGGAGGTGAAGATGCTGGATGTGGAGGTCCTGGGCCGGTGTGGTTAT
This sequence comes from Rhinogobio ventralis, assembly GCA_039654625.1. Taxonomy (NCBI): domain Eukaryota; kingdom Metazoa; phylum Chordata; class Actinopteri; order Cypriniformes; family Gobionidae; genus Rhinogobio; species Rhinogobio ventralis. The sequence continues at coordinate 5,247,917 of CM077196.1, forward strand.
GCGTGGTCTGCGGTTGTGAGGACGGTTGGATGTACTGCCAAATTCTCTAAAACGCCTTTGGAGACAGCTTATGGTAGAGAAATGAACATCAATTCACAGGCAACAGCTCTGGTGGACATTCCTACAGTCAGGATGCCTATTGCACGTTCCCACAAAACTTGCAACATCTGTGGCATTGTGCTGTGTGATAAAACTGCACATTTTAGAGTGGCCTTTTATTGTTGCCAGCCTAAGGCACACCTGTGCAATAATCATGCAGTCTAATCAGCATCTTGATATGCCACACCTGTGAGGTGGATGGATTATCTCGGCAAAGGAGAAGTGCTCACTAACACAGATTTAGACAGATTTGTGAAAAATATTTGAGAGAAATAGGCCTTTTGTGTACATAGAAAAAGTCTTAGATCTTTGAATTCAGCTCATGAAAAACAAAAGTGTTGCGTTTATAATTTTGTTCAGTGAATATATATATATAATAAATTACTAAATGTGCTTAATTACTGCAATGCAAAAAAAATTAATAAATAAATGCATATTTTCCTCTGGAATCATCCACTTCAGGTCTAAGGATGGCCGTCTCACAAGACGATATTCTCCAGCACTCTGTGGTTTCACTGGCTCGCTGCCACTAAAGCTTTTGATTGGATTTTAGCTTAAGAACATTTGCTTAAAGATAAATCAATATTTTCTTTAAGCTGCTCTGTCAGATAAGTGATGTTCGCCATTACATTATGGATCCAAACACTTGAGACGCCTGCAGCTGGTAGCGGCTTAAACGCTCACATCCACTGCAGCCCAAGAATTCACCTCCCATTCGTTCAGATGTGATTGCGTTACAGTGCCAGGTAGGAAGTTTAACAATGACTCTGCACTGCGTTCCAGAGTTTGAGTGTGAATCTTCCACGCCGAACCGCAGCGTATATGAGCAGCGGACGGGAATCGCTATCCGCTCGGCCTCAGGGCCTCTTAGACGACACTACGGAGATTTCAAGACAAACGCTTTACCAAATTACCACGTTCAGACCCCAGGACACAGCGAATGTTTTTCTTGCGCTCACAACAGCAGTGTTGTTTGCATTAAGAGGGCTAGCGAGGTAAATGGAGCTGTTTTCAATTAGTTTCCAAAGTGCTTATCCCATTAAAGATAACGACTTATTGATTTAACGACAGCAGAGCGTTTTGTGTGAGGCTCATTGTTGTTATGACTTCACTGTTTTTTTTTTCCCCTTCTCATTGTCTCTTTCTCTCTTTCTGATCTGATTTAAGAGTCTTGCAGTCAAGCTTCTGTATTTTTTTTGTCGTAATTTGTTACACATTTCAAAGCGGCGTATGAAAGAACGGCCTGTTCAAGTGAATGGGAATGTTAACTTTCTTTAGATACTATTGGTCTTCTTGTTTCTATAGAAACCAAGTGAACTATAAATGTCTTACCAATCTCAGATGAACATTCAGAGGGCATAGAAATGTGCACATGAAATATGATACAGTAGGTTTTATTATAGGGTTAAATAGTCCTACGACACTGAGGTCCAAAAACCAGTTTTCTCCATCTTAAGAGGGTTTTGCGGGCTCTGGCACATCCCGTGGCTCTGATCTTTGAGAAGGATTCGTTTGATGTCAGATCCTGTGTGAGAGTTCCTCTTCGGGCAACGACGCGCACTGTACAAGAAAAAAACCTCACACACCTTTGAACATCTGTTTTGTGCTTCGGTCTGTGCGGCTTCAAGCGCTTCCGTTCCTATCTTTGCTGTCTGTTCTCTGTTTTCTCTCCTTGTGTAGATGTTTTGTTGGGAGACTGTATGATCGTGAGCGTTGGGAATAATTTGGAAATGAGTTGTGTAATCGTTTGAACGTCAGAGCGAGTCATATATTATTCATTCTCCTGTAAGTGTTATGAAAGAGAGACACACAGATCACACACTTCAGCTGAATTTTAGTGAGTGTTTCCACTAATACAAATTAACCGGACAGAAATCAACTTAACTTTTCATTAGTCAAGCATCATTACACAGCAATACTATTCCTAATGACTTATTTTTCAGTTAAAATATCTAAATATTCTTGAATTCTTGTATTATTATATTAATATTATATATGTAATATGAAGGCTTGTTTTCTTGGATTGTATCTTGAATGTAACGTAAGCGACTGTTTTCAGTGGTTTTTAAAGTATAAACAAGTTCAAATGTACCAATTACTTATAGAGCAGAAAGACAAAATACACTTGTATTAAAAATGTAAAACAAGTCTTAATATCTAATGTAGTGTTGTACATTTATCTTGGATATTTTAACTGTAAAAACTCATTAAGAACTACAATTTATATAATACTTCAAGAATTTTTTGATATTTAAACTGGAAATGATTTATTTAATTAAATATTTATAATATTTAATTATACAAGTAATGATTAAATAATTTAAAAACATTAAATAATAATAAATATAAAAATATTTTTATGTATTTTTTTAAATGGTCTTATATTTTCTAGGACGTTTGGATAATTTAATATAAAAAAAATAGCCTAAATAAAAACGAATTAATTCAAGAAATTTTAGATCTTTTAACTGGAAGAAAAAATTATTAAATATTGTTAAGTTTTGTAATTCATTTAATATGTAATTATACAAGTAATGATTGAATAATATTAAATAATTTAAAAACAATAAAAACAATATAAATAATAATCAATATAAATTGATTTGTTGTTAATTTTTTTCTAGGATGTTTGGATATTTTAACTGTAAAACAAGTAAAATAAAAAAGTCTAATTAAAAACTAATAAACTAATAATTATTTTTTTTTAAATATTTTAACCAAAATATTATATATATATATATATATAATTAACATTAACTATTGTTAAATATCGTAATTAATATATTTAATTATACAAGTAATGATTAAATAATATTAAATAATTTTAAAACATTACATTTATAAATATAAATAAAAAAATTAAATATATAATTACATATTACATTAATTATAAATGTAATTAAAGACACACACACACACACGCACACACATACATATAATTAAAAAAAATAAAATAAATACAAGTGGGTCAAATGTCCAGTATAAAATCCTTAGAGAAAGTCATACAGGTCTGAAACGTCTGGAACAAGGGTGAGTAAATGAGGACCCCCCCCCCCCCAAAGCAAGCTGTGTCTGTGTGTTTGGTTATTAATGGCAGCTCTCTGTGCATTTTACTTTTCATCTGGTACCACAAACTCTCCTCCAGAATCTCTTCCATGCTTCTGACAGAAGCTGATGCTGTTTTCTCTTGCACACCATCACTCCCTCCCTCTCTTTCTCTCAGTTTTCCTCCTCATGTCTTTCTGAAGCGGCAGAGTAATGAGCAAAGACGCGTCTCATTTTCTCTCGGCTCTCAACGGGCCAATAAACTCCGGAAGGTGTGTGAGTAACGGTAAACACTGTTTACACATTGTAAATGATTGTTTCTCATCCTGCCCAGAAATGAATATAAACGCTGACTAACAGCAGAACACACATTCATTTATATAAGCGGAAATAGTAGCAGAGGTATCCAATAATCGTCTTCATAAACAGATCTGTCATAGCTGTGCATTTACACCGCATACACTCAGAGTCAAACTAGAACCACAAACACAACTCATTCAGAAATCATCATGACTATAACATCACAACAAGCTCATTAACATATGACCGCCCCCACATTTACATGCATTATAAACACCTGATTCAGCACTCAGAAACTTGACCTTCCATAAATAACATTATAAAGTACACCAGTTTGATTCTGGATAAACTGAGAATCGCTTTTTTTGTTTTAAACAGAGATCATGATTCTTCCACAATTCTGAACAGACAACAAAACAAAGTAACATGCCATTTACTAGAGGTTCTGACAAGATGTTATTGCTACATAGCGCTGGGCCGATAAACAATATCATATCAAATCGGGATAAAATTGATAAGCTCTGAACATTTTTATTCGATATGGATTAATCTAACAGCCAATCACAGTCAGCATGCAGGTTTTTGCTGCAAAGTACATGCCCATTTCCTACTGCACACTGTAAGCTATTAGCAAAGAAAACTCTTTGATCCAGTGAGAAGCGCTTGAAGAATATAAATCACCATCATTTACCATGGATTTACTGTAGTAACACTAACTGAACCATGGTTTTGTGGCAGAAATGTGGGATATTCATATCTAATTGTATTATATTATTAATGTAGACATGTATTAAATATATTAAAGGAGTAGCCTAATTGGAATATAATTACATTCTTTTTAGTGATTAAGATATAGAATAAATGTATTTAGGCTACTGTTTTTAATACAAATACCATAAAAACCATATAGTTACATTTTACCATGGTATTGAGGTGCTATATGCATGGTTTAACTGTGAATATCATGATCTAAATGTACAGTATGGTTAAAGGGGTCATAACACACACAGTTTCTGCAAGTCTCTTGTTAATCTTGAGTACCTATAGAGTGGTACTGCATCCTTTATATCTCCGAAGAGTCTATAGTTTTATCATACTTATAAAACGCTGTACCAATTCTTTCCGAAAACAGCCGAGCTTGTGCAGGCGTGCAGTGGCCGGAGCTAAAGAGACACAAGCACGCACACACACACACACACACACACAATACATCATGGCATTATCCCTGGATAACTTTTGATTCACTATACGTTGGTGTTGTTTACATTATGTGCACTTACGCGCCGATTGCCAACAAAACACAGACATTTGATGCAGTTTCACTCACCGCCTGCGGTTTACACTCATGACCGGGAACAAACACACACACACACACACACTTGCAGCAACTCCGTTGCTGCTCCGGGAAAACAAACTGCAACCACTGTTTCCTTAACGCTGGGTTATTTGGAAGCTGAACAAGGTTACCTTTCCCTCATAACCAGAAACACACTTCTTTAGTGACATTGTTGATTTCGCTGCCGACGGCTTTCGTAACTGAACGAAGCTCGTTGCTGGGCTGCTCTCGCTCTGGTTGATCTGTGCACACACTCATCCGGGAGAAGTGCCATTACAAGCAATTCCACCCTTTATGACATCATACAGGGCCATACTCGAAAAAAATGTCCCGAAACTTATTAGAATCCTGAAGGAGTGTATTTAGCACAGAAATATGTCCAACTCGTTTTTTGACATTTTGGCCATGTTTAGCAGAATGCATGAAATAGCATTTCATGCATTCCCCCCCCGAATATTTAAATTTTACCATATAAAAATGAGGTTACAATTTTTACAAATGTTACTGTTTTTGTTTAAATTTTCATCTCAAGCTACTGTCAAATGTGCATTTCTAAGAGGCAAAACATGTAATGTTATTAATATTGAAGCCTGCACTGCAAACTGTGCTGAAGATACGCGTCATCAAAGTCAGGCGACACAAACGTTAGAACATGCAGAGACTAAGAAATAATTTTTTCTAGTACAATAATTATTTTGTTAAAGAAAAATGACTGGAAAAGTGTAAAGAATTCAAAAACATGAAGTGTACATGAACATGAACCACAATTAACGGTCTGGTTTCTACAACTTTCACTTAGGAGCAAAATACCTTTAAATTTGAAATAAATAACGATTTGTCATTTATCATGGTAATTATCAATTATGAAAAATTTGATCGTGATATTTTTTTTTTTGGCCATATCGTCCAGCCCTATTGCTACAGTCTATTTAAAATGTTTAATTAATCTGAATGAAGTATTTTTAAAACATGGTTTAAATGAATGATTCAATGACTCAAACACTTCACAGCCGATGGCTGACACACATCACAATGTTGAGCCGGTACCCCGCTCCCCCCGCAAATGATGAAGTTGTTCCCTATCATAATACAAATTACATTCAAAACGTTTAATGTACACAATTTAAACACTAAAAATGTTATTGTGCAAAAAACGGCAAACAAAAAATATGCTACTAGATGCTTTACACAAACTCAACCAATGAAATTCAAATGGCGGACCATGGTTCCCAGTGTCAAAACAGCGGTGCGGATCACACCACAAGCACTCAGGATCGTTTGTGATAATGATATTTCAGCGCCATATCCTCTATTCGTTTTATCTAAAGCCAAACACGTTTCATCTCCGTGTGCATTCTCTCTTTCTCCAGACAATTTACGCTCAAACGCAACAACCCCCGATGTCATCGTCCAGTGTTTCAGTGTAGACATCGCCTGATGCCAATTTGGTAGACATCGCCCAACCCTACTTGTTTCATTACGGGATCTGGACTCAATGACATACATTTTTAAGTCACCTGTCACCACCTACTGGTGTAATGATGTAAAGATACAATCATTACTTGAATTCAATCATTTATTTGTGCCACAATACCATGGTTACAGTTAGCTTTACTACATTAATGAATGTTGGTGATTTGTAAATTGAAAAGCCTTCTATAACTTCTATAACATTCATGGTACAATGTTTCTCCTGGTTTCCACGTCACTGTTTGAACTGATATTTATGGTTTATAACAGAGAATTTGTACGCTTCCCACTAGATCTCGCAGCAATGTTATTATTTATTACGTTTTGAACTTGCTGATTTGTCTGCAGTGAATTTTGCTGATACACGTACTTGGCTTGTGTGTGTGTGTGTGTGTGTACGGTTCGCGGTTATATCCACCGATCGGACGGGCCAAGTAATAAAAAAATAACATGCGGGTGGATGAGAGATAAATCATTGTGTTTGTTTGATAAAGACATTTCGCGAGCCCTGTGGGCGAATCATCCCGGTTGCCGTTTCTCCACATGGGAAGTTTTCGAAACAATTCCCCACGTGTACTGACGGGAGAGCCAAAACTCATTATAATATGCAAAACTGTTATCCAATCATAGCAGTGGGCGTTTACTTCCAAGTCTTCAGTGCGACACGCCCATAAAAACAGAGCGTTCCTTGAGAGAGGCTCAAAACCAGGGTAGAAAATAGCCTATTACTTATTCATTATGATGTTTTTGAATGTAAAAACCACGTGAACGTCATAAGTTGACCTCAGACAACAGTATAAAAAAATTAAAAAGCCAGTTCATGACCCCTTTAACAGAAATGCCAGCTCTTATCAGTTGGGCACCGTGGGCTCTAACTAAATTTAGCCGCACCGGTAGGAAAAAAAGGTTGTAAAATGCGACCATTTGGTCGCAGTCTGGAGCCCTGTATACTGTACTTGATAACTTCTTTTTCTGGCTCAGCGGCAGCACGAACACAGATTTTAATGTTCCAGTGTGATTTTGTCAAATGTTTGATAGACAGAGGCGAATCATTTAGGAATGCGATTGTGCGGGTGTTAGAATCGAGATCACGATCTTTTAGCGATTATTCGTGCAGCTCTAACACCAGTACACATTTGATTTGCATAGTCTTAAAGGTACAGTAGCAAAAACTGTTTAATTGCAAGGGTCAGAGAGTGGCTGGAAAACGGTAAAAAGGAAGGAAAGTGCAGAAGCAGAGAGACGTATGTGCGGCTGTATCTAATGCATCATCAGTAGAGCAGTAAAGAGCCGCGGCCGCTCGCAGGACGAGTTTAGTGTGTGATTCCCAGCACTATAAATCTGTCCTGTGTGAGTGTGTGTGTGTAATTACCTGTGTCTACAGCTTTACATACACACAGACTCATTCACTGTGAGCCGGACTTAGGAAGCATGAAAGAAGAAAGGTTTCCCAAACACTCACTATCATCTGTCATTGGTCAGATAAACAATTAGTACCGCCCCAAAACTCCCTCCCTTGGTTGCAGTGACTTTAAGTGAACTTTAAACTGACACACCAGAAAGTATTTAAACATTCAAAAACTGAATTCTCAGCATCATTAGTTGTTTGTTTCTTCTACACAACACATTGAGCACCTCATTATTGTGCTAAAACTGCAGTTACTGACACTGATGAAGCAACAAAAGCCGTGTGACGGTGTCTCTGAATGATGTTTGTCCTTCACTAACGATCGTAATCAGTGATTGACGACTCTGAGTAAGCAGACTCTGACAGCTCTGCGTGTTTCAGACTTTAACCTTCATTATTACTGCTGTGATGTAAAGTAAGTGTGTTGTGAGGGTGAAGAGTTGTCCGTCAGAGTGACACAAAACAACAAGAACACTGGGAGAAATACTGTATTCCATAATGCAATGTGCTCCACTAAAACTTAATTTCCAGAACACCGTAGCAACGCCCTGGCAACAACCCACAACACTCTAGCATCATACCAGGGAGTTTGAAACAGGTAAACACCACTTCCATGTTCTTCACAGACCGTACAAATATAGTCCGTTTTATTATTCATATTTTTAAATATATCTCTCGTGGCAAAAATCATCCTGTCGGTTATTTGAAGGAATATTCCCACAATGTCCGGATGATGTGGGATTGACTGACGTCAGCTAAAATTTTGAAAACTTTGTGCGCATCAAAGTGGCCAATACGACACACACACACACACACACACTCTCACATGCACAGACAAACACTCACTCTCACACACACTCTCACGCACACACACACACACACACTAGGGCTGCATGATAAATCACAATTAAACCGCACACGATATGGCAAAGGCTGCGATTACTTAATGCGCATCTTCTCAGTGAAGCACGGCTGTGATCAGTAGTAAATGCTGCTTCATCTGCAAGCCAGGGGGCGCTGTTGTGCAAGGTACTCCAAATATGTGCAGCAGAAGTACAATAGCACACATCATTCCCGGAAATCCGTATGAACATCATACTATCGGTGAGCTGAATAAACAGAAGATTGAAACGCTTTGATTGATTAAACATGACTAAATGCTTCTCATGTTTGGAAAGACGCGTGTTGCTTTTTTAAATGCCGTTATAAGCAACTCAAACTCAGCATTTACTACTGATCACAGAGCTGTACTGCATTGACAAACTGCGCATAAAAAATTATAAATCGCAACCTTTGTGATTTCATAATCGCGATAAGCCAAATCGGTTTAACCATGTTAATTGCGATTTATTGTGCATCCCTAGCACACACACAGGCACACTCACACACACACAAAAACACTCTCACACACACACACACACTCACACTCTCTCACACACACAAACACTCTCATACACACACACTCTCTCTCACACACCTCACACACTCACACACAAACACTCTCATACACACACACTCTCTCTCACACACTCACACACAAACACTCTCATACACACACACTCTCTCTCACACACAAACACTCTTATAAACACACACCTCACACACACACACAAACACTCTCATACACACACTCTCTCTCTCTCTCACACACACACACACACACACACACAGTATTCCCTGAGCTGTTGACCTGTTTTCTCCTCTGTTGATGTTGCTTTGTGCTTCAGGCTGTATCTACTCCTCTCATATCCACATCAAAACAACCTTGGCACTGTGTTCATACATACATATGTACACAAACAAACACACACAAACACACACACACACACACACACTCCATTACACACAAGCCGCAGCAGCATTTGTCTCTCTGTCTTTCATCTGTAACCACAGGCATGAAGGTCCATTCATGTTCATTAGGCCTGAAGTCAAAACCAGTCTCCTCAACCCATTACAACTTCAGCTTCATTTGAGGTATATCCACTTATTTTATTCTTATTTTATACAAGCATCACTGTAAACAGAGTACTGAACATGACAGATACTAACATTACTGATCTTCAACTACACTGACAGACAGATTGATTGACTGATTGATAACAGGACTGAGCAGCTTTTCAGAGACTGACGAGACACAGATGAGCTGGACTGAGCAGATTAGAGGCCATTCTGAGACTCAAGGGAATTCAGTCACGCTCATGTAGACACGGCAGATTGAGCCTGAGCACTGCAAACACTTTCTCTCACACACACACGGCATGAGGCATACTTGTCTATGTTAAATATATTTAATAATAATGTAATAATAATAATAACCAATTATTATTATTATTAAATAATGAGTATTAATTATTAATATAATTAAACAGATGAAGATAAATAAAGATGGTTATAAAATATGTAATAAAATATTATTATTATAATTATTAATTATTATTATTATTATTATACATAAATAACCTTTATTCAATAAATAAAAAATATTCATTATTTATATAAATATAAAATAAATACATTATTTGTCATTATTAATATAAGTAAATAAATAAATATAAATAAATACAATTTATTTACAAAATAAAATAGTATTACATTAAAATTGTTAATTATTATTAATATAAGTAAATACAAATGAAATTAATGTACTAGATAAAATAGTATGACATTAAAATTATTATTTATTATTAATGTTAATAAGTAAAAATAAACAAATACAAATATAAGTAATATAAGTAAATATAAAATAATTTATTGGGGGAAAAAAGCATTTAATTCAGTAATTTATATGCCACAACTGTTAGCAAATTAAATAAAATAAATAACAATTTATTTAGGTTTCCCAAACACTCACCCTCATTCGTCATTGGCTGGATAAACAGTTAGTCCCGCCTCAAACTCCCTCTATTGTCTAAGTGTTGTGTGATGCTTAAAACTGCAGTTACTGACACTAATGAAGCAACTATTTTTTCATGTCCGGCTTTAAACGTGGCGCAACTGTGATTTTCAATGTTCAAACAGTTTCTGATGTGTCAGTTTTAATATCAAGTCAGGCATTGGTTGTTTGACATGTCAACTTCTGACTCAGCCAATGAGGTGGCTTTGGGGCGGGACTATCTGTTTGAATGACCAACTGCAGACAGGAGAAATTGAAGCATGAAATGTGTTTAATTATGAAGTAAATGCCTGCGAATGCAAACGTCACTGCAGACTCACTGCTGGTCATTCAGAGGAACTGCAGCCTCCTCGTCTACTGTGAGAGTGACTGAATGACAGTGAAACGAGAGATAGAGGATGGACAGATGGATTGGAGGAGGGTTTAGCAGTCATAGTGTGTAAATCAGCAGATGCTGACAGTAGCAATCAACAGGGCTGAGAGAGACGCTCAGGTAATGGCCAGAAGAAGACCTGAGAGATTTACACACACAATCACACACACAGATGGAGATCAGTCTGAAGTCAGTAATTTACAGCTGGTCTTCCCCGAGTGCCGCGGGAACATTTAGCCACAGAAATGATCCGGCTACACGTGTGCACTTCACAGCGCACGCTAACCATCTTTCATTTTAATTCACGCGGCTGACCTTTTATTGGCCGTTATGAATATCAGATCAGTAATGACACACACACACACACAGATCTGTTTCAGAGTGAACCTCATGCAGAAACACCCAGCTCATAATTCACCCAAAACCAAAAGGAACAAATAAATAATGAACAATTATTTATTTTTTTTATGTTTTTTAAAAAGAAGTCTCTTCTGCTTACCAAGACAGCATTTTTTTGAAAATACAGTAAAAACTTGGGGTGGGCGATATAGCCTCAAAATTATATCACAATATTTAACAATGAAGATGTGTGTTACTTTAAAATAGCGATGTAACCCCATCGTTGCTGAGAAATATAATATAGTGATCCAGTGGCTTAGCTATTTTATTGCTGAAAGTCACGGGGCGGCGAAATAGAAAAAAATATATAGAACAGTTTTATTGGTGATTACAGCTGGTAGGCAGCAGCATTTATTAGTGCAAACAAAATGAAGGGCATTTTCCATCCTTTTCCAGTGAGCTACTGTCATTGATGAGAGAATACTCCATTGGAAGTGTAAATGTATTGTCATAAGGCGGCAGCATCACAGTCACAGCACGAGTCAAATGGAAGCAAAGTAAAAAAGCAGCCTTGGCACAAGTTGGGAGTGTTTTCACTGGAAATCTACTGTAACTGAATGAGTTTAATATGGAGTTGGCCCACCCTTTGCAGCTAAAACAGCTTCAAATCTTCTGGGAAGGCTTTCCACAAGGTTTAGGAGTATGTTTATAGGAATTTTTGACCTCTCTTCTAGAAGCGCATTTGTGAGGTCAGGCACTGATGTTGGACGAGAAGACCTGGCTCGCAGTCTCCGCTCTAATTCATCCCAAAAGTGTTCTATCGGGTTGAGGTCAGGACTCAGGTCATGTTCCTCCACACCAAACTCACTCATCCATGTCTTTATGGACCGACGCTTTGTGCACTGGTGCGCAGTCATGTTGGAACAGGAAGGGGCCATCCCCAAACTGTGCCCACAAATTTAGGAGCATGAAATTGTCCAAAATGTCTTGGTATGCTGAAGCATTAAGAGTTCCTTTCACTGGAACTAAGGGGCCAAGCCCAACCCCTGAAAAACAACCCCACACCATAACCCCCCCTCCACCAAACTTTACACTTGGCACAATGCAGTCAGGCAAGTACTGTTCTCCTGGCAACTGCCAAACCCGGACTTGTCCATCGGATTGCCAGACAGAGAAGCGTGATTGGTCACTCCAGAGAACACGTCTCCACTGCTCTAGAGTCCAGTGGCGGTGCACTTTACCCCACTGCATCCCACGCTTTGCATTGCACTTGGTGATGTAAGGCTTGGATGAGCTGCTCGACCATGGAAACCCATTCCATGAAGCCCTCTACACACTATTCTTGAGCTAATCTGAAGGCCACACGAAGTTTGGAGGTCTGTAGCTATTGACTCTGCAGAAAGTTGCCGACTTCTGCACACTGTGACCCTCAGCATGCGCTGACCCCACTCTGTGATTTTACGTGGTTCTAATATGATGATTTGATGCTCAAGAAACATTTCTGATTATTACAAAAATTGCACATCTAATCACTTAGAAAAATAATAAAGCACCCGATTATATAAATTTAAGTCCATAAAAATAGTTTTTCTCCAAAGACACCAGACAGTAAAACCCACACCATTTGTTATTTTTAACCATGCAAATCATCAAGGTTAGTGCTAAAACGACAGAATGCATCTCAACTGACTCATATTCCCCCATAAAGACAATCGCCGTTTAGTTACATTAATCTCACTGTCACGCCTGCAATGCATTATGGGAAACAATGGTTTTAGACCAACTTTGCTGTATGGTGTTTTTTACAGTAAACATCTCAAGAACGAGTCGGCTGTCAATAGCGGGCGTCATTTCAGCCGACAGACAGTAAACAATCCATTTCATCATTTAAAGCAGGTGCGTGGCAGCGCTCCTTCATGTCATCATGACAGCTCCTCGATGTCTAATCTCTGCAAATAGCCCAGCCGCAAAACATAGATGCATTAAGATGGCATTTCCTCATCGGCGCTGAACTCCTCCCGCAGACCGCAGCCAAAGACAGAGCTGTCGTCCTAAATACACCAGGAAAAGGTTGAAACTGACTGATGTCGGAGGGGGAGGAACGAAAGCGGCCGTGTAATTAGACACAAGAAATCCTCACCATAATCAAATCAGGGTTTGTTCTGGGGGCTTCTCAAATGAAGTTAGCCAGCCTCATATAGTGGAGCGCTACATCCCTGAGTGGAGGCTTTTCTTTTCTTTCGGAAAAGTGCCGGAACTCAATTCCCAGCAGACTTGATAGGAATCTAATTAGGAGTAATCAATATGAGTCTAACTCTCTCTCTTTCTCTCTAGTGAGAGAACACAAAAAGAGTAGTGCACGTCTCTTTCTGCCAGATCCAGTCAGGTTGATCTCCAGAGAAACGGCCTCAGAGGACCTGAAAGAACACCGCGAGTATGTTCGCCTCACACTGAAACAGCATGCAAACCACATTCTGCAGACCAGATTCAGATTCAACTAAAAATAGTTTTCAACTGCGTTTTGGTCGTTCATTTACACAACAGCGTGTTTTGGGGCCTGAAAAGGCAAACTTTTGAAAACGGGTTTCAGAGTACAAGTTTTTGGAAAAAATACAGTTATCGTCTCCGTGTAAACTACGAGAATCTGTGAAAACGGTGACGTCATGCGCATTACATGTTTAGTGTGTAAGTGCATAGTGTTTCTTTACAATGTGCCATCGCCATCTACTGGCCTGGCATGAATAATACAGTGTTTTCATGGATCCGTGAAATTTTGTGAAATATTCACAAAAATCTAACCCTTCATTGAAGTAAAAGAATTAAGAGTCAGGGGTAAATCACATTATGAATTAATTATTTTCTCCATAACACATTGGCCATAATTATTGGCACCCTTTTATTAAATACTTTTTGCAACCCCCTTTTGCCAAGATAACAGCTCTGAGTCTTCTCCTATAATGCCTGATGAGTTTGGAGAACACCTGACCAGAGATCAGAGACCATTCCTCCATACAGAATCTCTCCAGATCCTTCAGATTCCCAGATCCATGTTGGTGCTTCTTCTCTTCAGTTCATCACTCATCTTCTATAGGGTTCAGGTCAGGGACTGGGATGGTCAAGGCAGAAGCTTCATTTTGTGTTCAGTGACACATCTGTGTGTTGATTTTGATGTTTGTTTTGGATCGTTGTCCTGATGGAAGATCCAACCACGGCCCATTATAAGATTTCTTGCAGAGGCCGTCAGGTTTAGATTTTTTATCTGTTGGTATTTGCTAGAATCCATTATACCATGAATCTGAACAAGACGTCCAGGACCTCCAGCAAAAAAATAGGCCCTCAACATTAAAGATCCAGCGGTATTTTTAACCCATCTGGTGGGTTTTCTGCCAAAAAGCTCTTTTTATAGTTTCATCTGACCACAGAACCAGGTCCCGTCTGAAGCTCCAGTCGTGTCTGATCTGAATATGCTGGAGTTTGTTTCTGGATGAGCAAGAAGGATTTTATTGGAATCCCTCCCAAACAACATGTGGTGATGTAGGGGTTGTTTGATTTATTTTTTATTTTTTAGTCTTTCTGACCCCAAGACTCAACTAATCTCTGCGATTCTCCATCTGTGATCTTGGAGAGTCTTTGTCCACTCAAACTTTCCTCCTCGCCATGCTTTAGGACGATATAGAAACACGTCCTCTTCCAGGCAGATTCGTAACATCTTTAGTTGATTGGAACTTTTTAATTATTGCCCTGATGGTGGAAATGGGGATTTTCAATGCTTTAGCTATTCTCCTACAGCCACTTTCTATTTTGTGAAGCTCAACAATCTTTTGCTGCACATCAGAACTATATTCTGTGGTTTTACTCATTGTGATGAATGAGTAAGGGGATTTGGCCTTTGTGTTTCCTCATATTTATACTCCTGTGGAACAAGACATCATAGCTGGACAATTTCATGCTCCTAGTCACACTGGTGTGTTAAAAAATGTAAATATTAATGGGAATATACTTCAGAGATATTTTACTTATTCTAGGGGTGCCAATAATTGTGGCCAACGTGTTTTGGAGAAAAGCATTTATTTCATAATGTGATTTACCCCCCACTTTCAATTCTTTTACTTCAATGAAAGGTTAGATTTTTGTGATTTTAAAAAAAATAAAAGATCAAAAGGATAAACAATGCAGATTTATTTTTTACAGCCATATTTGATCATATTTACCAGGGGTGCCAATAATTCTGACCACCACTGTATTTAAATCTCGCTATAGAAATTTTAAATAAATAAATATAAATAAAATATTTTCTTTATGAATTTTAACAAACAAAAATCTTAAAACAAAAATAAAAAGCCTAATTTGGCTTAATTTTCTTTATGAAAATGATAATATTTTTCTTAAATGAATAACTGTATAAATAAATAATTCATTATATAAATTATGCTTTATTCATGCAAAATATAATTAATTATAATTAAACTATGATGAATATTAATATATATATAAAAAAAGTGATCTCAACATGGAAATTTACATTTTGAGTAAATTATTTTCTTTATGCAAGAAATAGATACAACAATATATATTTTTATAAATATATAAAAGCATATAGTTTTTAAATATATAAAAAAATCTATTAAAAAACTCTGGTCAGATTTGAGAAAATACCAAAGACTAAAGTCCAATATGAACTGAGCTGCTCCACATTCATTCATTTACAGCTCTAGACTCTAACTGTACGATGAATAGTGACTCATTTGAGTCCATTTCTATTCCTCCAAAGGCTGATACTTCAATAAATCATAAGTGAGCAGTCTCCTGAGCTACAAAAGAGCAACATCTGAGCAGTAATGGAATCAGCTTTGGTCTTGGCAGAGCGTAACAGAGCTGCACTGAGAGAAATAAAGGAGCTGACGCGCTGTGACTGTGGCTCAGCGTGTGCTGCGGTACCGCGGTACATCGCTGATTCAGCAGCCGCGAGCCGTGGTGCAGAGATAATCTCGCTCTCACAGCCATATGTTGTGCATACATCAGTCCGCAGCCTCTCTGCCCATCACCGCAGATTAATTATGACCATCACAGGCCGAGCGCAGCGCTCATAAATCAACGTGCGCGTACAGTAATCCGCAGAATCTTATGCATGACAGAGGATCAGAAGCAACTACACTGGGCTCATGTGAAAAACACACAAATGCACAGCAATATTCCCTTCAGCACTTGTATGTTTTTCATATGCTTCCATGTGTATGTGTTTTTTTCATGACTGCATTCACAACTGTCTGTAGTCATGGATCAATCTCACGAAGAACACGCCCAGGTCCAAAAACAAAACAAAAAAAGAAATCAATAAATAAGGCTTTAATATGTTTTTCTTAAAACAAAAATAAAAAATAATAATAATGATAATAAAAATCTAACTTTTTTATTAAATAAAAAAAAACATCAAATGTATTAAATAAATAAATACTAAATTTTTTTAAAATTTGGCTTTATTTTCTTTATGAAAATTATAATATTTTTCTTTAAACAAATAAATTAATAAAAACATTAAATGTGTTTATTAAATAAATAAATAATAAAGATTAAGATTTGGCTTTATTTTCTTTATGAATAGCATCATATTTTTCTTAAAAAACAACAATAATAATAATAATAATAAAAACAAAATAAATAAATATATTTGGCTTTATCTTCTTTATGAAAATTATATTTTTTTTCTTTAAAAAATAATAAACAAAATAAATAAATAAAAATCTTATTTATTTTAATTAATATTTATTAATTCAAATAATATTAATATTCAACTATAATTCATTTGAATATAATTAATATTTATTTGAATACATTTATTGATTTAATTATTTATTTATTTATTTGTATTATTATTATTATTTTAATAAATAAATAAAGATTAAAACTTGGCTTTATCTTTATGAAAATTATATTTTTCTTAAAAACAACAATAATAATAATAAAAGCTTAAAACAGACCTAAAATGTACCTATAATTTCTTTATTTTTCTTTATGCAAAATATCATTTTTATTTTATTGAGGTGAAATATGCCATGCAGATTAAACGCACACTCACATAAACACACATGCACGCACACACGCGCACTCACACTTGCGCACACACACACACAAACACACATGCACACACGCACGCACTCACACTTGCGCACACACACGTGCACACACACAAACACACATGCACACACGCACGCACTCACACTTGCGCACACACACGTGCACACACACAAACACACATGCACGCACACACACGCTCACTCACACTCGCACACACAAACACACATGCACGCACACACGTGCACTCGCACACACACACAAACACACATGCACGCACACACATGCGCACTCACACGCGCACACACACGTGAGAGGTCAGCAGACACAGAACAGATGTAGTGTCCGATTAAGTCTGTGAGGATCAGCAGATCTGCCATGAGCCGGCGAGAGCGAACTAACAATGAAACTAAACTTTACTTTTTAACATAATTAAGATGATCAGGCCAGACAGTCTCAGGTAACCTGGATTTAAACTAGCAGTATGAAGTCTGCTCATGTTACATTCAGGGCTGGGTAGATCCAGAACCAACGATACCAAAATAATACAAACATAATTCCATGAATGCATAAAATACATTAAAAATAATAATAAATATGCTGTTCCTTTGCACTAAACGAAAGAGACTTTGCGTGTCACTGTTTTCTCCACGGGTGGCCAGTGACCTTTTTTAATTGGTAGAAAATCCAATAAACACTCATTTCCTGCTGGTTTAATTGGTCCACAGGGCATTTGATGCTCCGTCTGTTTTAATAAAGCCGGCCAGAGGACCATTGGATTTATGACAAAATAACGTACAGACACAGTATAGGACATATTCACTTATTAGCAGCTCCGCTAACAAAGTGACGGCCATCTGAACTCCAGAAGAGACTCACCGCTAATGAAACACTCATGTTAACAACAACACTTGACCTCTGACCTTTGCACCCGGGTCTGACTCAACTCATTCTGGGATTAATTAGCGATTAACGGCATCTAAACGAAGCAAACTTTAATGCCAATCAGTCTTGAGTATAAAACACGCGCCCATTCGAGCGAGGATGAGGATGAGAACGATACTGCTGCATTTCTACCATCCGTGTCTCTCCCTCCTCGAAGGGTTTTTTGGGGGGGAGGAAGTGGGAAACAAAATGTGATGCAAGACTGAACTCAAGCTGCCATCATCTAATTAACACTGACCTGAGGACTGGACTGCTGTCCAGACTGTCCCAGAACACCCGTCTGTAAAATAAACAGAGCCAAACAAGTCACTCGTCCTCAGTCTAGAGCTGCGAATCAATGTGCCATTGTGTAAATAATCAAAATATAATTAATAAGTGACTGAGATAGAGCAGAGCAAATGTCTGAAAGTCTGATAAACCATTTTAAAATAAATACTTTCCTAAATTACAACACAGATTCATTTATTAAAAGCTACAGTGTTCAACAGGATCTCAAACACACACACACACACGTCTTACAGCAACTGAGCAAACAGCTCTTTAGACAATAAACCTCTCCACACACACACACACACACACACGTCTTACAGCAACTGAGCAAACAGCTCTTTAGACAATAAACCTCTCCACACACACACACACACACACACACACGTTATGTCAGTTTGCCGAGTCCAATCTGAGGAATGCAGCTGATGTGATAGTGTGCAGTGGATCTATAGAGAGAGAGAGGGGGGAGGGCATTAGTCAGGACAGACGTTACGCTGGAGTCGATGTCTGTAAAACAGACCACAGACACATGATCATTCACGTCCACAGGCTACATAAAGAGCGCTCAATATCTCGCTCTCGCTCGCTTCCACTGCTGCACTTTCTCTTTCATTTGGGTCTTCTTTTGCTCTTTTGATTTCTGTGCAGTTTAATGCCACTATACACACATATCTGACCACAGGATGAAATAATAATCACAATCATAATAATACTAAAGCTTACAATAAGCCAGAAAAATTGGCTTTATTTTTGTATGCATAATGTAATGTTTTATAAATAAATACATAGGCCTAAATGCTTTATTTTCTTCATGCAAATAATAAAAATAATAATAATACTGACTAAAACAGGACTATGCATAATGCATAATGTAATGTTTTATTAATCAATCAAATACATACATAAATAAATAGCCCTAAATGCTTTATTTTCTTTATGCAAATAATAATAATAATAATAATAATGATGATGTTTAAAACAGGCCTAAAGTATGGCTTTTCTTTTATTTATGCAAAATGTAATGTTTTATACAAAAATAAATAAAAAGGCCTGCAATTCTTCATTATATTTATGCAAATAATAATAATAATAACACCTAAGATGTGACTTTTTCTTTATGCAAAATTTAATGTTTTAAAACATTTCTAAAATGCTTTTTGTTATATGCAGAATTTAATGTGTTCTAAATAAATAAATAAATCTTTTAAAATGGCTAAAATGCTATTTCTTAATGCAAAATGCAATGTTTTCTAAATAAATCTTAAAATATTCCTAAAATGCTTTTTCTTTTATGCAAAATGTTATGTTTTAGAAATAAATAAATATAACGTTTATTATAATTGTCTGAGCACAGAAAGCTGTGATCGACCAATCAGAATGAAGTATTCCGGAGAGATGTGGAGTAAAAAGAGGTTAAATGCAAGCACGTCGCTCAGACACACACGCATGATCCCATGTGAGATCTCCATCACGTGCTGAGAGTGAGCGAGACGCCGTCTGATCATTCCTGACAGACTGTGAAATGAGATCCGTGTCATTCATTTACCACTGACACATCCACAGAGACTTCAGCTCAGGTATTATGGGTTTGGCTCTTTGTGTCTACACAACTATCAGAAAATGAACATATGACCATCCACATATCAATGATTTCAATGTTCATTTCATACACAAACACTCAATTACATGAGCTGAAATTATATTGACCTCATCAGATCCCGTTCCATGCATTTCAGACGACACGAGTGCTTTGATTGCGACCTTAAACCTCTCCGTCAGAATGAGAGGGTTAAAAACCAGCAGACTTTGTCTAAAAATGAGTCTTATTGACATCACTGGACAGTGAAAAATTAACACATTTTCAATTATTAAGCTAATGGCGTGTGGACGTCCCCTCATTAAACACTTCCTCTTGTTTACCTGACAGGATGAAGCGAGCACTGTTGGTTTGAGTCGGAAACATGTTAGTAACATGCGTTATTTAAACAGGATACCTTTGAAAGTAACAAGTAAGGCATTTATCATTTTCACACTGCAAATAAACATCCATCCATGTAATGAAAGCTGAGACTTTTATAATGGGGTTTTTCGATTTATGAGTAAAATAAGGTCTGTGGTAAATATAACTTGACTATACTTTAACGTTTTGTTCTACAACGTAAATTACACACACCCATACTGAAAAAGCTAATTTTTAAGCATTTATGTTCATTTATAAAAAAAAAATAAAAAAATTTAACAAGTAACTTGATAAGACAGCACGGTGTGTGAGTGTGTTTTGTGTACATTGATATGATGTAATATCCTACATGCCTGTCAACATATTTTTGTCATGACAACTCTCGAAGTGTTAGCATCGTAATGGTATAACAACGTTGATATATTTGGTCTTGGCAGAATAGATCTGCTGCTGCTGTTATTGCTTCTGTTATTGCTTCTGCTGCGGTTATTGCTGCTGCTGTTGCTGTTATTGCTGCTGCTGTTATTGCTGCTGCTGTTGCGGTTATTGCTGCTGCTATTCCTGCTGCTGTTATTGCTGCTGCTATGGTTATTGCTGCTGCTGTTATTGTTGCTGCTGCTGCTATTGCTGCTGCTGTGGTTATTGCTGTTGCTGTTATTGCTGCTGCTGTTGCTGTTATTGCTGCTGCTATTGCTGCTGCTGTTATTGCTGCTGCTGTGGTTATTGCTGCTGCTGTAATTGTTGCTGCTGCTGCTATTGCTGCTGATGCTGTTATTGCTGCTGCTGTGGTTATTGCTGTTGCTGTTATTGCTTCTGTTGCTGCTGTTACTGCTTCTGCTGTTATTGCTGCTGCTGCTATTGCTGCTGCTGTGGTTATTGCTGTTGCTGTTATTGCTGCTGCTGTTGCTGTTATTGCTGCTGCTATTGCTGCTGCTGTTATTGCTGCTGATGTTATTGTTGCTGCTGCTGCTATTGCTGCTGATGCTGTTATTGCTGCTGCTGTTGTTATTGCTGTTGCTGTTATTGCTTCTGTTGCTGCTGTTACTGCTGCTGCTGTTATTGCTGCTGCTGCTATTGCTGCTGCTGTTTTTGCTGCTGCTGTTATTGTTGCTGCTGCTGTTATTGCTGCTGCTGTTATTGTTGCTGATGCTGTTATTGCTTCTGCTGTGGTTATTGCTGCTGCTGTTGCTGCTGCTGCTGCTGTTATTGCTTCTGTTGCTGCTGTTATTAATGCTGCTGCTGGTGGTTCCCTTTCAGTCAGTACACTGCAAGTTACGTCAGTTACTGACGGAATGGGGGTTTCGCTTAGAAGCCAATCACCTTTGAGATCTACAAAACGAGCCAATGGCATGAGAATGCCATGGGTCTGCGGAATTTGCATAGTACAATTCCGCCTCACCTTGTGGGTATATAAGGAGCTGCGCTTAATCTCACATTATGTTTCTGCTTCGGAGCCGAGTGTTCACTTGCCTTCCTGAGCTTTCTTCTCTTCGAGACGAGCGTCTCTCCATAGTGTCGTTACGACACGTTCCAGCGAGTTCCGCATTCCTGTCTGATCTGTACAGTGATCTAGCACAGATTGTGTGTTCTCCCTGGGCGCTTCAGCATTTCTGCAGAGCTTTCTCCTCTCTAAAAGAGCTGCACGCGGCACGTCTTTTTCAAGATGTTTCACCCATGCATTGTTTCTGGGTGTGGTCGGCTGGTTAGTCCGTCTGACGGGCATGAACGCTGCTTGGCGTGCTTGGGCCTCATGCATGCTGAGTGCGCGTTCATGGATGACTCATGTTCCCACTGCGGGAACATGGCCGTTGCGGTGTTGCGGTCGAGACTCCATGATCTCCGTTCAGGAGGAAGGGTCCCCTCTACCACACCCCAATCTACTTCCTCCACCGAAGGCAGTACTTTGGCTGGTGGTCAGGATGATCTGAGGGTGTCGGTGTGGGTCAACCCGACGAATATTCCATCGGGCCACACCCCCCTCTAGCACACTGCAACCCGTGGTGTTGCCAGGTGAAGGCGCTGGTGTTTCCCGTCCTGGGCCCAGCGTCTCATTCGGAGCACCGGCCGATAACACCATGTCTATCGCCGCATCACAAGGTGGGCTGGATTTCTCCGGAGATGAGGAGTCCAAGCATTGCCCGAGTTTGATCCGGAGCTCACAGGCATGCTTTCCCAGGCAGCTGCGAGCATCAGGCTTAAGTGGAACCCTCTGCCATGTCCCGAGCGCTCAAGGCTGAATAATTGGTATCTGGGGGCGGCCTGTTGATGAAGCGTGCCTGAAATTCAGGCCGGCTAACTCTCATGTGATCCTGAGACCCCAGCCTGGATATGTGCCCAAGGTTCCCACCACTCCTTTCAGGGATCAGGTGGTGAACCTGCAAGCGCTGCCTTTGGAGGAGGCAGACCCAGTCTTGGCACTGCTCTGTCCAGTACTTTGCGCTTACGTAGACCGGACAGTGTTTCAGGACCTCAGACCAGCTCTTTGTCTGTTACAGAGGGAAGCAGAAAAGGAAGGCTCTCTCCAAGCAGAGGTTGTCTCACTGGATAGTGGACGCATACCAGGTTCAGGGCCTGCCATGCCCCCTAGGGGTCAAGGCACACTCCACCAGCAGTGTAGCCTTCTCTTGGGCTTTAGCGCATGGCACCTCGCTAACAGACATTTGTAGAGCTGCAGGCTGGGCAGATTTCTAATGTGTTACACCCAACACATTTGCAAGATTCTATAATCTCAGAGTGGAGCC
The DNA here is from genome assembly GCA_039654625.1 of Rhinogobio ventralis. Lineage (NCBI taxonomy): Eukaryota > Metazoa > Chordata > Actinopteri > Cypriniformes > Gobionidae > Rhinogobio > Rhinogobio ventralis. The sequence goes on from CM077196.1 coordinate 5,271,168, forward strand.
AGTGTCCTCCCGTGTACTTGCTCCAGGTGACCAGTAACTGGACAGGCTCAGGTGTCATCGCTTGCTGCACCATTCCACTCCACGGACTGGATGCATTAATGCTGGTGGTGGTGGATATTTCTGCTGCTGCTGTTTGTTGATGCTGCTGTTATTGCTTCTGCTGTTATAAATGCTGGTGGTGGTGGTTATTTCTGCTGCTGTTGCTGTTATCGCTGCTGCTGCTGATATCGCTGCTGCTGCTGTTATTGTTGCTGCTGCTATTGCTGATGTTGCTGCTATTATTGCTTCTGTTGCTGCTGCTGTTATTGTTGCTGCTGCTAGTGGTTACTTCTGCTGTTGCTTTTTTGCTGCTGCTGGTTATCTCTGCTGCTGCTGTTATTGCTGCTGATGGTGGTTATTTCTGCTGCTGCCATTATTGCTGCTGATGTTATTGCTTCTGTTATTGATTCTGTCGCTGCTGTTATTGTTGCTGCTAATATGTCTGCTGCTAGTGGTTACGTCTGCTGTTGCTATTGCTTCTGTTGCTGCTGCTGGTTATTTCTGCTGCTGTTATCGCTGCTGATGCTGGTTATTTCTGCTGCGGTTAGTTATTGTTGCTGCTGCTGATGTTATCGCTGCTGCTGGTGGTTATTTCTGCTTCTGTTTTGCTGCTGTTATTGCTGCTGCTGTTACTGTTGCTATTATTTCTGCTGCTGGTGGTTATTTCTGCTGCTGCTGTTATTTCTGCTGTTATTGCTGTTGCTGCTGCTGTTATTGTTATTGTTGCTGCTGCTAGTGGTTATTTCTGCTGTTTCTGTTATTTCTTCTGCTGCTGCTGTTATTGCTGATGTTATTGCTGCAGCTGGTTATTTCTGCTGCTGCTGCTTTTATTGCTTCTGTTATTGATTCTGTTGCTGCTGCTATTGATGCTGCTGCTGCTAGTGGTTACGTCTGCTGTTGCTGTTATTGCTGTTGTTGCTGCTGTTATTGTTATTGTTGCTGCTGCTAGTGGTTATTTCTGCTGTTTCTGTTATTTCTTCTGCTGCTGCTGCTATTGCTGTGCGGTTGTTTATTGTTGCTGCCTCTGGCACGTCATGGCAACCTGTGACGTTCTACACTATCAACGATGCAATGAATCTGCAGCAGTCAGGTGGTACAGGTCAGTGCTCTTTAAGTTATTTATGTTCATTAATATTGTAATGTTATGTGCTTTGAGACATGAGGTAGTTTAATGGCGTCTCTCGTGAAGCTTTTGTTTTCTTCCTGCTGTGTGCGTTCATGTTTTTTGAAGGAAGCTTGGCTTTGGAGACGCTCTGAAGGGAGGGTGGGGTGGGATCTTATGCTTTCAAAGCTAATTCGCTTTTATTGCTAGCCTCTCTGAAATTGCCTATCCTACCTTTAACCTGTTTATTTACACAAATGCACATGCATTGATGCATTACACAATGGTGAATGTGTGCAGGCGACCCTATTAAAGGATAAAAACACTATATATAAAAGTGATAAATATAACGCAATTAGTTACTTTTATGGCTTCAAAAGTAATAAACTCTAGTACAGCATCATCTTCAGAAGTGAGATCTCCAGAGAATAACTCTGCCGTCTCTTATCACAGGTAATTGCTTTGTATTTGCTTTAGCAAGCAGCTCTTCAAGAAATAATCAAACTGAAGTTCACGCTTATTGTTGATATGAACCTCATGAGTGATTTTCTGGAGCTGTATTTTTACGTGCAGCGTCATAAATCACGGCTGATTCATGGTGGAGGTATGCAGACAGCTAACAGTAAATCAAAAGCCATCTGCCTGGAGGACGGCGATCGCACCCACGGCACCCAGTCATCTGTCATGTCACCGGTGCCGCCCATTTACATTTATTTACATTTAGCGCACAGCGCCTCATTACGCACAGGAAGTGAAGAGGGAAACGGCGTGAGGAGAGAACACAAATACTCATTTGATACACAAAAACTTTTGAAGGAGAAAACAGGACGGGACGCTAGAAACTTCAGCTTTATTCCTGAAGCAGCAAGGAGGACGGATCGATCAGGAATCATAGATAAGCCTGAAACAGTCGCCTGGATGGGCTTTCTTTTATGGTTGCTGATGCTTCTTTATCCTTCAAGCAAATATTGACCTTTTTAATTAAAAAGACAATCTATATTATTCATCTTAATAATTGTTATATTATATTATATAAAAATTATATTAATTTTATAGTTTCTTTAATAATATTTGGAATTAGTTTTTCTTTTTTCTGATATTTTTATATTACATTTTTTTCATTTTCATTTTAGTTAAAGTTTAAAATTTGAATTGTTTGTTTTTTAAATAAATGTCTATTTAGTTAATGATAATAAGCCTTGTATAGTTTTATTAATATTTTGAATTAAAGTTTCAGTAATTTTATTGTGTTTTTGTTACTTTATAGTCTATTTAGTCTTAGTTTGAATTGTTTTTGTACTTCAACTAGCTGAAATAAAGTTTATTATATTTTATTTTTTATTATTTCAGTTAATGTTTGTTTTATTTTAAGTAAAAACATTTTATGGTTTTAGTTTTAGTTATATGTATGATAATACACCTGTATTTTATAGTATTTTTTTGTAATATTTTAAACTAGTTTTCATATTTAAATTTTAGTTAAAGTTTGTCATGTTTTATGACATTTTATGATTTTTTTGTTTATGATAATAAGATTATATTTTTTTAATATTTTGAATTATTAAAAAAAAAATTCTGTGTTCATTTTAATTTTAGTTAAAGTTTTAGTCATTTATATTATTTTTTAAAAAAAATTTATGTGTCTGTTTATTTTTTATACTATTCCAAAAAAAAAAATAAAAAAAAAAAAAAAAAAATAATAATATATATATAGATATTTTTCTTTTAGTTAACATTTGTATGGTTTCAGTTTTAGTTAACGACAGCAGCTGATCATTAAAGGACTCAGGATGTCTGATGATGTCAGAGGCGTGGCTCAAGCGATGACCTCACGTCAAACACAATGGCTTTCCTCAGACCTTCAGCTGCCAATACCAGCCTTTGTGATGGTTATGGGCAAGTACTTGCCTCTTTAAATATTCAGAGACAAAGTCGCTCAGCCACTAGTTGTTGCCTAGAATAGATCTGAAACTTTAAAGACATTGACAAACTCACTCAATAGATGCTTTTTCATGCATCTTGCTGTAGTCAGCCGATACTCTACTGTTAAACAACAGCTGCTCAATACTGATTTACATACATTAACATGCGATTAAAAAGTGATTTTTCTCGCTCGGTTTTGAAATTAAACACGTTTGATGTGACTTACCGTAGCAATCAGAACTCAAAACTTCCTCTCCAGTTCATTAACACTTAAACTAAACTGCTGAAACATCATTATGACGCCACCGCCAAGAGCTTAACATACGACCATCCACATTCAAATATCAAGTAAATATTCAGTATTTGACCAACAGTGTGAACAAAAGCAATACACTGGCGTTTGACAATCACAAACAAGATCATTTAAGTCTTAAAGCTACAGTATTAAGAAGAGTTTACAGCCAGAGTGGAAAAATGGTCAAGAAGATCTGCATTACAACTACAGTTTTTGGTGCAAGAAAGCTTCACATGTGATAGATCAGATTGAAAAACAGAGCAATACTTGAAACAGACACAAAGGTGAATCGATCACACACACACACACACACACACACACACACACGTGCATGCTCTGAAATGAGTCTGACATGCCATTGCTGAGCTCAGAGCTGCAGTCCTGTTTGGCGTTTGCAGCAGATGCTGTTCAATCACTCTGTCTGATTCATTTAGATAAAACACTATAAAACACTGAAGACAGATAACATCTGAGCTTTAACATGGTTACACACACAAACGCACAGATGATTGGTGAGCAAGTTAAACAGGTTTGAAGGTTTGTCATGATACCAAAACATCTGTAGTCAACAATAATGCTAGTGACTCTTAATAGTGTCTAATATGGTATTGAACACCCTATTACTTTCAAAGGTTAAATATGAACATGAATATTAACAAGTGAAGTATGAATAAATAAAATCATTAAATAAATTATGAATTGTTGTTATTAAATTATTAAAACAATGGCTTTCCAGTATTTCTTAAGCAAAATTTTTCTAGATTTTGCACTAATTTTATTTTGTACCCGACAATTAAAAAAAACTAACATTTCAAGTATTGTTTATTTCATCTTTGTTCTGATTTTAAGACACACACACACACACAATATTCAGTTATTTAGAGTTTCAGAAAAATTAAATAAAGATAATAAAGACAACATTTTGTTCTATTTAAATCAAAACAAATAGAACATTTTGAATAATGTAAAAAACAACAACAACAACAACAACAACAAAAAACAGACAAAAATAGAACAAAGATAAAGATGAAGTAAACAATACTTGAAATGTTAAAAAATTAATTAAATTAAATGTGCTGATTTCAGTATTATTTATTGTTTCAGGTATATAAAATAAAAAATAAAAAATAATAAATTAAAAACATTCTTGAAGTGTTTCAAGTATATACACTCACCTAAAGGATTATTAGGAACACCATACTAATACTGTCTTTGACCCCCTTTCACCTTCAGAACTGCCTTAATTCTACGTGGCATTGATTCAACAAGGTGCTGAAAGCATTCTTTAGAAATGTTGGCCCATATTGATAGGATAGCATCTTGCAGTTGATGGAGATTTGTGGGATGCACATCCAGGGCACGAAGCTCCCGTTCCACCACATCCCAAAGATGCTCTATTGGGTTGAGATCTGGTGACTGTGGGGGCCATTTTAGTACAGTGAACTCATTGTCATGTTCAAGAAACCAATTTGAAATGATTCGAGCTTTGTGACATGGTGCATTATCCTGCTGGAAGTAGCCATCAGAGGATGGGTACATGGTGGTCATAAAGGGATGGACATGGTCAGAAACAATGCTCAGGTAGGCCGTGGCATTTAAACGATGCCCAATTGGCACTAAGGGGCCTACAGTGTGCCAAGAAAACATCCCCCACACCATTACACCACCACCACCAGCCTGCACAGTGGTAACCAGGCATGATGGATCCATGTTCTCATTCTGTTTACGCCAAATTCTGACTCTACCATCTGAATGTCTCAACAGAAATCGAGACTCATCAGACCAGGCAACATTTTTCCAGTCTTCAACTGTCCAATTTTGGTGAGCTCGTGCAAATTGTAGCCTCTTTTTCCTATTTGTAGTGGAGATGAGTGGTACCCGGTGGGGTCTTCTGCTGTTGTAGCCCATCCGCCTCAAGGTTGTGCGTGTTGTGGCTTCACAAATGCTTTGCTGCATACCTTGGTTGTAACGAGTGGTTATTTCAGTCAAAGTTGCTCTTCTATCAGCTTGAATCAGTCGGCCCATTCTCCTCTGACCTCTAGCATCAACAAGGCATTTTCGCCCACAGGACTGCCGCATACTGGATGTTTTTCCCTTTTCACACCATTCTTTTTAAACTCTAGAAATGGTTGTGCGTGAAAATCCCAGTAACTGAGCAGATTGTGAAATACTTTCTTTCCCATTCTGACATTCAGTTTGGAGTTCAGGAGATTGTCTTGACCAGGACCACACCCCTAAATGCATTGAAGCAACTGCCATGTGATTGGTTGATTAGATAATTGCATTAATGAGAAATTGAACAGGTGTTCCTAATAATCCTTTAGGTGAGTGTATATTAAAAATAAAATAAAATATTGTATTCACAATACATATTGTTTCAAAGCAGCTTTACAGAAAATAACCACTGCAAGTCCTGTAAACATTTAAAGAGTTTACATTCACTTAAGACACAGCTACAAACTTAAGACATGAGAATCGCTTTCATACATACGGTTTGGAAACAATGTGCAGATATGGAAAAAACACGATTTGGTAAAGATGCCCTGAATGCAGATATTGTATAAACCCTACCACAGGTCTTTTATTTCAGCATCAACTTAGCACTAAAGCACGGGTCCTATTGACATCTTTACACATGTGTGCATTTGCTCCATTATTTCCAGAACACGTATGAATGTGATTCACAGAGAATCTCTGAAGAGCACAAACAAACATCTTCTTCATGCGGTAAGCTTCCATCACACACACTCCCCTCTCAGGAAAAGCTGACTGCACTATTTCTCTGTGTGGTGGAAAGTAGCCGATGTCAAAGTGATGAATGTGCGATGAGAACAGGAGCAAGAAAACACGACTCGCGCTCCAGAAACACACACAAACACCACAACTGTGTGCGAAGCCTAGCTCTAAAACTCTGACGCAACTGTAGATGTGAGTTCACTTTCTATCAGCGCCGTTGTGGATGTAACCGTGAGGTCACGATTAACTAGTATTTACCATCTGTGAGCCTCATCTGCCCTATTTCCTTCCTCTCAGAGGAGTGGAGGTTATTTATATCACCTGACACAGGTAATCACCTGTTGATCGCTGACAACCCACGTCCCTCAGGAAGAGCTGCGTTAAAAACAGCTGGAGAGAGTCTTGTTCTGTTATCTCACTCACCAGGGAGAAGCTTTTCCAGTCGCTCTCGTACATCGTCACTTCAGAGTCAGAAAATAAATGATGCATGTTCAAGATAAGTGGGCAAAAATACCTCTGTATGTCTTTAAGATGTATATCTTTTAATATAGTTAATCAACATCACACAAAAAGTGCAGTTTTTTCTCCAAATATCAGCATGATTACAAATGTGATATTGATTGTATACACAGTTCAATAAACGGAGTGAATATTAAAGGGATAGTTCACCCAAAAATGAAAATTAGAATAACGTTTTAAAACTGACGCACAAGGGTTAATGAGTGAGTCAGTAATGAAACATCGCTGTGTGTTGCTCAGAGACGCAAAACAGCCCTGTGGCTTTGTTTGGGACTATTTTCGTTGGCGAAATGGAGCAAAAACAGGTAATATTGTGTGTAAATGTAATGTAAGTCACTTAAAGGGGTAGTTCACCCAAAAATGAAAATTAGCCCATGATTTACTCACCCTCAAGTCATCCTAGGTGTATATGACATTCTACTTTCAGACGAATAAAACTGGAGTTATATTAAAGAAGTCCTGGATAATCCAAGCTTTATAATGGCAGTGATTGTTGTTCTGTTTTTGAAGTCCATAAAAAAATGCATCTGTCCGTCAAATAACGTGCTCCATGCGGCTCGGGGGGGTTAATAAAGGCTTTCTGAAGCGAATTCGATGCGTTTGTGTAAGAAAAATATCCATATTTAAAACTTTATAAAGTAAAGTTTCGGCCGATTTTTAATATAACTCAAATTTTATTCGTCTGAAAGCAGAATGTCATATACACCTAGGATGACTTGAGGGTGAGTAAATCATGGGCTAATTTTCATTTTTGGGTGAACTACCCCTTTAAGTGACTTACATTACATTTACACACAATATTACTTGTTTTTGCTCCATTTCGCCAACGAAAATAGTCCCAAACAAAGCCACAGGGCTGTTTTGCGTCTCTGAGCAACACACAGCGATGTTTCATTACTGACTCACTCATTAACCCTTGTGCGTCAGTTTTAAAACGTTATTCTAAGGTTCTTAGAGGACAAAAATGTCCATGTCAAAAAACTGTCATAAAAATGTTAATCTTTGGAGCACAGACTTAAAGGCACACTATGTAGTTTTTCGCCGGTAGAGGTCGCCTATTCAAAACAAAGGCGTAGCTTGATGACGGCGAGATTGAGCGCGGATTCATGGGAGATGTCGTCTTCACCTCACAGCCGGTGGAAAATAATCGGGATGCGGGCAGAAATCATGTTGATGGATGAGATTATTAACGTTACTGTAGTATGAAGCAGAGCAGGGCCGAGTGCTGTGGGGCTGAACGAGGCCGCTGGAGCGATTGCTAATGAGAGACGAGCGCGACACACGGCTCGACAGCAGCGGAGCTTTTATTATGCCACAGTCGCCGCTTCCGCTTCTTCCGGTCATGCGTATGTGGGGTAACGCAGCGCTGTTTATCATATTAGATACATTTGAGAGTACACACTTTGTTACACACTGCAGTGAGCTCCATCGATATTAGAATATCATATTAATAAATGCTGGATGGCTTGTGTTGCTAAATGGCATGCACTTCATTTTAAAACACTGTATGACGGAGAAAAAGCTGTATTACTGCACAATAATTTGTTTTCTGTGTATAAATGTATCCAAACAGCTGTTCCCTCTAATAAAACACATCATATATTAAAGCGTTTCTATGTTTTCTACAAAATAAAACTGGAAATCGAGGGTAACTACCCGATGATGTCATTGATAGGCGACGCACAGACACATCGCTGCTTCTGCTTCTTCCGGTCAAGCATATGTAACGTAGCACTGTTTTATCATATAGACCTATTTTGTGTTTGCAAACAGCGATGACGGGTTTTTTTGTGGGTGGAGCCTACCTGGTTGCAGAAAATGAAAGTTCAAAAAAAGTTCAATTTTATATCTCACAGTTCTTAGAAGGATAAACAGAATTGTGAGATATACTCGTTATTCTGTCTTTTTTCCTCTTTTCCCATCAGAATTGTGCAAGAAACGGGGTCAAGAATTGTGAGATAAAAATGTTATGGGCTATGTTTAAAAGTGCTATAACTGCTATGCATATATGTCCCCTATTAACTGCATATGTGAATATTATGTAGACTTACTGTTTACATCAAATTCATGCTTTAATAGTAGACTAATCATTGCATCATCAGTCCAGTCTGTGACTTGCAACATGAACGTCTGCGTTTAGCTTCAAAGGGTCTTTAACGACGGAATTCTATAAAAATGAAGACCGTATTTTCTGCATTCCGATTCTGACATGCGTACAACATTCTCTTATTCTGTGGATTTTGCCATTTTCCTTCACTTGTTAAGCTATTTTTCTGCAGCCACCATGTGTGCGCAGCTGCAAGTGATGCCAGCAAATGCCAGCAAAAACTCCACTGGTGCACACAGTGGTTGTATTTGTGATTTACAGTAGATTTGTTCGCTCTCAAATATTGTACACACAATATACTTTTTATTACACACATACAAACCACACTCTGACATCCATAACAACACAGCTGCATAATTTATCCAATTGGCTCTAATAAGCAGAAAACAAGAATAAAGCGAGCATTTGCTTTATAGGCCAAACCTGAGAAGATGCCACCATCTGGTAAAAGATACTAACATTTTTTATTTTGAAGCCTGTCCAGTATAAAAGCCTATTAACAAAGACTGCATCATTTTATAGTTAAATGGCCCTGGATTCAAAATTGCAGTTTTAATGGGTTTCAACTGGGACATTTTTGTCCAAAAGGTCCTGAGAGGAACTATTTTGTGTACCTAGTGCAAAATAGATTTATTAAAAGGAAATGGGGGTGAAATAGTAAAGTTTTAATAAAAATACACACTTGTTCCGAAACGTATGCAATTGACATTAACAGGCAAAAAAACTGAAAAAGACAAAAATATCCATAAGGACGCACAAGGGTTAAAACAGTCAGGCCCTGTCCCAAATGGCATACTTCATATTCACTTACGGTGTTGTGGACTTACAATGGTTGCCGCGTACACATGTCCTTTAAGTGTAGACTCGCAAAAAGACGCCAGTATTTAGGGTGCCATTTGGGACAGGGCCAAATGCTTCAGCTCACTCATTAACAGTAACTTGCTGCCACCTACTGGCTGTTTAAATTTCATTTTTAATTCTTTCCCTCCCATTGACAGACATTTTCGGCTTTCCGGGTTTTCAGTTATATGGTAAGTGACGCTATGACACATCTTCTGAAAGAGTACACAATGTCCTGATGTCCACAGACGAAGTCGTAAAAGCAATATCATATGAAATCATATGCATACACTCACCTAAAGGATTATTAGGAACACCTGTTCAATTTCTCATTAATGCAATTATCTAATCAACCAATCACATGGCAGTTGCTTCAATGCATTTAGGGGTGTGGTCCTGGTCAAGACAATCTCCTGAACTCCAAACTGAATGTCAGAATGGGAAAGAAAGGTGATTTAAGCAATTTTGAGCGTGGCATGGTTGTTGGTGCCAGACGGGCCGGTCTGAGTATTTCACAATCTGCTCAGTTACTGGGATTTTCATGCTCAACCATTTCTAGAGTTTACAAAGAATGGTGTGAAAAGGGAAAAACATCCAGTATGCGGCAGTCCTGTGGGCGAAAATGCCTTGTTGATGCTAGAGGTCAGAGAATGGGCCGACTGATTCAAGCTGATAGAAGAGCAACTTTGACTGAAATAACCACTCGTTACAACCGAGGTATGCAGCAAAGCATTTGTGAAGCCACAACACGCACAACCTTGAGGCGGATGGGCTACAACAGCAGAAGACCCCACCGGGTACCACTCATCTCCACTACAAATAGGAAAAAGAGGCTACAATTTGCACGAGCACACCAAAATTGGACAGTTGAAGACTGGAAAAATGTTGCCTGGTCTGATGAGTCTCGATTTCTGTTGAGACATTCAGATGGTAGAGTCAGAATTTGGCGTAAACAGAATGAGAACATGGATCCATCATGCCTTGTTACCACTGTGCAGGCTGGTGGTGGTGGTGTAATGGTGTGGGGGATGTTTTCTTGGCACACTTTAGGCCCCTTAGTGCCAATTGGGCATCGTTTAAATGCCACGGCCTACCTGAGCATTTTTCTGACCATGTCCATCCCTTTATGACCACCATGTACCCATCCTCTGATGGCTACTTCCAGCAGGATAATGCACCATGTCACAAAGCTCGAATCATTTCAAATTGGTTTCTTGAACATGACAATGAGTTCACTGTACTAAAATGGCCCCCACAGTCACCAGATCTCAACCCAATAGAGCATCTTTGGGATGTGGTGGAACGGGAGCTCCGTGCCCTGGATGTGCATCCCACAAATCTCCATCAACTGCAAGATGCTATCCTATCAATATGGGCCAACATTTCTAAAGAATGCTTTCAGCACCTTGTTGAATCAATGCCACGTAGAATTAAGGCAGTTCTGAAGGCGAAAGGGGGTCAAACACAGTATTAGTATGGTGTTCCTAATAATCCTTTAGGTGAGTGTATATAAAAATAACGTGATAATCACAGCATATAAATCAAAACTGTCTAGTGTTACTGAATGAAATGTCGCCCCAGGACGAGCCATAGGACTGTGAAGCTTGATGGACTTGATCTACTCCATCTGTGTTTTGATCATCGTTCTGAATCTGGTCCGGTCGTAGTCTTTAAAAAAAAAAAAAATATTCTCAGCTTTTTGCTCAAAACAGGGCTTGCAAAATCGCGAGTCCAGCCGGGCAACCAAAACGTATCACAGCCCTGCCCGACGGGCTATTTTAAATCGTGAAATAAAATTCCTTTCTTTCTTTGCGTTGTTGACTCTCTTGACTTGTTATCTGAAGGAAAAAGAAGATCGTGGATTTTTTTATCATACTGATTTGTCCGGAGTGAAGTTTAGCTGATGTTAACGTAGTTGGCGTACGTGTGTGTGTGTGTGTGTGTGTTAGTGACCGGATCACCGTTATATCCGCTGGTCGGGCGGACCTAATAAAATATAACAAAATATTGTAATGAATTGCGGGTGGATGAGAGATAAACAATTAATGTGTTGATTTTATTAAAGACACAGAACTCTCATTTCATAGTAAAACGCAACAAATGTGTGTCACACCTTCACCAGCGTCTCTTCAGGGAAAACAAATCAAAGATAACCTATGCCTAGAGCACCTCCTAGTGGACAGTATATAAAACACAAAGGAAAAACCCTACATGAGATATGCGATTATTAACGTTACTGTAGTATGAAGCAGAGCAGACCCGAGTGTTGTGGGAGCTGAGCAAGGCCGCTGGAGCGATTGTTAATAAGATGAATGCAACACACGTCTCGCGAGCAGCGGGACTTTTATTATGCCACAGTCGCCGGCGCCATTTCCGCTTTTCCGGTCATGCGTATGAGGTAACCCAGCTCTGTTTATCATATTAGATACATTTGAGTGTGTTGAAAATGATGTTATGACGTTACTCTGTGCGTTGTCTCGGCGGCTGCTATGACACTTGTTGCACACTGCAGTGAGTGTAAAGCGTTTCTGCTAAATAAAACCAGAAACCGAGGATAACGCAGATATGACGCCATTGACAGGCGATTCCCTAACACGTCCCGGTTCCTTGGGTAAAATAGCAATTTTCTCACGATTTACAAATAGTTGGAAACATTTGGGATATTGTATATGTATTGTTAAGTACTCAACTGAACAAAATATATAACACTGGCCTAGTGGTTTTTGGATATTTTACTGAAAAAAATGTTACATAGTGCACCTTTAACAGAAATTATTCTGATAAGAATTTTCCAACATAATGATTGGAAATATTAACGTGATGTTTTTGATCATGCTGATTTGTCCGCAGTGAAGTTCGCTCTATGTATATGACAATAAATTAACAAAGCCTATAAGCCTACAGTGGAGAAAACTGTGAAAGTTGCTGTGTTTGTGTGTGTTAAAATGTTAAGAGGCACAATGGCGCATAGATTTTTAAGTTGGTGTTTCAGTTCTACACAGGCAAAAATGACAGCTCAAGATTAAATCCATAGGAATTTGAGTTCAGACAGAACCAAGTGCATATTTGTATTGATGATTGTAATTTGATTATTGAATATATCATTGTTGATATTTGTGATTTTGAAAATAGTTTTGATGTTTGATGTTTCGACTCTTATTCAATTTTCTACATAAAAAATAAAAAAAAATAATTTGGGTTAGTTAAATTCATTTCGGGCTACCAAAATCTGAAGAGTGCCTGCCCGAAGGGCTACCAGCGATTTTATGAAACTTACCCACATTCAAGTGTTGATAAAATAAAGAATGCATGAATAAAACAGGTTTTTTGTTTAAAAGCAGAGGATCTGTTCTTTCTTTTGATATATTGCATGTTCAGACATTCATACAACAAAATATTCTGGGGGCCTAGAAAATTTTGTAAATCAAAAAACACCGGTGGGGAAAGAGTAAGGGCTCTATCATACACCCGGCGCAATACAACGCAAGTGTTTTTTGCTAGTTTCAGCCTGACGCAGTTATCATTTTCACGTCCAGCGCCGCGTTGTTTAAATAGCAAATGCACTGGCGCATCTGTTCACCCATGGGCGTGCTGGTCTGAGAACGAGGTGTGTTCAGGAGCATTGTTGGTGCGTTGCTATTTTGAGGCGACAGAAAACGACTGCACCATTGACCAACAAAAACCTGCTCTAAAGTCAATAGCGCAGTATTTTTTGTGTTATTTAAAGGGTGTGTTAGTAATATGCGCCTATAGGCAGTGCACAACACGCATACACTCTGCTTATTACACACACAGGGACGCGCAGCAGCATACACACGCCAAATATTAAAAATAAAAGGATTCCTCTCTGGAGAAGCGTTCAGTCTTTCCGCTTATAATTTCCGCATGTAAATAGCGACTCCGCCATGGCCCGAGCGCAACTGGCTTTTAAAGGGAATGGGAGATGAGACTCTGATTGGTTTATTGCACGTTACGCCCAAAACACACCCATGACTCATTAAGAGACCCTTTTGGCCGACTGTTTTCCCCATCGTTAAACTAGCAAAAGTGGATTCGGACACGCCCTGAGTGCACCTGTGCCATGCGGTTCGGACCACGAGCTCAGATCATTAAACTAGGGCCCTAAAAAGTATATTTTCATTTTTTAAATCATTACAAATATCATTATTCAACGTTTTATGTTTAAAACATCAAAAAATTTCATGCATTTGTAACTGCAGGTTAAATGTCTCTCTGAGCTGCATTATTAAACGTATTGGAAAAGATTATTTCTGTCACTGCTGTGAACTGACCACCGCACAGAATATAAAGAACATTAAAAACTTTAGGAGTCAGCCGACCACGGCAGTCCCAAACTTGCCAAAGGTACAAACACGACACAAAAACCTGCCAAAGGTTACACTAACAAGTGTAAGTGTAACTACAAGTAGCTTTTAGTAGTCAAAGTAGGTAAGCCAAAAACTGGTGCATGTCATAATTTTTATAATTAACAAAATAATATTCAGATTTGTTTAAAGTTTCAAACAGAGAGCACGACAGGACGGACGCTTTGACCTCAGTGGCCTTAAAATGAGTCGCTGGACCTCAGGGATCTTTTC
>CM077196.1:5290326-5322826 GCA_039654625.1 Rhinogobio ventralis
TTTTAATTTAAGAAACTGACAAAAAAATGGTATTATAAATGGTAAAAATGCCCCTGGACATTAATTTAAAGGGGCAAATATCATCCTGTAATGGGAAAGTTACAATGGGAATGTCTGTTATTGATCAGAAAGTGCTCCTAAATTTTTGACTGTGCTCCTACATTCTTTCAATTTTCATTTCAAGGTTTTTTTAATGTTCACAAAACCTGTCAAATGAGTCAATAGCAGATCTGATGATTCAGCCTGAGCTCATTAATACTCATAAACATAACGTTTACATATAATCTTGCCAATTTGCATCCACACTAAAACACACAATATGAATGTACTGAGAGCATCTAAAACAAAGAAGTATTCACATAAGCACACATTTAGAAACAGCTGTAGAAAATCATCTGCATAAATCTAAATATTATATAAATATTTTTGACACATCTGGGTCATAATTCACACCAAATATGAAATATGAGATAACATTTTGCATAAAGAAAATGACACTTATTTTTCAAATTAAAATTTTAGCACAATATATTCATGGCAATTTAGCACATTTACCTAGAAATGATTCATATTTAGACATATTTATAAAATATAATGCACGCCGTGCCTAACAACACCCTTTATCTCTTACTACAGACAGAAACCCCCCAGTTACTTATCACTTAAAATATCTGATCAGGACGCCGCAAACGCCGGCAGAGAAAAACACATCGTCCTGTTTGAAGGACTGATCGAGTTTGAGAGAGAATCAGAGAGAGAAAGTGAGCGATGGAGAACGAGCACATACAGGAATCCATTAAAAAAAAAAAAACAGCATGATTCAAGATGCAAAAGCAGCACATATTAAAGCAGCTCAGAGCTTATTACATGTTCGCTTTCACACAGAAACCAATTTACTTTCCATTGATCGTTTTTCGGGCAATTAGATTTCCATCGACACTAAAGTGAGAGAGAGCTTGGGTCAGCGGTGCTTTCGACGCTTCAGACGTCCAAGCGTTTCAGCGCTGCTTCCGGATAACAAATAACTCTCTGCACATGAAAAAGTCCCCCAGCCTCAGATTATGTATCCGTCTTTATTTCCGATATTAGCTCTTTCTTTCTGCAAACTTGGCTGATTTTCTAAATTGTGTGTTATCGACTGATCCAGCAGCTCTTCAGGCAGGGCCTGCGGGGCAGCACGTGGACCCGAGCCAGCGTTTGTAACCATTAGTCTGTTCAAAGTCCCGGGCATGGATCCACCGCGGCCCTTACCGCAGGCTCGGTAACACTGCAAACGGAAACCCAGATACCCCAGAACCACAGGCCGGAGCCGGCTCAAAGATGTGACCGATCAGAGTCGCTCAAGGTCACACGGGCACAACGGGGACACGTGCACGAGTACAACCGCTTCAACCACAGACGAAACGACCCGAGCCGCTCCTGAGGATTGACGCTGGCGTGATATCGGGGTATCCGTTTCCTCGTGAGTCCAGGGGAAAAGCGGATCCTCACGTTTCACATTTAGAGCGCTTGAACGAACCCAGTAAAGTTACCCAGAGGAAGATTTTCCTCACTCTTAATGGAAGACTCATTTACGTATCAACTTGAGGCATAAAAATAAACTCAAACGAGTCAATAGGTGTCGTACAGTAAAATGAATGCGAACAGCAGCTCAGATCATTTGATCAAGGGAGGATTTGATCAGAAACGTTTTGAGGTCTTTAGTATTCTCATTTACATACATATAAATGACAGCATCTATAACAAATGTAATCACATATGCATATCTGTATAAATATATATTTGCTCAGTTATATATTTCCTATTATATCAGTGTTTTTAGCCCTATCCATTAATGTAATTGTATCTACAATATACTATCATACACTAAAAACATTAAATATAGGTTGTGATTTGTGATCACACAAAACAACTAAAACTATAATTATATAAATATAAGTTAATTTGTGTAGAAATAAATGTGATAGCATTGAACATATTTAATCAACTGTATTAATTAAACAATAAAATCAACCTCATATCAGTTTAATGAAACTGGCGGCCACAAAATGATATCAAAAGTTAAAAGCATTTTAGTTGCTGTCAATACATTAATTATGTATGTTTCAGTGTCTACGCAAATGTATCTGTAATGTGCAGGAGAAAGCAGGCGAAGGCGAGGATCTAAATGCAGGGTTTTTAATAAAATAACACACTGAACAAAGAACTCCAGAAATAAAGAAACAAAGGAACAAAGACCACTAGGATACAAGAACTAGAAGCAACCATTACATGTACAACTACCCACAAACAACAATAAGACACAAGCACTATATATACACAGGGAAGACTAGCTTAACAAGATAACAAGGGGTGTGGTAAATGGGAAACACCTGGGGAGACTAATCGACATGAAAAACTACAAAGAACTACAAAATAAAGCACAGGAAACACTTCAACGTAAAAGTCCAAGGACAGACACAGAGCACATGTGACAGTATGAAACGTGCTAGAACAACTTTCCGTACAGTACAAATACTTACAAACTCTAATGAATTACTTTGTTTGATTGCAAATGTTGGTTTCTTTGCTAATCTGAGCGCAGTTTGAGACATTGTTGAGATCTCTTCTGAATCTCTAGAGGAGACGCGTGTGAGATACAGGGGTGTTTTTCTCAGGAGAAACACCTGAAATTTGTGTTGTAGTCAAGACCACCTAAACCGAGACCAAGACTAAAATGAATTGCAATTATGCTCATATTTGTGAAAACATCTCTCTTGCTTGTGATAATTACATCATTATAATATAAGTATAAAAAATAGTGCTGTCAATCGATTAAAAATCACACATTTTTCTGTTTTTAATATTTTTATATTGTAATAATTTCCCAGTTACTCTCCAAATTAATGTAGAAACAACTTAAAGACGTTATATTTTAAATAGGGCTGCACAATATATTGAAATTATCGAAATATCGCAAATGTACATATCGCGATATGCATATCGCAACGGCACGCAATATCTGAATGATTTTAATAGGCTACTTCAACATTGAGAAAAGTGTATGTTTTAGGTCGACGCATATAGCAGAGAATAGACTGAGCACACGACTGTTACTTATGTGACTTGCTTGACGTTAAAAAGAGTTATTAAACGCAATAACTTGCGAAAAACAACAACTTGCAATCTCGCGCTGTCTGCTTTCTGACACACACACAGAAACGTGCGCACAAGCCGCCTCTGAAAGAGTGTGATCCCTTCAGTTCTGTTTTGTCAAATACACACACACAGTTATGGTCAAAATGAGTACAGTTATGTCTTGACGAGTATTCATGTAAACACAGTCGGTTATGCTTTAAGTGAACGATATCAGTTGGGGAAAGAAACCGAATGCGTGTCAATCGGATCCGGTCTTAAAGTGACAGCCTGCTAATACAGTAAACCTCAGTGCTCTTGGCTGAATAACCTTTGTAGCATTATTATGTATCAGTGAATATTTAATTAATGTGAAGACTACTGTTTTTAGTTCTTATTTTTAATAACAAAGATAAATTAAAATAATAATCGTCCACCCCTTGTTCAGGTGTCTTTGTTTACCTGGATGTTCTTGATGTTAAGTTTTAGGCTGATATAACTGTTACCAAGTCAAGAAAAGAGTTTTTGGTATTTAAATATTGGCATTACATTTTTTGTTTGTCTACACTGATGTTAAAATGATATTGTCAGATTTGTGACATTAATTTTTGCTAAAACACTGCTGGTCACTTTCAGAAGTTGTAGCGATGCTTTCCTTTCCCAGAAAGAATGTGAAACACAAAAATGGTATCATTCTCAGTTTTTAAATACTTTTTAAAATATAATTTAAAAAGATTTTACACACTTAAAGCAATATCGTATCGCATATCGAATATCGCATTATTTAACAAGGTATTGCATATCGCATTTTTCTTCAATATCGCACAGCCCTAATTTTAAATATTTTATAGCCAGTATCACTGATACTAAGGGTGTACTCACACTAGGCAATCTGAACCATGCCAGAGCGCGTCTGAGCCCCAGAGTCTGGTTTGTTTGACTAGTGTGATCGTTCCGTACTGTGCCCAGGCGTGGTTCGCTGAACCGTCCCTAGCCCGCTTGGAAGAGGTGGGCCAGAGTGCGGTTCATTTGGGCTCGGGCACGGTACGGATGCAGTGTGAGCGCTAACCACGCCAGAGCATGGAACAGCTGTGCGCTACTGTCATCATTATGACAGCAAACATCGAACTATTACTACTTGGGTACACTTTTCAATTAACTTGAGTATATTTAGGTTTATAACGGCTCTGGTTCTCACTTCATTGATGAACAGGAATTGTAGTTTGTGAGTAAAGCTGTAAATTCCTCCATCAAAGTCTTAATAATCTTCTGATACTCGAGGCACAATCAAGTGAAAATCGCTACGCGGCATAAATGATAAATCTATTAGGCAGTCTATTAACGAAAGAGCCTTTCTTTGTGTTTTCTTCTAAACAAAAAGTTGCATCATAAATGACGCAAGCGTAGGGGTCTGCGATATTGACAAAAATTTTCTCTCGATATTTTCTGGGATTTTCTTGATAACGACAATTAGACAATATTTTGCTGAGTGTGTTTACTGTGTTGGTAACTTTGGCAGGTTTAGGACTGCCGTAGTCAGCTGACTCCTAAAGTATTTGATATTCTTCATATTCTGCGTAGCCTAGTGGTTAGTTTACAGCAGTGACAGAAATAATCTTTAAATTGATTTATGGGCATTTTTACCTTTATAAATGTATTTTTTTAAACGTAATTATATGCAAGCATCATCTTTTGTGTCAATTTCATAAACTTAATCAAATGTAATTATAATAATAAGACACAATAGGGCTGTTACCAATCAAATTAAACCAACCTAACCCTAACACAATTCATCTTTGCAAAGGAGAGGAAACGCATATGGAAGTAAAATAATGGAAAATGTTTTTGAAACAAAAAAGCTTGTTGAATTGCACTACTTGAAAAAAATATGCATTGCGTTAACCGTGCTTGCATTTTAATGCATTGTATTTTTAGGGCTTGCATTTTTACGGGCTGAAATTCAACACGGTTGTATATTTAAGATGTGAATATTTCAATTCAAAACATTTCACACACATTTTCATTATTAAAAATTCAATAATCCATATTCACCTCATAGATTTCACTTCCAAAATATTCATTCTGTTTAAAAATACAACCTATAATATTCGACAGGCAATTTTCGGTTCATTTTATTTCGCTTTACAAATTCGCTTCCACAAATTCAGTGGACTAAAAATTCAACAGAACTGCAGGAATAGCAGTAGATTACCGAGCATGATCTCCATCTGCTGTTAGTCGACCTCACCAGCAGGCGGTGCAAGCGGCTGTTGACGAAGACCAGAGCAACGTGTAGAGAGAGTCATTCATTCATTGAAAGGATTTACAGAAATGGAGCCAAGCGATACATATTTGTGATGATTATCAGGGCCGGTATATACACTCACCTAAAGGATTATTAGGAACACCTGTTCAATTTCTCATTAATGCAATTATCTAATCAACCAATCACATGGCAGTTGCTTCAATGCATTTAGGGGTGTGGTCCTGGTCAAGACAATCTCCTGAACTCCAAACTGAATGTCAGAATGGGAAAGAAAGGTGATTTAAGCAATTTTGAGCGTGGCATGGTTGTTGGTGCCAGACGGGCCGGTCTGAGTATTTCACAATCTGCTCAGTTACTGGGATTTTCACGCACAACCATTTCTAGAGTTTACAAAGAATGGTGTGAAAAGGGAAAAACATCCAGTATGCGGCAGTCCTGTGGGCGAAAATGCCTTGTTGATGCTAGAGGTCAGAGGAGAATGGGCCGACTGATTCAAGCTGATAGAAGAGCAACTTTGACTGAAATAACCACTCGTTACAACCGAGGTATGCAGCAAAGCATTTGTGAAGCCACAACACGCACAACCTTGAGGCGGATGGGCTACAACAGCAGAAGACCCCACCGGGTACCACTCATCTCCACTACAAATAGGAAAAAGAGGCTACAATTTGCACGAGCTCACCAAAATTGGACAGTTGAAGACTGGAAAAATGTTGCCTGGTCTGATGAGTCTGGATTTCTGTTGAGACATTCAGATGGTAGAGTCAGAATTTGGCGTAAACAGAATGAGAACATGGATCCATCATGCCTTGTTACCACTGTGCAGGCTGGTGGTGGTGGTGTAATGGTGTGGGGGATGTTTTCTTGGCACACTTTAGGCCCCCTCGTTTAAATGCCACGGCCTACCTGAGCATTGTTTCTGACCATGTCCATCCCTTTATGACCACCATGTACCCATCCTCTGATGGCTACTTCCAGCAGGATAATGCACCATGTCACAAAGCTCGAATCATTTCAAATTGGTTTCTTGAACATGACAATGAGTTCACTGTACTAAAATGGCCCCCACAGTCACCAGATCTCAACCCAATAGAACATCTTTGGGATGTGGTGGAACGGGAGCTTCGTGCCCTGGATGTGCATCCCACAAATCTCCATCAACTGCAAGATGCTATCCTATCAATATGGGCCAACATTTCTAAAGAATGCTTTCAGCACCTTGTTGAATCAATGCCACGTAGAATTAAGGCAGTTCTGAAGGCGAAAGGGGGTCAAACACAGTATTAGTATGGTGTTCCTAATAATCCTTTAGGTGAGTGTATATGGAAAAGCTGATAAAGACACAAAAGCAGTGTTTACATTTTAAGTCTTTACGGTTACTTTTGTACATGTAAGCAGCTTCCTCTACCGCACATAGACAGTCACACATTTAGGGACTGTCTCTAAAGTTACATGTGACGTGTATACACGTTTCTAACTTCACTAGCATTTGAAGAGAATGAGTTACAGTCATAAAACCAACTGTAAAGTCTTCATGTAGGTGTCAGGCATGATGCACACCTTTTAAATTAAAGAAATTAGAAACGTGTTTACACATGTCGTATGTAACTTTACAGACGGTCCCTAAATGTGCGACTATCTTCCAATGTCATTGTCAACTTTGTGCGTTATGTTCATATTCTAAGCCCACCTGCTTGCCTGTAGCCTATATAGTATAGCCTACATCCCCAATAAGGTGCGAGTTTGGTTCTTTATCACTATATTAAGCTACGTTAAGCGTCCCGACGGCAGGGGAGTCCTGGAGTATGACGTATTGATGGAACCCCCTGTAAAGTTAAGGAAACTAAACAACCGAGAGATATGTCTACCTCAGATGTAATGTTTGATCTGTACGTCAGCATCGAGGAATAACATTATAATCTCGTTCACGGTAGAGGAAGCTGCTTACAGGTACAAAAGTAACCATGAGGACTTAAATGTAAACACTGCTTTTGTGTCTTTATCAGCTTTTCCATATATATACTGGCCCTGATAATCATCACAAATATGTATCGCTTGGCTCCATTTCTGTAAATCCTTTCAATGAATGAATGACTCTCTCTACACGTTGCTCTGGTCTTCGTCAACAGCCGCTTGCACCGCCTGCTGGTGAGGTCGACTAACAGCAGATGGAGATCATGCTCGGTAATCTACTGCTATTCCTGCAGTTCTGTTGAATTTTCAGTCGAATTTGAACCACTGAATTTGTGAAAGCGAATTTGTAAAGCGAAATAAAATGGACTGAAAATTGCCTGTCGAATATTATAGGTTGTATTTTTAAACAGAATGAATATTTTGGAAGTGAAATCTATGAGGTGAATATGGATTATTGAATTTTTAATAATGAAAATGTGTGTGAAATGTTTTGAATTGAAATATTCACATCTTAAATATACAACCGTGTTGAATTTCAGCCCATAAAAATGCAAGCCCTAAAAATACAATGCATTAAAATGCAAGCACGGTTAACGCAATGCATATTTTTTTCAAGTAGTGCAATTCAACAAGCTTTTTTGTTTCAAAAACATTTGCCATTATTTTACTTCCATAAACACAGAAGCTGCATCTGAAGTGGCATTAGATCATTTACACTGACCGTTTAATGCAGCTCAGAGGTGACAAATGAATAACCTGTAGTTATGCATAAATAATGTTTTGATGTTTAAAACCTAAAACGTTGAATATTGATATTTGAAATGATTTAAAATAGGGGTCTCCAAACTCGGTCACTGCGGCAGGAAGTGAAGCTAACATTAGATTCGGACATGCCTTGATGCCTTCCTACCTTGAAATGTGTCCTCCGAAGGCAGCATTTTCCAGGTTTCAGACGCAGCCTAAAATAGATTAAGATGCTTCGTTCCTAAATGAATCAGCCGTTTGAAAGAATCGGTTGAATCTCAATGACTCGCTCATTAACAGTGACTCGCTGCCACCTACTGGCGGTTTTAATTTCACATTTAAAGTATCTTTTCATATATTTAAAACTCAGGGGTCATGAAAACATGAAGATACTTTAAATGTGAAATTAAAACCGCCAGTAGGTGGCAGCGAGTCTTTAAAGGTCAGCAAAACATTGCTCTCATCTTCCATTAGGCATGTTATCGTAGTTCGTGTCCACCTGAGTTGACGTCATTCGCCTCCGTCCCTTTTTCAATGACGTACGACTCGCATTGAAATGATTCCGATGAATATCCGATTTGACCTCAGACTGATCTGAGGATATCCGAATTCATGCTTTTTTTTTTCCTGCTTACACGTTCACATGTCATATCCGATCTGTGCCACATGAGAGGGAAAAATCGGAATTGGGTCACTTTAACCATGCAGTGTAAATGGGGCCTAACAGGAAATATACAGAAATTGAATAAAGTTATCAAACACTTTACAGTCTTAACTGCATAAATTATCATTTAAACCTAGATTAATTCTTATTAAAGCTTTCAATTTCCTCTGTTCCCTTTGTTCTGTGATGAACATTAAAGGGGTCATGAACTATAAGAATATCCTGTAAGTTTCAGAACTGAAAACTTCCTTGTTAGTCCAATAAAAGCTTTTATTGACACCAGGCCCAGCTAATGACAGGTTTTTCAAAGTGGGGATCTATGATGTCAAAGGGAGGCAAGCATCGCCTCTGCAGAAGAAGATCAACGCCTACTTCATCACTGCCTGTTTAGCCCCGCCCACCAATTCGCGCATGTAACATAGGCCTAGTGTTAAACCATCGAGCTACAAAGCAATAAACATGCCGCTGAGGATTACAAAATATTGTGCAGTGACTGGGTTCAACAGTAATGCAACATGTAAGTAACTGTGTTAATTCTAATGCCTGATCTGAAATGTGATGATTCATGTTAGGGCTGAACGATATTCTGTTTTAACATCGACATCGCGATGTGCGCGTGAGCGATAGTCACATCGCCGGAACATGAGATGTGAAGGGTAGTAGCCCATGGTATATTAAGAGAACGGCAGCACCAGGGTAGCACACACCACACACAGTAAACACGAGTTTGTTGTATGGCTTGTTGCTGGGGTGACATGCACGCTCCGCGTGCCTGCACAGTGATTGGTTCGCTGTGCCGCTGCTCACCGCTCACCTCTCACAGCCAACATTCACTGCTAAAAATGCGCAACAAAGAGGATCCGCCACAAAAAAATGATTTCGTACCAAAAAGAAAGTCGAAATCATCTATTTGGGACTATTTCGGCTACAAAAAGGAGGATGTTGACCAAAAAGAGGTACTTTGCATGGAGTGTCATAAAGATGTGGCCACAAAACAAGGAAACACCACCAATTTGTCTGATCACTTAAATAGCCATGATTATGATGACCAACACCAACACTTTTTTACTTTGGCACTTTGGCTAAGAAAAGTTGACTTAAAAGATTGTGAACCAAAATGCTTATAAGTTGTTTTATAAAAAATATATTTATTTTAAGTTATATTGTTGTAAACCAATCAGGGGGGTTGGTGTAAAGCTGCTGTTTTATTTAAAAATGTGTTCTGCTTTTGTGTTTACAGAAATGTTCTAATTTTGGAATCAAATATTAAAGTGACCTTTTTGTCACTTGTAATGAAGCTTGCTTATTAGTGAAATTATTAATATCATGGAATGGTAATTGTTGACTTTAGCCTGGATTGATGGCTCTCAATATCGCAATATATATCGTTGGGAAAAAAAATATCGCAATGTAATTTTTTTCCAATATCGTGCAGCCCTAATTCATGTAGACAGATGTTCTTTGACTGTGTGTCAGTAAATCAAGCCAGTGACTAAACATCAACTTGCGTTGTTTCTCTTGGTAGGATGAAAATAATCTGTTATTTAACAGTGATTAAATTCTATAAAGAAAGCGGTCAAAGAAAGCTTCCTTTGCAATCGTTTGAGCAGCACGCGCTGCAGCTGTCAATCAAACAGGAGTTTATCAGTGACGCGTTTATCAGTGACTCTCGTTTTATTCAACGAATCTCTTAACTATATCACGTTTGCACTGTTAGTGAAGATGAAAGCATTTGTTAGTGTACAGAAACTGAGTTTTAATGACAAGATCGCTGCTTTCATGCGCTCAGCATGTGTGTGATCGGCTACAATGATCATCACTGCAACCTTTCATGCCACGATCTGAATATAATGCCATAGATCTAAATGTATTGCAATACTTTTCACAAATAGCTAACCATGAGAGCTGTAATAGTAAAAACGCGCTAAAAGAGAGAGAAATACTATTTCAAATGCAAAGACGTTAGCCAATCACAGCAGTGGGCGTTTACACTGAAGTCTCACAGCGGACACGCCCCTTAAAACGGGCTAAAATCAGGTTAGGAAAAATGCCTTTTATTTATAAATTATGACAATTTTTGATGTAAAAAGCATTCTAACATTATAAGTGCACCCCAGGAAACATCATAAAACAATAAAACAACGCAGTTCATGAGCCCTTTAATGAGAGACATCATTAGTCGCTCCTGTCACTTTAAGATCTGCCGCTGTCGAACATGACGTGGATCTAATGCAACTCTTCAAGTTCAATTAACATGTTATTTAACTCATTTAAGACTGCTCTTATGAGAATAATTGTGTGTTATTGTTCGTTCAAGCACAAAAGAGAACTTGATTCTGGCGCGTGTCTTTCTGTGTGTTGTGTGTGTCACATAGTCAGGACATTCACAGACTTGTTGCGCTTGAATGGTTTAAAAGCATTTGCATGAATAAGAGCGTGATCATATAATGTAACGCTAGCCAAAGGATGACAGACAAAACTGATGCTGCATTAATAATTAACTATTTTTAACGCGTTAAACTGAAAAAACTTATCGCAGGCGTTAATGCGCTAATTTTGACAGCACTAATAAAAATCAATATCTCATACAAGTACTTTTGCACTCATACTGGGGCATTTGTATTAATTTTGGTGACATTATTGACAATCCCTTGTTGATTTCTGACCTGGCACCACAGTAACAAAAGAAATCAAATTAGAAATAAGTTGTTGAATGCATTTGAAGCAGGAGGTTTTGCATCAAATCACATTAATTATATTAGCAAAACAAATCAGACAATGCACCAGCAATTTAGTGATATCCTCGCAGCTGTGGTCTTGAAAAAAAATCCAGAGTCCTCTTAGTATGAGACCGAGATGAGACAAATGTGGTCAAGACCAAGACCTTTAAAAAATGGTCTCTGGTGTACTACAACTACCTGAAATGCAGGAGACTCTCTACTGCTGTTGAGAAAAAACTAGACAGGGAGAAATTAAAGAGATTTCACTCGCATTTAGTAGACACTTTTATCCAAAGCGACTTAGAAAAGAGGAACAAAAGCACACTGTCAAAGAGCCAACAATATGCACAATACACATTGCAGTTTTTCAGACACTGTTTGTGATGTTTAGCAGGTGTTTACACGCCGCTATAACTCCTCGCGTGGAGGACTTTAAACTTTAACCGTGGCAGATTTTGACAAATGCCTCTCAACCCCTCGCGCTCTTCAGACAAATGCAACGCTTAAACTCAAACGCTTAATTTCCGCCTCTGTTGACTGCGGGCAGCGGCCATTAATCAGCGCGGCGTTAGGGGCGCGGCGCTTGAGCCTGCTAACAGCCAGATGCTGGCGGCTGTCGGCTCAATCCATCAGCCGTGATTGGAGAACGAAAAGGTTCAGGAGTTTTGAGTCGCGCCCACGTCGAGAGACTAATTGCCCGCCGCGGTGGGCGTCGAGGTGTTTTACCGAGACACCAACCCTCTGCTTTGCATTCTGGGTATTATTCAAAAAACGCCTCGACATCAGATGACAGATTATGGAGGCCAAGCTCCGCCCCTTTCTACAGAAGCAGGGAGGTAATGCAAGGTTTTATAATAGCAGAGATAAAATGCTAATCACATGCAAAAAAGAGACTTGTTTTTGAATAAAACCCAGAATGCTTTTGTTTTGATGAAGTGATGCGTCCATTTACTAAATCTCAGTTGCTAGCAATGTCCATAAACATCAACACACAATCAAAATTGACTATTCTTCACCTCTGAAATGATTTCCTTGTCAGATGATGTCATCAAGGCCACTTGAATCTTAACCAATGGAGGCTTCCGCCGTTTCTCTAGAACGAAATGCCAACTTTACATGATCCAAAATGAATGCTGTCCTACGGGACTATGAAATGTCACAATACAGAAGATAAACAGGTTGCAAGTTCATTAAAGCAAGTCAATTAGGAAGGATAAAAGCATCTGCTAAATGATCGCTCACTGCGTTAGCAATTAAGAAGCTCGATTTGCATGGCTCTATTACGGTCCAATCAAATTGCGTGCTCTACTGAAATGGATTCTGATTGGCTCATTCTGTCTTGATCTCACCAGGGCAGCAATGAAAAAGCCAAATGTGTCTTTAATTTGTGCTAGCGAGGCATTTAAGCTAAAAATGCAGAACTTTGAAAGTGAACGTCGTTAAAAAAATGGCAATGTAAACGATGATTTTGTGACCGTTCTGGAGAACATGAAACATCTGTCTACAGCATTAACAGTTTCTGAAATCTGCTGTTTTAAACCTCACTTTGACTTGAAGTGAAGTAGTGAAAATAACCCAGAAAACCCTAGAAACCAGCTAGAAACATCCTAACCAGGCTCAGTTGAGGGACCAGACTAAAGCCAAACAAAGCAACTTGTGTGTGCAATCAGCAAATTAGAATGATTTCTGAATAGAATAGAATAGAATAGAACACAGAGCCGGCCCAAGGCATAAGAACTAAGCGGCTGGCCACCAGGGGGCCCCCAAGAGCACATGAAATGACTTGTTGCTGCATGTTCATTTATGATGATTGAAATCGCGAAATGGCCTTAAACAATTACTAAATAAACTGCAAAATGTTAAGTTTTCTAGTATATGCACGGATTGATTCTGACAGCTCTGCACGAGCTTGTGGCACCATCGGCTGGACACTATTAACTTGTTAGCCAGGGTTCAAAGTGCAAAGTGCGAGAAAAATCAGTGCTGAAACTGTGCTAGCCGTCCGTTGTACGGTTTTTGAGAACGTGATATGGTTTAGTGCGAATATCTTATCTGACGTGCTGCATGTTTTGGATGGAGTACAGCATAGCTTTCAGTTTCTCAGTAAATGCTTCTCTGCAAGTGCTATATGTTTGAGTCGCTCAATTATCATTTGGGAACGCAACATGAAGCAAACATCTTCCCAAATTCGTAATGAGAATCATTTATAAATCTGTTGTTGTCAACAAAAAGAAGCACGAAGGTCTTCCTGCGTGTTTCCGCCAAAATAAAAGCTCCGTTTAACGTTTAAAAGAAATCCATCAACATTTCGTTTTTAAAAGAAGTCTCTTCTGCTCGCCAAGGCTGCATTTATTTGATCAAAAATACAGTAAAAACAGTTATATTGTGAAATATTATTGCAATTTCAAATAATTGTTTTATATTTTTAAAATATAATCTTTCATTATTCCAGTCTTCAGTGTCACATGACCCTTCAGAAATCACTCTAATATGATAATTTGATGCTCAAGAAACATTTATGATTATTATCAGTGTTGAAAACAGTTGTGTAAACTAGGGATGCACTGATACCTTTTTTTCAGAACCGATCCGATACCAAAAATTCTGAGTACAGGCCGATACCAATCACCAGTGCAGTTTTGTTTAAAAATTCAATGTAGAATTTCTATACCTCAGTGTGTTGAACTGATAATCACTCTTTTGTGTGTTAAACACAGACAACTTCATTATAAATAAAAACAACTAATTAAAAAATATATATATAAAATCACAATCTATGATAAACATACTACTATAAACTAAATGCTGGATAAACTAATGGATAATTCAGCAGCAAAAGTTTAGTGGAAAAAAAAACATTTAGTGGGCAACAAATAAAACTCAATAAGTGTAACACTAAATCTGGTAAAATTTTACACATTGTTGTAAAATACATTCATGAAAAACAAGTAAATATATTTATAGAAATAGGGCCTATATACTAAGAAATTTTAAAATATTTATTTTAAATATATAGCGCAGCTTTTTAATGAGGCAGCAACATATTATAGATAGGGCAGAACAAGAAAGGCTATTAATAATCTTTCATTGCACAAAAGTATTATAGTACGGTGTACGCGTAAAGCGCGTATGCACATCCCGTGCGCAGGATGATGCGCTTGAAGCAACATGATATCTGTGAAAACTAAGCCAATTTAGTGCACATGTAGTGCATTAGTTCAAAATGCAAATACAAATATATAAATAAAAAAATCATAAATAAGAAAATATAAAAATCTATTTTATAAAATCTATTTTAAATTACAACTTAAACCTACAAGCTATAAAATAATAAAAATACAAAGTAATAGTAATATAACTAATAATAATGCCTAAACATTGCATTTATGTTGTGCAACTTAACTTTCAAGTTTCAGCTTCAGCTCAGGCATGACATAAGCCTTTACTGTCTTCTGAAGGCTTTGTAAGAAGCAAAAAATATTGGACAGGAAGGTAACTTGGAACAAGAGCAAGAGTAGAGATGGGCATACTAGAGATGCGCAGATCAGCTCTAACGTCACCGAATCCGGTTAAAAACAATGATTTCCTCAGATTTAGATATCCACACCCGATCGTCACATTACAACTATTCAAATTATCAAGCGCAATGCTATCGTAACATATTAGCTACAATGAAGTAGGTTGCTTTAATAAAATCTTCTTTGGCGAAATTACATTTCTTAAATAACCTAAACCAGGGTCGACAACCTATACAGCACACGGAGGAGTAACCGCTGGAACGTGAGCAAAAGGAGAGATGTGTTTGTATTTAATTCAGATAAAGTACATCGCACACACAGATCTACATTTTGAGCTAATCATTCATCATAGTAGCACAGCTTGTTTTATGAAGTTAGGAGCTATAAATATGATTAAAGTGTGAGATTCAAATTACGCAAATCAATGAACACGCAGCTCTGAAAGCATCACGTGCACACAACAGTTACAGCTTGTTCTGCTATTTGTTGCGCTTAGCTTTGAGAACATTTTAATGGTGTATTTCGGAGATATCAACAAAGTCCCATTAAGCATTTCACATACACAGCACAGGGACGGTGATGCGTGTGCAAACTCCATTCATGCTGTTGAGTGCTCGTAACTCTTCAGCTGACGCGCAAACGGACGCAAATGAAACTTAAATGTTCCGCGTCACACCCTGAAGCTCAACACACAGTTGTCTTCACTTAAAAATAGTAAGACTAAATTATATTAGCAGTGCTGATGCCGCTCTCTCTCGCATTGCGGTCTTTGATCTTCAAATGAGCTGAAAACTTTAGTTAATGAGTGACACACATTCATTGCGTTTTACTGTGAAATGAGTACTATGGCATACACATAAAACATTTTAATTTATATTTTATTCAAATGGTTAGGCTGCATTAACTAGGTCAGCCGGAACCGGGAACACTTCCCATAACACCTGATGTACTCGTTACATCATAAGAGGAATGGCATCTACGCTAATGTTAGTCTCTCTGTTTATCCCGAGGTTTACTGCAGTCAGCCGGATCCGGGCCGTATCCAGATCAGATGGTGGACCAGCGCCCAGACATTACCAACGCATCCCTGAAGTGTCTGCAGAGACCGTGTCAATTAGTCTACCCTCTGAAATTGCTCATCGACATGGCATCCTCAATGGATCCATCTCCGGCGTGATGACTCCGATATTTCGAATATTCCTATTTAATAATTGTTTAATTTACACGCCATCCTCAATAAACCCGGTGTGATGCCTCCGATCTTTCGAATAATCCGATCTAATATTACTTCTGACCTATAAGGCTGCCAAAATAATAAACATACACTGTTTGTTAATTGGCCAGAGGAGAACTGGCACCCCGACTGAGCCTGGTTTCTCCCAAGGTTTATTTTTCTCCATTAGGCCACCTGATGGAGTTTTGGTTCCTTGCCACTGTCGCCTCTGGCTTGCTCAGTTGGGGACACAAAATTTTCAAATAAATATCCAAATAAATTTAATTACTAAACTAAATTAACTATATCAACTACATTACTTGAATATATATGATAATTGAAATGAGCTGATGACATCACTGTTTTCTCCAGAGCGGCTGTACAGCCGAATCAAATTCTGTTCATTATTTTCCTGTTTAACACTGTGAAGCTGCTTTGAAACAATCTGCATTGTAAAAAGCGCTATATAAATAAAGTTGACTTGACTTGACTTGAGAGTTCCGCGTCTTTATTAAAATCAACATTTTAATGATTTATCTCTCATCCACCCGCAATTTTTTAAATGTTACTTTTTTTTATTTTACCCACCTGACCCGTGGATATAACCTCAATCCGCGCATACTCCGAGTCCTTACACAAAAAAAATTTACTTTCTGCAACATGACCGTGTGTAGTTAAATGGACTAAACGAACATTTGCCTCAAAGATTTTTGGAATTCGAGTTACTCAAGGAACCGTTTCAGCCCTATAGAACAGAATAGAAAAGAACAGAATAGAATATAGAATAGAACAGAATATAATTTGGAACAGAACAGAATAGAATAGAACAAAACATAATATAGAACAGAACAGAATAGAATTGAGCACAGAACAGAATATAGGACAGAAAAGAGCACATAACAGAATATAGAACAGAATAGGATAGGATAGAATAGAACAAAATAGTATAGAATAGAACAGAACAGAACGGAATATAGAACAGAATAGAATGGAATGGAATATAGAACAGAACAGAATAGAAAATAATAAAATATAGAACAGAATAGAATAGAACAAAACATAATATAGAACAGAATGGAATATAGAACAGAACAGAATACAGAACAGAAAAGAATAGAATAGAATACAGAACAGAAAAGAGCACATAACAGAATATAGAACAGAAGAGGATAGGATAGAATAGAACAGAATAGGACAGAACAGAACTGAATATAGAACAGAATAGAATGGAATGGAATAGAGTAGAGTAGAGCACAGAACAGAATAGCATAGAATATAACAGAATAAAATAGGAACAGAATATAATATAATGCATAGCATAGAACATAACAGACCAGAACAGAATAGAGCACAGAACAGAATAGCATAGAATAGCACAAAATAGCACAGCACATAATAGAACAAAATAGAAAACAGAATAGAACAGCAAAGCACAACACAGAATAGAATGGAATTGAATGGAGCACAGAACAGAATAGCACAGCACAATATAGAATAGAATTGAATGGAATGGAATTGAATATGGCACAGAACAGAACAGAACAGATTAGAATAGAATAGAATAGGTATGAGGTTTACAGAGAGCTGATGCACTAGCAGGACTGCCGGTCTGTTTGCGATGGTGTGTGTGTGGCACGTCAAACGTTGGCTGCTTGTTACCGGTCACCTCCGTCTGCATTGGGTCACGAGGCCAGCGTGTACAGGTCACAGTGAACATGATCCGCCGGACAGCGTGACCAGAGAGCACTGATGAATAGTGCCGGCGCTCATGTTTACGAGCCTCAACTCTGGCCGCGGCCCGTGCCAGGCATACAAACACACAGCGACTGCCACGCACACGCCTCACAGTCACTGAACACTGCAGACACAGAGGGGCATCCCCAGACAGGACGCATAATCAGACACTATATGCATACATACTGTATATAAACATCATTTAAATTAACAGCTGTATCTTTGTTCAAGGGTAAATTTTGCTAACATGCTCGGTTGCCACTTGTACAGTCTGGGTCATGAAACTGAAGCAGTATAAACGTGGTGTATCTCATAAGGACTACATATGAATGCATGAGAGGGCATGAGCAGAGAGCCAGACAGGAAGTCCGTCTGTCACATTTGGAGCACTTAGATCCAATAATCGCTCCATCACAGGGAACATGAAACCATGATGAATTTAGATTCATTCTGAAGCATGTAAATGGTTCAGAGGCTGAACCCGGGTGACAGAAATCTACTCAAAGTGCACATAAAAAGTGCAAAGTTCTACTCAAAGTGTGATAGGGTAGAGAACTCTAGTCCCTCTGGCTGACCAGCTAAACTAGTTTCACATCAGATCACATGCCTTCAGACAGAGACGTCTGACGTGTTTTAATTAGGAAGCTCATAACTAGTCACAAGACTACAGGCCTCACTGGCACATGCAGCCACAAAAAGACTCGTACTTTTCGTGTAGTGTAAGTGTATTTTATTTTTTTTATTTTTTTACCGTAAAACCCAACAAGTATAATTTGAGAAAATGCCTTACACCATTTAAGTTTAAAAAACAATATTTATGATTATACAACAGTTCTTTCTGGTTCTCAAATCTGATTGGCTGAGACCCTTCTCCAGCCGTGCGATATTCACACAGTATCATCACCGTTTCACCGTTTGTATCACTCTGCTTGCGGCGACTGTCATGGTGATCGAGTAAATCCACCAAGTTTTAAAAATACTGCTGTTGTTGTGTTTTTTAGGTGAGAATATAGTTAGTTATACCTCAAATATGTGCCTCTTATAAAAACAGAGCATATTTTACGATTTGTTTAGACACTTTCACAGATGCAAGCTCTAGGACGTCAGCGGCCGTTCAGTGCTCATGAACCCACAGAGAACAGCTTCATCTCGGCCAGTCCTTCAGGAATTTGCCGCTGGCTCTTACTGTATGTAGATAGTTGTTAAACATGAGGTATAATTCATTAGGGGTGTATCAAACGGGCAATCCTTGGTCTTATTAATCTATTACATGTTCCAGAGCAAATCGATTTTGGTTAAGGGGAAAATTAAGTTTCATGACTCTATATTTAGGCTATATTTAACTTGAATCCTGTACTAGAGCGCTGCTTTTGTACATTTGACTGAATTGTTCGCTTGAGTATTGTTTTATTATAATGGCTAGTGTTGTTAATTTAAATATTGTTGTTCAATAAATATTATTTTATATAAATATGCCGTATTTGGTATTGAGAAAGGGTCCGTTAGTGATTGCAATATCGACTTCAGTGACAGTTACATTATTAAACCAAGAGATGGCGACAAAGAGTCTTTATGAGTGACTGGTTGTTTCAGTGCTGTCAATCTTTTAAAAGGACAAAGATATCACTTAGGCACATGAATTAAAAATAATAATGATGTGCATGGATAAATCATTTATAATATATACTGCAATTTCCATAAAAACTCTGCTGTAACTCATTCAGTTTGAATAAAGTCCCCTGTGGTGAAAATCACATTTTAAATGGTGTTTAAATGCCTATGTGGTGTTTTTAATATGCTTTAAGACAAACCATGAGCAGATTCATAAGTTAACACCATTGCTGAGTATTTTCTCCTTAAAGCTGTAGTGAACCAAAGACCGTCCACAATCGCTGGTGTTTCTGATGGTCACAAACTACCTTGTAACTAATCACATCAATGAGTGGATCTCTGAGCTGGTGTGAGTGAGTGGAGGCGGGGATAATTTGCATATTCATAGATCCGCTAAACTGAACGAGGCAAGGGTGTAGAGTTACATTCAAGCTATTTTAAGGCATGAAGAAGAAAAAAAGTTTAAATATGCAAGTTGTGATCAAAGATGAGTTTTAAGGGATACAATTATTGATTACAGGGGGACTTTAATATAATCAGTTATTGAGTTCACAATACATTTATATATTAAGTGTAATTAACATTGCATTTAGTAAATTACACTTGTAGGTTTTACAGTTAAAAACAAGTAAAAAAAAATCTGCCAGTGCTGTGATGCAAAATGTATATTGTTTCAAGGATTTTTAAAAAAATATTTTTATTGGAAAACAAGTCAAAAGAGACTAATGAAAAAACTTTTTGTTGTTTTGTAGGAGTGAAATGATCATGAGAAACCAAATTAGACTGTTTTTGGTACAAAAATCATTAACTAACACTACAAGTGGACATCAGAACATCAGAACAAAACGTCAGATTGCAGAATTAATAAATTAATGTGTGAATGATTTCACCCGTGTGTATATGTGAGAAACACCATCAGGGGTTTCCCTCTCCTCCATCCCTCGGCATTCTCTAAATTAAAACAGAGGCGAGAGAGAGTGAGTGAGTGAGTGAGTGAGAGAGAGCGGGCGAGAGAAAGCTTTGGGCTGAATGAGAAATCTCTGTCTCTCTCTCTCTCTCTCTGTGTTGCAGTGGCTCTGAGAGCAGCAGCAGATTTATGGGGCCCTCTAATGGACTTGAGAGAAAAAACCCTCCGTCAGCGAGTCTCTCTGTCCACTCCTCCTCCACACAGACACTGCATGCCTCTTTCTCTCCTTTCTAAAGCTACACATTCTCTCTCTTTCTCTCTCTCAGGTAACATACCCCTTACATGCTGTGTGCAATTAACTATGTTTTATGTTTTGTAACCAATTCAAGTGTAACCGTAACCAAATACGGTTATTAAACCTTTTTTTTAAAAACCTTTATTTAACCAGGAAATACAATTATTTTACAAGAGGGTCCTGGCCAAAACAGGCAGCACCACTTAGTTAAACATAAAAACATAAAACAAATACATTAATTTACATACACAAATCAATCAAAAGGAGTAGAGGAGTAAATCACAATAAAATAAATAATAATGGCCCAAGGACCGAACCCTGTGGTATGCCATTAGTCACATTCGGAGAACTTGAAGTGAGCCTCCCAATATTTATACATTGAGTCTTACCCATAGACTGTATAAAAATGTGGACGTAGTGTCCGTGACGTCACCCGTAGGTTTCTGAAGAGCATTTTTGAAGCCCAAAGTGGGCTGAGCCAGCCGCCGACATCTTGGCAGCGCGTCACTCCCGGATAACCGAAAATGGGCAAAGAGGTGGGACGTGGGTGGAGCTGAGGTGGCTGGTTGCTGAAACCACGCCCACCTAGCGCAACCATAGTGGCCACACCCTTAATTATGTAGAATGTTAAGGGTTAATATAATTTAAACGTTGAGTTATAAAAAAAATTAACCCCCCTCACAGTTGTCATGAAAGGCAAAATTAGCTGTATAGACCAAAATCACTTTTTGTACCAGGCTGTAAAAATAAAATCTGCTATAAAGTTGGGCATTTTAACATGGAGGGGTCTATGGGATTGACTCCCTTTTGGAGCCGGTCGATTGAATTGCAGTTTAAGTCAGTTTAAGTGTTGGATTCAAGAGAAAGAGATCGGAAGGTTGCCAATTGGTCTTACCCGATAAATAATGAACAAACCACCCAACAGTGTTGACTGACAAACCTACACTAAGAAGCCTCTGCTTCAGAATTTCAGGATCAATTGTAAATGATGTGCTAACAAGTTTTGATTCAGTATTATTATTCAGTGCTACCTATTGCAATACAGTATAGACACACCATAGCAATACTCTCCCCATGTTTTTCTATTCTAACTGCGCTTACTTCCTTCGTTGGTATAAGTAGCAGTGGCTGGTAATAGACAAGAAATGTAGAGTTTTACACAATTATGCTGATGACGTTTCTTCAGTCATTAGGCACTCCTGCAGCCTGAACCACTGCAGTGAAACCATACTTCCACATTCATTTTACAGCTCTATAGACTCTTGCTGGACGATGACTAGCGACTCATTGGGTTTTATTTCTACAAATGTATTTGAGAAAAAAATCTGAGACAAAGTTGTCATTTTCTGAGAGCAAACTCAGTATATATGTGTGCATGTGTGTGTGAAGGAGGCTGTGGAAGTTCAGTTTCATGAATAAATGCTGGAGTTTCCTTATAAACACAGCAGTCAATACAACACAGGAATATAAATCAAGCCCTGCTGCCTGCTGACAGATATTCAACACCATCAATCCTGACACACACACACACAGTTTGAGTGTATGTTCAGCCAGAAACATGCACACAGAACAGCATGCGGTCCTGTCATACACACTTAAGGTGTTTCTGCAGCAACAGAGAGAATGTGACATGTACTTCAACAACAATATGAATTGCTTTCTGACGTTTCATAATAAGCGATGCAAGAAATCACACTTAAATAGCAAGAATCTTTATTTTTGCAATAAAGATGCAAAGCATTTAGCACTAGGCATGTCGAACGTACCACTAAACATACCACTACTTTGGTCTAAAATAGATAAAAACAAAGATACAGTAATGAACTCGATTTATTTATATAGAACACACAAATATGTTTTATTACTGACAGATAATTACTTCTGATATTTTACTCACCCCCATCTCATCCAAGATGTTCAAGTCTTTCTTTCTTCAGTCGAAAAGAAATTAAGTTTTATGAGGAAAACATTCCAGGATTTTTCTCCATATAATAGATTTCAACGGCAACCAACGGGTTAAATGTCCAAATCAACACAGTTTTAAAGGAAGGGCTTCAGAGGCTCTGCACAATCCCAGCTGAGGAATAGGGTCTTATCTAGCCAAACCATTGGCCATTTTCTAAAAAAAAGAAACATTTATATACTTTTTTTTTTTTAACATTAAATGCACAAATTCGTTGTGATTCTTTACTGCGTATGACGTCATCACGTCGGAAAGGTCACGCATGGGACGTACGTGGAAGTACCGACCCAGTGTTAAAACGAACATGCAAAGACTAAATCAAACACCCTTTACAAAAATAAAGGTAAAACAACGATGTCGGACAATTTTAAAGTTGGAGGTTTCTTTTTTTTAGAAAATGGCCGATGGTTTCGCTAGATAAGACCCTATTCCTCAGCTGGGATCGTGCAGAGCCTCTGAAGCCCTTCAAAAAATGTTATATATATATATACACACACACACACACACACACACACCGATCGATCAGGCATAACAATATGACCACCTTCCTAATATTGTGTTGGTCACCCTTTTGCTGCCAAAACAGCCCTGACCCGTCGAGGCATGGACTCCACTAGACCCCTGAAGGTGTGTTGTGGTGTCTGGCACCAAGATGTTAGCAGCAGATCCTTTAAGTCCTGTAAGTTGCGAGGTGGGGCCTCCATGGATTGGACTTGTTTGTTCAGCACATCCCACAGATGCTCGACTGGATTGAGATCTGGGGAATTTGGAGGCTAAGTCAACACCTCATACTCGTTGTTGTGCTGCTAAAACCATTCCTGAACCATTTTTGCTTTGTGGCAAGAGCATTATCCTGCTGAAAGAGGCCACAGCCACCAGGGAATACCGTTTCCATGAAAGGGTGTACATGGGCTGCAACAATGCTTAGGTAGGTGGTATGTGTCAAAGTAACATCCACATGGATGGCAGGACCCAAGGTTTCCCAGCAGAACATTGCCCAAAGCATCACACTGCCTCCGCCGGCTTGCCTTCTTCCCATAGTGCATCCTGGTGCCATGTGTTCCCCAGGTAAGCGACGCACACGCACCCGGCCATCCACGTGATGTAAAAGAAAACGTAATTCATCAGACCAGGCCACCTTCTTCCATTGCTCCGTGGTCCAGTTCTGATGCTCACGTGCCACTGTTGGTGCTTTCGGTGGTGGACAGGGGTCAGCATGGGCACCCTGACTGATCTGCGGCTATGCAGCCCCATACGCAACAAACTGTGATGCACTGTGTATTCTGACACCTTTCTATCAGAACCAGCATTAACTTCTTGAGCAATTTGAGCTCCAGTAGCTCGTCTGTTTGATCGGACCACACGGGCCAGCCTTTGCTCCCCACGTGCATCAATGAGCCTTGGCCGCCCATGACCCTGTCGCCGGTTCACAACTCTTCCTTCCTTGGAGCACTTTTAATAGATACTGACCACTGCAGACCGGGAACACCCCACAAGAGCTGCAGTTTTGGAGATGCTCTGACCCAGTCGTCTAGCCATCACAATTTGGCCCTTGTCAAACTCCCTCAAATCCTCACGCTTGCCCATTTTTCCTGCTTCTAACACATCAACTTTGAGGACAAAATGTTCACTTGCTGCCTAATATATCCCACCCACTAACAGGAGCCGTGATGAAGAGATAATCAGTGTTACTCACTTCACCTGTCAGTGGTCATAATGTTATGCCTGATCGGTGTATATACACACACATATACAGACACATGTAATGTTTATTTTATTTATTAAGTAATTTGATTTTTTTTTATGGTTTTAGTTTTAGTTGACAATTATAACCCTGAATAGCATATTAGTTTTTGCTGTGATATCAAAGAGAATTATGAAATTTCAACTACTAAAATGTTGGTATGGCGACATCCCTAGTTTACACAATTAATAAAAACAAACAAAAAATGGTTCTTTATTCTAGTATAGAAATATAAAGGTAACATAAATGCCCTTAAAACAAATGAGCGTGTGTGAGTGAGTGAGAGAGAGAGAGAAAGTGTGTGCGTAAAAAGTGAGTTTAATTGGGTTTTGAGGCCAAGTAATAACCACTTAAGTTTGCAAACAAGTTCGTGGTAGCTTGATAAATGTGCTTAATTTAAAAATAACCTTGTTACTCCAATTTAAGCATGGAGAAGCAGGGAGATTTTGAGCCTATTTACAGTTATTAAGCAGCCGATGAGGGCGACAAAATGAAGCCTGTCCAGATATTCACTGCAATTCATCAATTACCCAAACGCGCAGAAACGTTCAGAGAGATCCAGCACATTTCCCTGAGAGACTAAACACACCAGAGGGCCGAACAGGATATTAGCTGATCCGTCTTACGGAAAACCTCGGCGGACAGAAACCTCACGATGAGTAAATGCCAACAAAAGTGCAGTTTTCATGCAAAGGCAACACCTGGTGGGATGGAGGGAGCGAGCCGAGTGTTTGTTCTCATCACTGACCTGTCCAGAGGGGAATATCCATGAACTGAGCAGCTTGATGAAGAGGGTCTCTGTGTCTCCACACACACTGCTCCTGCTCCTGAAACACACACACACACACACAACACAAGAATAAATCATGTGCTTCACTCGCTGACAGCAAGACACTCAACATCTGAAGAATCCACACAAGTTATTATTTACTTTGGTGTCAGTAAAACTTTTAAATGTTTGTGAATCTCTTCTGCTCACCAAGGCTGCATTTATTTGATCAAAAATACAGTAAACTGTGAAATATTATTACTATTTAAGATAAGTGTTTTCTATGTGAATATACACTCACCTAAAGGATTATTAGGAACACCCGTTCAATTTCTCATTAATGCAATTATCTAATCAACCAATCACATGGCAGTTGCTTCAATGCATTTAGGGGGGTGTGGTCCTGGTCAAGACAATCTCCTGAACTCCAAACTGAATGTCAGAATGGGAAAGAAAGGTGATTTAAGCAATTTTAGGCGTGGCATGGTTGTTGGTGCCAGACGGGCCGGTCTGAGTATTTCACAATCTGCTCAGTTACTGGGATTTTCACGCATAACCATTTCTAGAGTTTACAAAGAATGGTGTGAAAAGGAAAAAACATCCAGCATGCGGCAGTCCTGTGGGCGAAAATGCCTTGTTGATGCTAGAGGTCAGAGGAGAATGGGCCGACTGATTCAAGCTGATAGAAGAGCAACTTTGACTGAAATAACCACTCGTTACAACCGAGGTATGCAGCAAAGCATTTGTGAAGCCACAACACGCACAACCTTGAGGCGGATGGGCTACAACAACAGAAGACCCCACCGGGTACCACTCATCTCCACTACAAATAGGAAAAAGAGGCTACAATTTGCACAAGCTCACCAAAATTGGACAGTTGAAGACTGGAAAAATGTTGCCTGGTCTGATGAGTCTCGATTTCTGTTGAGACATTCAGATGGTAGAGTCAGAATTTGGCGTAAACAGAATGAGAACATGGATCCATCATGCCTTGTTACCACTGTGCAGGCTGGTGGTGGTGTAATGGTGTGGGGGATGTTTTCTTGGCACACTTTAGGCCCCTTAGTGCCAATTGGGCATTGTTTAAATGCCACGGCCTACCTGAGCATTGTTTCTGACCATGTCCATCCCTTTATGACCACCATGTACCCATCCTCTGATGGCTACTTCCAGCAGGATAATGCACCATGTCACAAAGCTCGAATCATTTCAAATTGGTTTCTTGAACATGACAATGAGTTCACTGTACTAAAATGGCCCCCACAGTCACCAGATCTCAACCCAATAGAGCATCTTTGGGATGTGGTGGAACGGGAGCTTCGTGCCCTGGATGTGCATCCCACAAATCTCCATCAACTGCAAGATGCTATCCTATCAATATGGGCCAACATTTCTAAAGAATGCTTTCAGCACCTTGTTGAATCAATGCCACGTAGAATTAAGGCAGTTCTGAAGGCGAAAGGGGGTCAAACACAGTATTAGTATGGTGTTCCTAATAATCCTTTAGGTGAGTGTATGTTAAAATGTAGCTGAATCAAAGCTGAATTTATCATCATTACTCCAGTCTTCAGTGTCACATGATCCTTCAGAAATCACTCTAATATGAGGATTTGATGCTCAAGAAACATTTATGATTATTATCAGTGTTGAAAACAGCTGTGCTGATTCATATTTTTGTGGAAACAAATTTTTCCCAGGATTCATTGATGAATATAAAGTTCAAAAGAACAGCATTTATTCCAAATGGAATCGTTTGTACACTGTAAAAAAAAAAAGTTGCTGACTCAAATAAATAAATAAATCAATCAACTTGGATGTTTAACCCTCTGGACCCTAAGGCTATTTTGTGGCCCTGAAGAAGTTGGACATGCTCTGACATTTGTGTTTTTTTCAGTTGCTTTAAATCATATTAATGGCTAAAGTCTGATTACACTGTATTCAGCTCAAACAGGGCTACAGTAATATGTGAGCAACATGTAGTTTTGAGAAAATAATGTTTATGCGTAGTGTTTGA
Source organism: Rhinogobio ventralis (assembly GCA_039654625.1). NCBI lineage: Eukaryota > Metazoa > Chordata > Actinopteri > Cypriniformes > Gobionidae > Rhinogobio > Rhinogobio ventralis. The sequence continues at coordinate 5,317,517 of CM077196.1, forward strand.
AAAAATGTTAAATCACTGAAATAAGGCCATATAACACACTTTAAACATTTGTTCACAAGGCTTTTCAGAACTGGATGTTGTTGCCTAGAGTTTTTTCTTCAAAACAATGTGAAAACCATTTTGATCACTCATTCATACAAAACAATATAGTCATTTAACTTTTGTAAGAAGAATAACATTTATCTGAAATAAAACGATTTTGTAACATTATGAATGTCTTTACTGTGTTTTTTAATCAATATAAGGCATCTTTGTGAATAAAAGTATTAATTTCTTTAAAAAAAAACAAAAAAACAAAACAGCAACAAAAAAACTAAACTCTTACTGAGCCCAAACTTTTGAATGGTAGTGTATAATGTTACAATAGATTTCTATTTATCAAAGAATCCTCAAATAAATTGTACACAACTGTTTTCAACATTCATAATAATAATAAATGTTTCTTGAGCAGCAAATCAGCATAATACAATGATTTCTGAAGGATCATGTGAAACCGGAATAAACTGCATTTTAAAAATATATCCAAATAGAAAACAATTATTTTAAACTATAAAAATACTTCGCAATATTACTGATTTTGCTGTATTTTGGATCAAATAAATGCAGAAGACATTTTTTTGAAAACATTAGAAAATCGAAATCTTTTGAACGGTAGTGTATACTTGGATTTACACATGAAAACAACACATAGAAAATAAAAATACAGTGCAAAAGAGACATTCAGGGCAAACGTGCAAACAGGGCCAGTGCAAGATGAAAAAAAACTAATTAGTCTCTCTATTTGAGCGCGCTTGTCGCACGTCTACATTTAAAATAACGAACCTGAGCGTGCAAAAAAAACGCAACAGATGTGAACGGACCCTTAGTCAGTGGTTACATCAACGTAGCAGTCAATAAACGGGACAGACATGTACGGGACATTTAGGCCCAATAAACGGGACGTCCCGGCTAATACGGGACAGTTGGCAACCCTACTTTTATATCATGCTGTGTTTAATATTATAGAGCATAAAAATATTCCCATGTCGTATGTGTATCTTTATTTAGCATTGAAAGGTTGCCTACCTGTCAATATTTCATATTTCAACATGTTTCCGTTGATTTCACACATTTTAGTCTGCCAATAGTTCAACTAGTAGCCTACAATGTGAAGTTTATGCAGCAATAACGCTAATATAAGTGAGAAGAAATGTTCTACCTTAAAAATTCTCATCTTAAAATCGCGTTCTTCTTCATCTAATGTAAATCCAAAGTAAACTCACAGCGTGTCTTCCGAACTCGATGAAATCAGAAGAATGATGAAGCTGGGTCTTTGTTTTGAGGTGATGGGGGCGTTTACAGGTCTGCGTTCCTTCACGCATGTGAATCGCTTTGCGCGCGTGTGGTCACATTAAAGTTAATGAGGCTCCGCTGAAGGAACTGTACCTCTTGCTTCGTTGCCTCATTGCACAGGATATGCACTATGAGAAACTTTGCTTGATGTTACGCTCACACATTAGTTTGTTCTGTTAGTGTATTTTCCTTACAAATGCTCTACGAAGGCTTCATTTGTGTCGTTTGGAATGCAGTGGGCTTATATATTAAAAATAGTAAACTCACTGACAGAAGGCTTTCAGTTTCAAATGCTCACGCCGCGCTTTGTGAAGAGTGCTCGCGCATGCGGCTGTGCACGTCTCAATGCTTTTATGACGCAAAATTAATGTAAACAAAGTCAGTAATGTCTTAAGGGATTAAACAGACAGGACAAACCACATCTTATAATTCAAAAGAGATCAGTGCATTAGTGTGAGTGCAGATCTCCCGCCGTCTATGATGTCATCATTAATAATCAAGCAACAGTAAAGCTGGGAAAAAGAAATCACTCACAGTTCAGATACTCTTAAATACTGAAAGCACTCTTTGTTCATTGCTTGTAATATGTTTTTTGTTCCTCTTTATTATTTACTAGCTTTTATGTTTTGAAGCAATATTAGTTTCTATATTTAAAATTCTTACGCAAATTTTAAAATACATTTTTAATGTGTAATTATTTTAAAAAGTACTTATTATTACATATATAATAAAAAAAAATGATTTTAAGTTTTATTAATAAGATTAATTAAGAAAAAAGCTCAAGAATTGTTTTGGAATCGGGCCGTGAGGTGCCTAAAGATTCCCACCATTACTATGCAATTTATTGCTCGTCTTTGTTGAATAATACAGAAGATAAAGAGCTTAAAAAATATTTTTTTTTTAAAAATTGCATATTAAATCGCAATTGCAATATTGGTTAAAAAATTTGATTATTAGATTATTTAGCAATTAGATTATTTTCCAAAATCGTTCAGCCATGACTCATTAAGAGAATAGGTACAACCCTTTTGGACTATGCGCCTGGCGCGACAACCATTTTTTCCATCGTTAAACTAGCAAAAGTGGATTCGGACACGCCCTGAGTGCACCTGCGGCGTGTGTTTCAGACCATGCGCTCAGATTAGGGCTGAACGATATTCTGTTTTAACATCGACATCGCGATGTGCGCGTGAGCGATAGTCACATCGCCGGAACATGCGATGTGAAGGGTAGTAGCCCATGGTGTATTAAGAGAACGGCAGCACCAGGGTAGCACACACCACACACAGTAAACACGAGTTTGGATCCGCCGCAAAAAAATGCTTTCGTACCAAAAAGAAAGTCGAAATCATCTATTTGGGACTATTTCGGCTACAAAAAGGAGGATGTTGACCAAAAAGAGGTACTTTGCATGGAGTGTCATAAAGATGTGGCCACAAAACAAGGAAACACCACCAATTTGTCTGATCACTTAAATAGCCATGATTATGATGACCAACACCAACACTTTTTTACTTTGGCACTTTGGCTAAGAAAAGTTGACTTAAAAGATTGTGAACCAAAATGCTTATAAGTTGTTTTATAAAAAATATATTTATTTTAAGTTATATTGTTGTAAACCAATCAGGGGGGTTGGTGTAAAGCTGCTGTTTTATTTAAAAATGTGTTCTGCTTTTGTGTTTACAGAAATGTTCTAATTTTGGAATCAAATATTAAAGTGACCTTTTTGTCACTTGTAATGAAGCTTGCTTATTAGTGAAATTATTAATATCATGGAATGGTAATTATTGACTTTAGCCTGGATTGATGGCTATCAATATCGCAATATATATCTTTGGGAAAAAAAATATCGCAATGTAATTTTTTTCCAATATCGTGCAGCCCTAGCTCAGATCGTTAAAATAGGGCCCTAAAATATCTTTACTGTCACTTTTGTTCAATTGACTGCTTCCCTTCACACTATTTGTGAGGTATGAGGAGTTGCTGCCTATGTAGGGTGTTTCTAATCAGCTATTGAGCTTGTTAGGATGTTTTCTTAGAAGGCAGCTGCCTATTTAGACACTAGACATGAAGGCAAAGCATAAAATATCGCAAATACAAGCCCCTTTGCATTTAAAGGTTTCAGTGTGAAAAAGGTAAAGCAGAACCTCTTATAATAAAGATACAAACCCCCCCCAAAAAATATAGAGAGAGAGCCTCGCACACCGGAAAACTATACAAATATAAATCCCACACACATTACTTAAGTTTGCATCTTCACGTAGATATTTTAATGAGCAATGTTTCAGGCAATCGATCTTCCTCTGGCTTTTCTTTTATAGAAATATAAAAGAAAAATTCTGAAAGCAATTAAATGCTCTACATGCCTGGCCAATGCTAAAGATCACTAAAACCTGTGTGCATAAGACCATGGATACATGGTTGAGACTGTGTTCAGTTTTCGGTCTCATTTGCATAATTAAATTGCATTATATTATTTAGCCCTGCATTATATGAGCCGAGCATCACTTTCTGTTCACTAATGTTTCATGTGACTGAGGTCGCCCTGCACGTCTCCCGCTCTTAACCCCTTAATGGGAGTCATTAATCTGAGCGTTGGTTATTTGAGCAGAGGTCACTGCCCTCCTGAATGCACAAAACATACAGAGGAAGAGGATGAAGTGTGCAGCTCGATCCGACATTTAACATGCACTGCTCATGGAACATGAATGCATTTAATTACATGCAGATACGTGTGTGTAATCTATTCACGACTTATAGGATGTGAAAAAACACCAGAAGCATCTTAAAAAACTGGCTAAAGTCATCTAAAGTTGCAAAAAAGGCTGAAAGCAGCACAAACCACCAAGTGGACAATAAACCGCAGCTTCACTGAAAAACAGCACACATCATTTTTTTTTCCAGGGTGCAGAAGCCATCTTCATGAACAAAACCTGAAATAACTATAACACACAAACACTCCCTCTGACTGATTAAAAATACATAATGCAGAAATCACCACTTGACAACAAGACGCCCCAAATTCATTCAGAGCTGCGGAACGCTTCCAGCTACTTCAGAAAGTCAAACTGGGTCACTGTCTGCAGGTTATCGGAGGAGATTTCACACACACACCTGCTCTTCGGAGACGCACCAGGTCAGAAGTTCATTGCGCACAGGTTAAATATGATTAATATTGTATATATTCATAGAATTTTTATCGTGGATGTTGTTTTTCAGTAAACAAGACCTTGCATGTGAGCAGAGGGAATTGTGGGAATGAGAGGAAATTGCTTATAAAACAGACCAAATCCAATCAGATGAAGCTGTGATAATCCCACACCTGTGAATGAACTCTACTCAATTCTATAATAATGCATTTGTTGATATTTAAAGGTACCACAACAATCATGGCCATGATTCATAAATATTTTACTATTTTAATTTAATTAAAATTAAAAAGGCAAATATAAATAAAAAGAATAAATAAAATAAATAAATAAAACACAACCATGATGAATGAAGACTTTACCATTTAAATAAATAAATAAATACATGAGAAATGAGTAAATATAATAACATACAAGTATAAATAATGACTAAGTACATAAATAAAAAATAAACTTTAAAATACTTGTTGAAAGAATACTTTACAATATAAATAAATCAATAAATCAATCAATCAAACATGGCCATGATGAATAAATACTTTACAATTAAAATAATAAATAAAAAATAACAAAAAGTACACAAATAAATAAATTAATTAATGAAAAAGTAAATAAAAAATAAAGTACAAATATAAATATATTTGTATATAAATAAATGAAAAATAACTAAAAAGTAGAAATATAAATAAAATAAATGAAAAAGAAAATAAATAAATAAATTAAATAATTAAAATAAAATAAAATAAAATAAAAAACCATGCAGAATAAATAATTAATAAATTACTCTATGCATTGTTTGGCTACTGTAAGCAGCTTTTGTTGATGGACT
>CM077196.1:5327826-5330326 GCA_039654625.1 Rhinogobio ventralis
CTTCCCTACACGAGTGTGTCCTGAAATAACCTCTGAATAAACACCTTAAACCCCTGAAGAACGTTTCCTACACAAAATACTGTGGGGGTACCATGGCACAGATGGAAAAACAATGCTCCTGAATTATTAGCATATTCACGTGGCATGAGGCCGGAGGGTTTCGAACGTCACAGTTTCTCAGATCAACACATTATATTGGAAGACCACAACAAACAAACCTTCTCATGAGCTCAACGTCCACCAGCAGGACAGCCAACAACACGATAATATGACAAACAGTTGATCTATTTATGTGTCACAATATTTATATAACTTTAAATGGAATTACATGATGGAAAAGTATTTTACTTGCATTACACTGGGCGGGATGGTGTAGGATTTACTTTGAAACAAGTTTCACTCTGAAACTGCTAGTAAATTTCAAAAAAGCAAGCAACACTTTGAATAAATTGTGAAAAGTGGAAAGACTGAAATGGTACTCCAATAATATGTTTAACCCTTTTCTACAGCATGGAAATATGTGACGTACTGTAACTTACAGAACATTTACCGAAACTGAACAGCTAAAACTTGAACATGAATATTCATGATTCATTACATCACAAAAAAGAGCTCATTACCATAGGACAGCCTACATTTACATATCAGCAACTTGACCCGCACTAATGAACGACACCAATCCACAGGTTAGCCAATCACAAGAGAGCTCATTTGCATATTGAAGTCACAGAATACGAGCACTTTAGCTCTCTAAATTCAGAGAAAACAAAAATAGAGAGGGACTTTGATGATGCTCACGTGTGCAAACATGCACGCAGACAGAGTAATTATTCATGTTTAATGAGAGCTTGTTCTATAAAAAGAAAGCGTTGTCTGTGTGTGTGTTTAATGACTGCTGGAAAACATCAGAGCACCATGCATTCAATGTTTGCCTTGTTTGTCTTGTTCTGTGACAATCACACCCTATATCACGTCCTTCAGATTGACCTGAGCAGTGCTAGCAGTTGGTGATGATGGGCACTTGAACAAGACACTTTCTTTGGCTCTCAACCGAATCAGATCACATATTCTAGTTACTTAAGTGATGTGTTACTAAATTATACTCAATTGAAGTGACCCTATTATACTTTTTCGAATATTACCTTTGTGTAGTGTGTAATATAGAAGTTTGTGAATCTAAAAGGTCTGATCAAAGTGTATATAAATTAAGTTACTGTCTCCTAGAGGAAATAATCGATTGGATTGAACTGTCTGAAACGGGCAGTCAGTAAATCCAGTCTCACTTCCTGCATGAACCTACATAGGTTTGTAACAAATTTGCATAATGCCAGTCTATGGTCTTCATTGGCTGCTTGTGAACGATGTATACTTTGACCCTCAAACACTGTAGTTGTAGATGAGACTGGAAGATTTTGGTTTGTGTTGTTCATGTCGAGAAGACGCTGTTTTCAGCTCTGCAAATCCACTTTGATGCACTTCAAAAGGATGAAGATGCGGAAAGACCGACGCCATCATTACTGTTCGTATTACTGTGTATCAAGTGCTGAGGAAGATCCGGAGTTTTGTTTCCGACACACACTGTAAGCAGTAGATTAATCACAACAGACTGAACCATCTGACAAATCAGAGCAGAGTAGACCAATCACAACAGACAGTGCCATCTGACCAATCAGAGCAGAGTAGACCAATCACAACAGACTGAGCCATCTGACCAATCAGAGCAGAGTAGACCAATCACAGCAGACAGTGCAATCTGACCAATCAGAGCAGAGTAGACCAATCACAACAGACTGGGCAATCTGACCAATCAGAGCAGAATAGACCAATCACAACAGACAGTGCCATCTGACCAATCAGAGCAGAGTAGACCAATCACAACAGACTGAGCCATCTGACCAATCAGAGCAGAGTAGACCAATCACAACAGACTGAACCATCTGACAAATCAGAGCAGAGTAGACCAATCACAACAGACAGTGCCATCTGACCAATCAGAGCAGAGTAGACCAATCACAACAGACTGAGCCATCTGACCAATCAGAGCAGAGTAGACCAATCACAGCAGACAGTGCAATCTGACCAATCAGAGCAGAGTAGACCAATCACAACAGATTGGGCAATCTGACCAATCAGAGCAGAATAGACCAATCACAACAGATTGGGCAATCTGACCAATCAGAGCAGAATAGACCAATCACAACAGACAGTGCCATCTGACCAATCAGAGCAGAGTAGACCATCACAACAGACTGAGCCATCTGACCAATCAGAGCAGAGTAGACCAATCACAGCAGACAGTGCAATCTGACCAATCAGAGCAGAGTAGACCAATCACAACAGACTGGGCAATCTGACCAATCAGAGCAGAATAGACCAATCACAACAGACAGTGCCATCTGACCAATCAGAGCAGAGTAGACCAATCACAACAGACTGAGCCATCTGACCAATCAGAGCAGAGTAGACCATCACAACAGACTGAGCCATCTGACCAATCAGA
>CM077196.1:5335326-5337826 GCA_039654625.1 Rhinogobio ventralis
TACACACACACATTCTCTCATGACTCGCACGCACATATACAAGCAGCATCCGTGCTCATTTTTTGTTTGTTAATGAGTTCAAATATGGAAGCTCATCAGGTAGTCTTCTGCTGAATAATTAATGAGTTAGCTGTCCGAACGCACAGATGGTCGTACGACATGACTGTGACTTCTATGTACATACATGTACATATTTATAACTGTTACGATTGTTGTCACCATGCCTACCACCCCATCGCCATGTCATCGGCTAAAGGGAGGAGCTAAAAAGACTTCCTAAAGGAATGTTGAGGGTTCAAGTGAAGCTTTAGCACGAACTTCATGAACTTCATCATGAACTTCATCTCATCCGCTGGTTTTTAAAACAAGCAATAATCATATTTGGGCCAGTGAGAGTGTGTGAGTGAGTGTGAGTAAGTGATTGAGTGAGTTTGAGTGTCTGAGTGAGTGAGTAAATGATTGAGTGTATGTGTAATTGATTGAGTGAGTGAGTGAGTGAGTGAGTGAGTTTATGTGTAATTGATTGAGTGAGCGAGCGAGTGAGTGAGTAAGTGAGTGAGTGAGTGAGTGAGTGAGTGAGTAAGTGAGTGAGTGAGTGAGTGAGTGAGTGATTGGCAACATTGTGATACACAGTCATGCTAATAAAGCTAATTTGAAATTGAAAATTGAGTGAGTGGGTGTGTGAGTGTGTGTGTGAGTGAGTGAGTGTGAGTAAGTGAGTGAGTGAGAGTGAGAGTGAGTGAGTGAGTGAGTGAGTGAGTGAGTGAGTGATTGAGTGAGAGTGTGAGTGAGTGAGTGTGAGTAAGTGATTGAGTGAGTGAGTGAGTGTGAGTAAGTGATTGAGTGATTGAGTGAGTGAGTGTGTGAGTGAGTGAGTGAGTGAGAGTGAGAGTGTGAGTGTGAGTGTGAGTGAGTGAGTGAGTGTGTGAGTGAGTGAGTGTGAGTAAGTGATTGAGTGAGTGAGAGTGTGTGAGTGAGTGTGAGTAAGTGATTGAGTGAGTGTAAGTAAGAGTGTGTCTGAGTGAGTAAATGATTGAGTGTATGTGTAATTGATTGAGTGCGTGAGTGATTGAGTGTATGTGTAATTGATTGAGTGAGTGAGTGAATGAGTAATAGAGTGAGTGTGTGAGTGATTGGCAACATTGTGATACACAGTCATGCTAATAAAGCTAATCTGAAATTGAAAATTGAGTGAGTGAGTGAGTGTGTGAGTGTGTGAGTGAGTGAGTGTGTGTGTGTGAGTGTGAGTGAGTGAGTGAGTGAGTGAGTGTGTGTGAGTGATAGAGGATGAGAAACACTTTCTACTCATCTGTACTAAATATCACGATGTGAGAGAAACATTTCTGGCCAGATTTGAAACACTGATTCCATCATTCACTGAACTGAGTGATACTGAGAAAATGCCCTTCATGCTCGGAGAAGATGTGAGCACAGCCACACTCGCTGCACAATATGTGTTAGCCATTCATAATGTTAGAAACAGTTAACTCTAGGGAGACCTGCTTCATTCACTCATTTATTTACATGGATTTAATTGACTTATTTATTGTGATACATGTCACATGATCTGTACATATATACAGTATGTTTGTTTTATTTATTTATTTTATTATTATTTATATATAATATGTTAATGTTTTGGCAACATTGTGATACACAGTCATGCTAATAAAACTAATTTGAAATTGAAAAATGAGTAAGTGAGTGATTGAGTGTGTGAGTGTGAGTGAGTGAGTGAGTGTGAGAGTGTGAGTGTGAGTGTGAGAGTGAGTGTGTGAGTGAGTGTGTGAGTGTGTGAGTGAGTGTGTGAGTGAGTGTGTGAGTGAGTGAGTGAGTGAGTGAGTGAGTGTGAGAGTGTGAGTGTGAGTGTGAGTGTGAGAGTGAGTGTGTGAGTGAGTGTGTGAGTGAGTGTGTGTGTGAGTGAGTGTGTGAGTGAGTGTGTGAGTGATTGAGTGTGTGCGAGTGAGTGAGAGTGAGTGAGTGAGTGAGTGTGTGAGTGAGTGAGTGTGTGAGTGTGAGAGTGTGAGAGAGTGTGTGAGTGTGTGCGAGTGAGTGAGAGTGTGAGTGTGTGAGTGAGTGAGTGAGTGAGTGAGTGAGTGTGTGCGAGTGATTGAGTGTGTGAGTGAGTGAGTGAGTAAGAGTGTCTGAGTGAGTAAGTGATTGAGTGTATGTGTAATTGATTGATTGAGTGAGTGAGTGAGTAATTGAGTAAGTGAGTGAGTAAGTGATTAAGTGTGTGAGTGAGTGAGTGAGTGAGTGATTGAGTGTGTGAGTGTGTGAGTGAGTGAGTGATTATGTATGTGAGTGAGTGAGTGAGTAAGTGAGTGAGTGATTGGCAACATTGTGATACACAGTCATGCTAATAAAGCTAATTTGAAATTGAAAATTGAGTGAGAGAGTGATTGAGTGTGTGCAAGTGAGTGTGTGAGTGATTGAGTGTGTGACTGAGTGAGTGTGTGAGTGTGTGAGTGTGTGACTGAGTGAGTGTGTGAGTGAGTGA
>CM077196.1:5340326-5385326 GCA_039654625.1 Rhinogobio ventralis
GAAGATATTTTCCGCTAATGACAAACAAGACAATAAAACCTCTTATGAACAAGAGCAGCTGCCAAACACAAGCAATTTTCAGCTTCCAAACTGGATTCATACTGGAAACAGGTGTAAACGAGGCTAATATGTAATCCGGTTTCACAGGAGGAATAGAGTGACAGCGCTGAATGAAACGAGAACATGCCGGTAATGAATCGCCGACCACGTGTTCACGTCCCCATCGACTCTAAGCGTTTGACAACATTACACTGTCAATGAAAAGAGGTCGACGGGGGGCAGAAAGCTCTCAGAAAAACCCCTCAGACGCCCAGCAGGAGAGAAACACACTCATATACACACGCTCATAGTGTGACTGAGAACCAGCACACAGTCAGACGAGGCCGTTAACAACGGGTCTTCATTACTGCGGCATGAAAACACAGCAATGAGAGCGTGTTATGAGAAAAGGTGTAGGGGAGAGAGTACTGTCATAATTTACTCACCCTTGTGTCGTTTTAAACCTGCACCTCGCGATTACTGGAGCTTTCAAGCTTAAAAAAGGATGCAAAGGCATCAAGAAAGTATCATAACAAAAGTCCAGATGACTCACAGCCCTTTTATGGTGGGTTTGCGTTCTTTTTTTAAGCATGAAAGCTTCAGTACCTATTCACTATAGATATAGATGTATATAGAATATATGGAAATATCTCAGTTTGTGCACCACAAAAGAAAGAGTCATATAGGTTTGGAATGAAATGTGGTTGAGTTTGTTTGCTTTATTGATGCCATTTATGCTCAGAAAACATTAAATAAACTCGACCATGATAAATCGGTTTTGTATGTTTGGACACTGAAAAAAAGTCAAGTCAAGTCAACTTTATTTATATAGTGCTTTTTACAATGCAGATTGTTTCAAAGCAGCTTCACAGTGTTAAACAGGAAAATAATGCAACCGAATTTGATTCGGCTGTACAGCCGATCTGGAGAAAACGGTGATGTCATCAGCTCATTTCAATTATCATATACACTCACCTAAAGGATTATTAGGAACACCATACTAATACTGTGTTTGACCCCCTTTCGCCTTCAGAACTGCCTTAATTCTACGTGGCATTGATTCAACAAGGTGCTGAAAGCATTCTTTAGAAATGTTGGCCCATATTGATAGGATAGCATCTTGCAGTTGATGGAGATTTGTGGGATGCACATCCAGGGCACGAAGCTCCCGTTCCACCACATCCCAAAGATGCTCTATTGGGTTGAGATCTGGTGACTGTGGGGGCCATTTTAGTACAGTGAACTCATTGTCATGTTCAAGAAACCAATTTGAAATGATTCGAGCTTTGTGACATGGTGCATTATCCTGCTGGAAGTAGCCATCAGAGGATGGGTACATGGTGGTCATAAAGGGATGGACATGGTCAGAAACAATGCTCAGGTAGGCCGTGGCATTTAAACGATGCCCAATTGGCACTAAGGGGCCTAAAGTGTGCCAAGAAAACATCCCCCACACCATTACACCACCACCACCAGCCTGCACAGTGGTAACAAGGCATGATGGATCCATGTTCTCATTCGGTTTACGCCAAATTCTGACTCTACCATCTGAATGTCTCAACAGAAATCGAGACTCATCAGACCAGGCAACATTTTTCCAGTCTTCAACTGTCCAATTTTGGTGAGCTCGTGCAAATTGTAGCCTCTTTTTCCTATTTGTAGTGGAGATGAGTGGTACCCGGTGGGGTCTTCTGCTGTTGTAGCCCATCCGCCTCAAGGTTGTGCGTGTTGTGGCTTCACAAATGCTTTGCTGCATACCTCGGTTGTAACGAGTGGTTATTTCAGTCAAAGTTGCTCTTCTATCAGCTTGAATCAGTCGGCCCATTCTCCTCTGACCTCTAGCATCAACAAGGCATTTTCGCCCACAGGACTGCCGCATACTGGATGTTTTTCCCTTTTCACACCATTCTTTGTAAACTCTAGAAATGGTTGTGCATGAAAATCCCAGTAGCTGAGCAGATTGTGAAATACTCAGACCGGCCCGTCTGGCACCAACAACCATGCCACGCTCAAAATTGCTTAAATCACCTTTCTTTCCCATTCTGACATTCAGTTTGGAGTTCAGGAGATTGTCTTGACCAGGACCACACCCCTAAATGCATTGAAGCAACTGCCATGTGATTGGTTGATTAGATAATTGCATTAATGAGAAATTAAACAGGTGTTCCTAATAATACTTTAGGTGAGTGTATATTCAAGTAATGTAGTTGATATAGTTAATTTAGTTTAGTAATTAAATTTATTTGGATATTTATTTGAAAATTTTGTGTCCCAAACTGAGCAAGCCAGAGGTGACAGTGGCAAGGAACCAAAACTCCATCAGGTGGCCTAATGGAGAAAAATAAACCTTGGGAGAAACCAGGCTCAGTCGGGGTGCCAGTTCTCCTCTGGCCAATTAACAAACAGTGTATGTTTATTATTTTGGCAGCCTTATAGGTCAGAATTAATATTAGATCGGATTATGAATGCACAGCTTCAGAAAACTTATGAATGCTTTGTACAATACAAATATATTTTATAATATAAAGATATTTTGACTTGGAATTTAACTCAAACAGAATGGACTACGTTTATGATCATTTCATGGTGTATTTGCCATTTTCAGCCACAATTGTGCCACAGAATGCAAAATAAATGTTTATGTCATTTGGCTTTGAATAAATACATTCAAATTAGCCTATTAGCTAATTGTCTGAATTCAATATTCTATGAACCTAAAATGATTCATAGAGACTCGTTCATGTGTAAAATGCTTATGTTTAGATACTGCCAATATGTTAATGTACATTTCAGTCTCTATGCAAATGCACAAAAATATGCATGTACTAGAACCAAACTTATGTACAAATACCTACGATTACTAAAGAAATCATGTTGTTTGTGTATAAACCGTTTTCACTCTGAAATTGCAAGTACATTTCACAATTAATTACAAACAGCAAGTAACACACTAACTGCATTCAAATTTTGAAGTAGAAAGCCTGAAATAGTATTTTGTAATACATACTCCAATAATCTCGTCAAAACTTCAAAAAAGCATTTTTTACAGTGCACACAAGTCTTAAAGGTACAGCTGCTTAATTTTAAGAGTCAGAGAGGATGCAAATAGCTAATGAGAACTTCTTACAAACACCTTTGACTAACATCTTAAATGGACTTGTAAGAGAAAACAATAAAACTCCTTCAGCATCATGCCAGATGTTTACTGGGACGAGTTCTGCTCCGATGTTCAGAAGTGTTAATGCAAAGGCTCAACCCACTCAAGAACACAGAATGAGATGAGAAAATAAAAGAGAAATGAAACGCAGGCTGTACAGATGGAGGATCTGACGGGAGGAATGATCCGGCCAGCCTTTAGTATTTATAAATAAATCAGTCAAATTCCCACCAACACGTCTGATCACGACCAGATCTGACTGTCAACACCTCTCTGTGTTGTCTGTTACTCACACATATGGCCTGACAATCTGTCACCGCAAACATGAGCGTGTGTTTCTGCATGTCTCGGACTGTCTACTGCCAGTCTATAAACACCGCCAACACTCTTCGACAGAGAGAGAGAGAGAGAGAGAAAGAACCATACAATGAGAGAGAGAACGAACAATACGTAGAAGCAGGGCTGTACGTTAACTTTTTTTGCACATAGCACTGTTGCTACAGAGATTGAAAGTTTTGTTGCACAGGCCAAACAACTGCAGCACACATATAAATGTCTGTTACCATGTCTGAAAAATGCAAAAAAATCCTATAAAGTACAGAGTATACACACTGTCATCCGAACGAATGCGCGGGTTACTTGAACAAGTGCGCACCCGGCCGAGTCTGTGTTGTTTTCACATTCACGCGATCGTGTTCGTGTGAAACCGAACTCAGACCACCTCCTCCAGGTAGTCTCGGGTTCGGTAGCCCGGTGCACACCGAGCTCCGCATGACAGCTTTCACCGTGCCCCGTTTCGAACTAAACTGCCAATAACTCAATCTCACAGCTAGGGCTGCAACAACTAGTTGAGAAAATCGATAATAATCGATAATGAAAATCATCGACAACGATTCTCATTATCGATTAGTCAGGTCTGCTCTCTGTAAGCAAAGCTTCTACCAGTCACGCCAAATTACAACACTGAAATAACGCATTTCTATGGACAAAATGCATCTATAAATAGTAGGGGTGGGAATCTCTAGGCACCTCACGATTCGATTCAGAGGGCTGCGATGCGATTATAAAACGATTATCGATGCATCTTGTTTTCTATACAGATTTTCTTTTTTCTCACTTGGTACTTTTAAAGCAAAATATTTGTAATGACCCATAATGAATTTACTTCCAATATCTTTTATTAATAAAACAAATGGAAGTGAATCAACAGGAAGGTTACATTTGCCAGAATATGTCCCAACATTGCAAAGAACCAACAGGAAAAGTGTCTGTAGCAGCATACTTCAGCATATTCTGAATCTCTAACATAAAGTAATAAACAACACCCTCCTATTATGTGCAATGAGCAATATAATCCTTCAGACAAAAAAATTAAATAAACATTTTGCTGTACCAATATCACAGCTTTTATACAAAAAGATAGAATTCTGTACCAGCAGCTCTCATACAAAAGTAATGCTTGTGGACTTCAGCATATTCTGAAAAACTAGTAACATACAGCTGCTCTTACACAAATAAATAATAGAGTCTAAAACTAATTCCTGAGCACAGACACATTTTTTGCTGTATACCACAATCAAAAAAAGCTTTTATGAAATGAACATCTGCAGAGAATACGGACGCAAATCACTGACCATCAAATTTCTGATAGAGTTTGTGATCCTCTGGTTGGCAGCAACTACCGGTACAACCGAGCGTTGGAAACGTGTAATATGGTTTCTCATGTTTGTCGTGTTTCGACAATATTTTAGTTTAGTTCGACACAACTTGCATATAGTGTGGCTCTTGTCCATGTCATTTTCCCCTTCAACCTCGTAGAAGCTGAAGTGCTTCCATACGCTAGCTTTTAATGCAGAGGGATTTCTCGCTCAGCCATCATGCGTCTCTGTTAAGTGCACGCCACAGACGGTCCGGGCGCTGCACTTCCCGCGCTTCAGAGTTGTGCCTTTTGCGTTCCGTCAACATTACGTTATCAACATTTTTTTTTTTTTTTATCGATTTTTTGACATTTGTGATTGATTCAGAATCGTCCATGTCCGCATCGCGATGCATCTAAGAATCTAATTTTTCCCCCACCCCTAATAAATAGTGGAGTGGAAACAGAGTGAGCTGATGCAGGGAAAGGTACATGATCCAAAGCCCAAAACATAAGAATTGTTTATTTTAAGCTTCATGCTAATGCATTAGCGTTTAACATACCCTGTCATGGGCTTTGAAAGATGCGTGTGTGTCCTCAGCGCAAAACGTTCATTTTACAGGTTATTGTCTTATCTGTAAATGTTACTAATTCACGCCAGTATTTCCATTTTGCATGAAAGCGCGTCCTGACAGTCTGCATTAAGCTTCAATCTTCACTGAATGTGGGCGGACGCAGTCAAGAGGGAGACAATTAATATTCAGCGCAAAAACATTGATTTAGCTGAAATATCTGTGGTTGGTCGCTAAATTTAGGTTTAAACATCAACATGTAATTCACGTATTTTATGAGAGTAGTATCTGTAAAGGGATAACAGCGTATAAATGATTATAAATGTAAGACGTTTCTTATTGTCACAGTTATGTTTAGTTTGTTTTAGTTTTCATGGACATTCAGATTGTTTGTTCCATTTCCCGCCACAATCTGTCACCATGGACACTAACCACATTCATCACAGCTGTTCGTCATTTTAGTTAATCATCTGTGTATTTAAGTTCCTGCTTGTTTTCAGTTCATTGTCCGGTATTGTCTGTGCATGAGCACACTGTTTCGCATGTTGGCTTGTTATTTGTATCTTATTAATAAACCATGTGTTATCTTCGTCATCATCTTCCTAGAACCTGAGCATTACACTTATAGCCTATTTAAAGGATTAAGAAATGGCAGTAGCAGGTTACTGTGTGTGTGTGTGTGTGTGTTCCTGCAGAAAATTCCTTTTATCTGCTAGTAGAGCTTGTGATTTTTTTTGTTTTTCTTTCATTTTAGTGTAGGGATTTAAACTGTCCTTTTGCACAATGTATAGCACTGATATACCCTTAGATAGTAAAACTGTCTTTTTTTTTGGCTTATTGATTACCATATGTATAACCACACACATACCATATAGTTAAACTATGGATTTGAAGCAAAACCATAGTTAATTTGCGGTTACAACTACAATAACCCTGTTATTTATTTATTATTATTTGTTTTGTTTGTTTTGTTTTATTCGTTGTAAAACCATGGTTAATTTATGTAATGGTAGATATGTTCACTATGTATGTTTTCATTGCACTCAGCTGACACGTTTGTTTGAAGGACAGCATTGGGCAGGATGTGGAATAGTGTGTTTTGTCAATAAAAGAAAAAAATGTATCCGATAAATCGAAAAAATAATCGGCCAACTAATGGATTCTCAAAATAATCGTTAGTTGCAGCCCTACTCACGCTTGCAGAGATAGAGCAGCATTTACTGCGAGCCGATCGATCTGCTCTGAAAAGTGCTGCGCTTCACCTGCACATATAGTTATTTATTTAAAAATGTAAGCCTTTGCGATTTCATAATCTCACTAAGCCAATCACGATTTTGGTTTAATTTCAGTCAATCGTGCAGCCCTAGATAACCTCACACAAGCACAAAACAAATTCTTACTTCACACAAACAAGCTCTGTCTCACATGCTAAACTACTGTGGTAAATGTATTCATCGCATAGACTGATTTTTTCGTAGCCCGTGCAACATATGTGCGTTACATGGAACAAACGAAAGAGCGAATGATACACAGAACAAACCAAAGAGCAAACGATACATAGAACAAACGAAAGAATGAATGATACATAGAACAAACAAAAGGACAAACGATACATAGAACAAACAAAAGAGCGAACGATACATGGAACAAACGAAAAAGCAAATGATACATAAAACTAGAAAAAATGAATGATACATAGAACAGACGAAAAAACAAACGATACAGAACAAACGAAAGAACAAATGATACATAGAACAAACGAAGGAGCAAACAATACATAAAACCGAAAAAAATTAATGATACATAGAACAGGCATAAAAACGAACGATACAGAACAAACAAAAGAACGAACGATACATAGAACAAACAAAAGAGCGAATGATACATAAAACAACCAGAAAAAATTTATGATACATAGAACAGACGAAAAAACTAACGATACAGAACAAACAAAAGAACGAACGATACATAGAACAAACAAAAGAGCGAATGATACATAAAACAACCAGAAAAAATTAATGCATAGAACAGACGAAAAAACGAACGATACAGAACGTACGATACATAGAACAAACGAAAGAGCGAACGATACATAGAACAAACGAAAGAGTGAACGATACATAGAACAAACGAAAGAGCGAACGATACATGTAACAAACAAAAGAGCAAACGATACATGTAACAAACGAAAGAGCGAACTATACATGTAACAAACAAAAGAGCGAACTATACATGTAACAAACAAAAGAGCGAACTATACATGTAACAAACGAAAGAGCAAACGATACATGTAACAAACGAAAGAGCGAACTATACATGGTTAATTTATGTAATGGTAGATATGTTCACTATGTATGTTTTCATTGCACTCAGCTGACACGTTTGTTTGAAGGACAGCATTGGGCAGGATGTGGAATAGTGTGTTTTGTCAATAAAAGAAAAAAATTGGCCTTTTATCCGATTAATCGGAAAAATTATCGGCCAACTAATGGATTCTCAAAATAAACGTTAGTTGCAGCCCTACTCACGCTTGCAGAGATAGAGCAGCATTTACTGCGAGCCGATCGATCTGCTCTGAAAAGTGCTGCGCTTCACCTGCACATATAGTTATTTATTTAAAAATTGAAGCCTTTGCGATTTCATAATCTCACTAAGCCAATCACGATTTTGGTTTAATTTCAGTCAATCGTGCAGCCCTAGATAACCTCACACAAGCACAAAACAAATTCTTACTTCACACAAACAAGCTCTGTCTCACATGCTAAACTACTGTGGTAAATGTATTCATCGCATAGACGGATTTTTCCGTAGCCCGTGCAACATATGTGCGTTACATGGAACAAACGAAAGAGCGAATGATACACAGAACAAACCAAAGAGCAAACGATACATAGAACAAACGAAAGAATGAATGATACATAGAACAAACAAAAGGACAAACGATACATAGAACAAACAAAAGAGCGAACGATACATGGAACAAACGAAAAAGCAAATGATACATAAAACCAGAAAAAATGAATGATACATAGAACAGACGAAAAAACAAACGATACAGAACAAACGAAAGAACAAATGATACATAGAACAAACGAAGGAGCAAACAATACATAAAACCGAAAAAAATTAATGATACATAGAACAGGCATAAAAACGAACGATACAGAACAAACAAAAGAACGAACGATACATAGAACAAACAAAAGAGCGAATGATACATAAAACAACCAGAAAAAATTTATGATACATAGAACAGACGAAAAAACGAACGATACAGAACAAACAAAAGAACGAACGATACATAGAACAAACAAACAAAAGAGCGAACTATACATGTAACAAACAAAAGAGCGAACTATACATGTAACAAACGAAAGAGCGAAGGATACATGTAACAAACGAAAGAGCGAACTATACATGTAACAAACGAAAGAGCGAACGATACATGTAACAAACGAAAGAGCGAACGATACATGTAACAAACGAAAGAGCGAACGATACATGTAACAAACGATACATGTAACAAACGAAAAAGCAAATGATACATGTAAAACGAAAGAGCGAACTATACATATAACAAACGAAAGAGCAAACGATACATGTAACATACGAAAGAGCGAACGATACATGTAACAAACAAAAGAGCAAACGATACATGTAACAAACGAAAGAGCGAACGATACATGTAACAAACGAAAAAGCAAATGATACATAGAACTAAAAAAAGAACTAAAAAAAATGAACGATACATAGAACAAAACACAGAATGAATGATGCGCCGATTCGATATTCAGTATTATTTGCCAGATCGGGTATTGGTCAGACAGGATCGATCCAGATCCGATACTGTGCGTATAATATTCTGTGTTATTGTTAAGCCCCACAAAAGGCACAAAAACATTATAAAGCATCATCAATGCTTCATGCACTATATTAAGTGTTCTGAAGCCATTCCATAGTAGGGATGGGCAACAGTGGTCGAGTACTCGAGTACTCGAATGTGACAGCGATGATCGATCATGAAAACGATGATTGCACTGACTTATATATATTTGTCATATTTGTTATAAAATATATTTGTCTATTTTTCGGATTGGTTATTTCGGCATTTTGGGCGGTAACTGAGGTCTGATTGGTTAGTTAGACAGCACGCCTTCCAGACCGGCGAAATAAAGTGAAACTGAAGCGCGCGCTGCAGTGATGCCTGGAATCACTGTGATCATGAAGTGCAAGATGTGCAGCGCCAATCTGTCATATACATAGCATTATAATGAAAACAAGGTTGAATGTTGTAAATTCTCTGTGCTTTAGTTCCCCGTGTATCAGCACGCTGTTAAAGGAAATCCACAACGAGAGTTACATCAGACTAGCGCGGTGAAGTTCATGTGTGCATCCACGTCCTTTTGTGCTGATGTACCTAAGTTGTAATATAGGTACATATCTGCTTCATCTCATATAGGATGCGTTTGGTTGAGTTTATTAACCCGCTAGCAAAGCTCTGCAGGGTGGTGTTTATTCAGTTTCAGCTCAAATACAATGCCCGATATTATTGACTGGGTTATTTGAGATGGTTATTTTGTTTTTAGATGGGTTTTTTTTCAAATCATCATAATCTAGCAGTTATTTTTTCTAGTCATGTGTTCATGTTTTCATAGACATGTCATGTTTGTATTTGTCAACATTAATTTTCCTAACAGTCTTAAAATAGTTTCATATCTCCATGACGGAGACGCCCCGCCCCCCGCACAAGCCCCGCCCCCGAGTACTCGAGTACTTGTTTTTTGAGACCTATCGATGATCGAAATGAGAAATTGACAAAAATTTCCATCCCTATTCCATAGTTTAATGTGAGGTACAGATATTATATATTATATTATATATTCAAGTTCACGTGAATGCTTCCCTCCTCTGCGGCTGCCAGTCATTCTCCATTCAGCTTTCAAACTGCGTGTCGCGTTCGGTCCAAGTCGGTCCAACTCTCTCCAAGATGATTCAATGTTCCTGTTATTATGCTTGATCTGTAGATAACGCTATATGGTTTCGCATAAAACGGCTGCATTTCTGCTGTTCCATCAGCGCCATCTGCTGTCAGAGATTGAATGTGCATTCATTCAGCGCATCTCCTTCACTCGTCCCGCCATGCGCTGCTCATGCACGGGTTTGTTTACATCAGTGCGCGTGCCTCTTTGACACAGCATACAGCAGTGTTGTTCATTTTAAACAGTAGATGAGTAAAGTATTCTTAAAATGCAAAAATCTGTTCTAAAACTCAATTCTAAAAATCGGAATAATTCGTAATAAATAATTATTCACGGTATTTTGAAGTGACCACGATGTTCATTATCGTGATATATCGTATTACCGTATACCGGCACATGTCTTGTTCGGTGGGTTGATATTCGATTTTCAATTTTGGGATTCAAATATTTTCTCACACACCCAGCATCCCCCTCGAAACGGTTCTCATTCGCGTTTGAATATGTTTACACTATAAAATCTGGCGAAATACAATACTCTTTTTTTACAATTATCTTATAGCCTAGCCGTTTTTAATAGGATGGACAGTTGAATAGGAACCCAACCTCGTTATACTTAAATATATTTGCTTCTTCTTAGCCTAAGTGTTCCCTGCAGTATATTCTCTGTCTAGAGCGCACAACTGCATGAGCTTATATGGAAGAAGCGCAGGCCTGAGCTTGCATTTTGGGTTAAGCTGCGTTGGTTTGACATTGTGGAAAATAGAATAATAGAATCAAAATATATTAGCCTTTGTACCCGTTAGGGATGTGAGGGTGAGAACATTTTCCCTCACGGTGCTTGTGTGGCCGTGCGCATTTTAGTTTCGGTTTAGAATAAGCGGCAATTCGGGGGCGGGTTGCTTGAATGGTGGGTTCATTAGCCTATTATTCTTAATGAGAAACACAACAACAAAACAGTACAATGACAAACTCCCTTAAATAGGCGCTGTTGCATTTCGCTGTTGAAATCAAATCTTCCGCGATCATCTTGTCCTTCAGATCCTCGCTCTCGTGATGAATGAGATCTGACTCCTGCTGCTGATGTGTGAGACTCTCGTTCGGCTCACGCTGCACGTTCAGTTTTTAATTGTAGTTCTCTAACTGAACTAAATGATTTTTACTATTATAAAATATCAAAACGACGGTGGGGGCGGTGTCGCGGTGGGCAAGTGATGTAACCGGTGTTATGCCTGAACACCGGTAACACTATCGCATCGCAGCAAGCCTAATATTACCCGTTATTATCAATCTAAATGAATCTACTGCGAAATATAGGAGCTTGTTACTGGGCCGTAACCTGTGTGTTTTGTATCACTAGTGCAGTGTCCGTTCTCGAAGCATATAAGCCCTGTCCACGTGAGGCGCTTCTCCAGATTCCTGCCTTTATTAGAGAGAAGAATATGTTCAGCCCCCTCCCTCCAAAGCTTCGAATATATTCGGTGTTGATTACTACAAAAGCTTCGAAGCTCAAAAAAAGGGGTATTCGGACCAGACAGACAGACAGATAGATATATATAAACTATATCATTATTGTTATAGTAATAATCATCCTCGGTGTGAACGGGTCCTAATTAAAAACACAGCAACATGATGCCACTATCAGATCCTACGATCCTTTTCAGCAGGATCGTTTTTCCAGTAAACATGTAGAAATGAGCGGTCAGAGGTTTTCACTGCCCTTGTCTTCTTTCTCTAACCGTGACCTCTAAAATATGGACGTCCGAGATCATATCGCGAAAGCAATACCTGCGCCAGCAGCCTTCACACAAATTGATTCCGGCCGCCAGACATCCAGCGCGCTTCCTGCACACTTCCCCGTCAGCACTGTATGCAGACACACAAATGTGATCTTTATCTTTATGAGCTTTTCTTGGGCACGTGCCATTTGGCACCAACGTGTGATTAACGGCCCATCGGACTCGCATGAGTGAGTGTGTTAGGATGCTAGTCAGTAGCACTAACTCCAAGATACAGCGTGTCTTTTTGGTAGTTGAAATTCAAGTACAAAGACCGCTTTCAGCTTAAAGGTTTCAAAATTAACTTTGAGGATAAATAAATAAATAACAAAATGACTTCCTTAATGCTATTCTTATGTACACTTCACTGACACTAATGCTACTCTTGTGGGAACATTAATCATCAGTCAACACTCAATACACGCAGAGAACACACAGGCTGCGTCCAAATTCACAGACCATCTTCACTATGTTGTATGCAGGGGAAGAATTAGCACAGCCCAAATCAGCATGCATTGAAAATTGTGTCAAACGTGCTTGTGTTAGTGTACTACTTGTGGTGGATTTTTGAAGCATGCATCATGCATCCATTTGGACTGATATTAACCATCATGCATACATGCATGCATTTGGATTAATTTTACCCATCATGCATGCATGCATGCATTTGAATTAATTTTATCCATCATGCATGCATGCATTTGAATTAATTTTATCCATCATGCATGCATGCATTTGAATTAATTGTATCCATCATGCATGTAATACAAACCAATATTACTTATCATGCATGCATGCATTTGAATTAAATTGATCCATCATGCATGCATGCATTTGAATTAATTTTATCCATCATGCATGCATGCATTTGAATTAATTTTATCCATCATGCATGTAATACAAACCAATATTACTTATCATGCATGCATGCATTTGAATTAATTTTATCCATCATGCATGCATGCATTTGAATTAATTTTATCCATCATGCATGCATGCATTTGAATTAATTTTATCCATCATGCATGTAATACAAACCAATATTACTTATCATGCATGCATGCATTTGGATTAATTTTACCCATCATGCATGAATGTAATTTAGACTAATATTACTCATCATACACACATGTAATTTAGACTAATATTACTCATCATTCACACATGTAATTTAGACTAATATTACTTATCAGGCATGCATGCATTTGAATTAATTTTACCCATCATGCATGCATGCATTTGGATTAATTTTACCCATCATGCATGTAATACAAACCAATATTACTTATCATGCATGCATGCATTTGAATTAATTTTACCCATCATGCATGCATGCATTTAGATTAATTTTACCCATCATGCATGAATGTAATTTAGACTAATATTACTCATCATACACGCATGTAATTTAGACTAATATTACCCATCAAGCATGCATGCATTTGGACCAATATTACCCATCATGCATGCATGCATTTGAACTAATATTACCCATCATGCATGCATGCATTTGGACCAATATTACCCATCATGCATGCATGCATTTGAACTAATATTACCCATCATGCATGCATGCATTTGAACTAATATTACCCATCATGCATGCATGCATTTGGAGTGCATTTTGAACTTATTTTACTCATAACCCCTTTTTAACTGATTCAGTTGTAGAAAAATTAGAAACATTGTGGTCAAAGCTGCAACAGTGGGTTTTTTCTAAATAACAAAAAATTTTACACTTGGTATGTGGCGTATTTCTAATTGAAACAGGTTATTCAAAGAGAAAAAAATGGGACTAATAGCAGCTTTTTGATGTAAAATTATGAAGACAAAATTTAATTTAGAATAACATGGACTGATGATTTGATCACATTAGGACCAGGAACATGTTTTAAGTCAATATTGATCATTTAAAGTCAGAGATGCAGCCTGGTTCCTAGTGCATGTGCTTGAACATGCTGTTAAAAGTACTGAAGTACATACTTTCACTGTGCAGCAGAAGTATGTGATTTGGGATGCAGCCATGTTTGGATTGCCGTGACCTTCGTCCTCACAGTGAGCCTCACATTGTTTCCTTGGACACAAGCGTTTGATTTAGAGCTGAACAACCTTCCATATCTCATAAGACAGTGATGGGACCACACACATCTGAGACGAGAACAGCCTGTACACTTTCCTCGCTAAAAACTGACACTTACTGTCACAAAACTGTGTATAGGCGAGCGGCGTGCGCTGCGATGACAGTTATCTTCCCCGCTACACCCACGCCATTCCCTCCGCATCACTCCAAACGCTCTCTCTCCCGCGCGCTCCTCTCAGACAAATGAAAGTGGAGTAGATTTAGCGGCGTACAGCGGCTCAGGGAGTTTAATCTCCTATGACTAGTATAATGTACATTTCTTTTGCATCCTGCTTTACTCTCCAAATTCTTAAGGGCTGTTGCATCATCAACAACACCTCACAGGAGCGCATGTGAAGAGTACAGCAGCGGTTTAGTCAAAGCCCAAGTGTTACAACATGACAAAGCACCATCTGCGGTTGTGTTCATAGAGAAATCACTGACACACAGCCACTGAGGGAACTACAACACTACCATACTGAAAACATCACAAACACTGTACTTCCGAACCCGCTTAAAAAAGGGGGGTTTAATACAAGGAAACGTGAAAAAAAATGTTTTTAAAGGTAAATCTTATAAAAAATATGTGTCCAGGTCACATTTCACCACTAAAACAAAAATGTTTTTTTAAATAAATTAAATAAAATGAATACAAATTTTAATTAAATAATAAATTAAATACAAAATAAATAATATAATATAATGAATATAACTTATAAAAATAAAATAATAAATGTAAAATTAAATATAAAAATAATAAAATAAAAAAATTATAAAACAAACTAAAAGAAATTAAAAAAATATATAAAATAATAATGCAATAAAATAAGCATTACAAACAAATCTTAAAGGACCTAATATAGCCTTAATTATCTTAATGCTAAATATAAAATATAATTTTTGCATTTTAATTGTAGGTGAACTAAGCACCTTAAATATCAACCGTAGGTAAATAATGAATTAAAGACACAAAAATCACATTTATTAAGAATGAATAAGAACCAAAAGTTCTAATTTAGCCACAAGAAGAAAATAAAAACAATGAAACTTTTTGGGAAACTCATGCAATAAATTTTTATCACAAAAAAAAAAGAGTCAATCATATAATGAGCTCCAGCCTCCAGGCAAGATATCCAAAATGAAACAATGAAAAATAAATTAAACGTGAGCACAGATCCCAGATCAGCTCCATCTCACTAATTAAGGCAAATTGATTAATATTCATTAGTTGCATTTAAAGGGTTAAACTCCTCTTTACAGCATGACTTCAGGCGCTTTAGTAAAGTGGAAACACACCTATCCTCAACAAGGGCGAGTTACACACTGACATTTAATGCTTAGGTTTGTTTTACAGGCTTGTTCAAATCACTAACACCTTCATGAGCAACACTACTAGCGTGGCTCGACGCAACAAGCTCCACTAATCAAAGACACGAGCATCAAACACAACTGTGAATCATAAACTCATTCAGTGAGTCAGAAAGAAAAGCCTGTAATGAATCTTCTGTTGCGCAAACAAATAAACAAACAGCAGTATGAATAAACATATGTTGTTCAGAAAGACAGACACTACTGAAGAGTACTAATGACCACACACACACACAGTAAATGCTTTCCCAAACATTACCATCATTTGTTCTCTCTCCATTCAAAGTACTTTACTTGCGACATCCTACAATACCAAAAAGCATCACAAACAGTGACCAGTGAAGGAAATATTTAAACAACGCAGAATAGAATAGAATAGGAGATTGACGCACATTGAGAACACTACTGTACAGAAACTCTACGACACACTTGAGTTGTCCGTCTCTACACACACCGACTGCAGAAGTGAATACTCACAGACGCTCACGATCCTGAGCGATCAGCACGCGCTCCCCAACAACACAACACTACACATACGGCTCCTGCGATCCACCGGCTACAGATGAGGAACACCAGCGAGAGTGATGGAGCGAGAGAGAGAGACGAGAGAGAAGAGAGAGTGGGAGGAGAATACCGTCACACACACACACACACACACACTCGTCTGACAGCAGCTCTGATCATCACACACACTACTCCATTATACATGATTCACACTGTGCTTCAGCAGGGTCTACAACAGCCTAATATAGCCAAAATATTACATTAGATTTTTTATTTTTTATTATGAGGGCACAACAATAAATGCTGGAAAGCTAAATATGAAGCTATATATAATTTTAGAGATTTTTTTTTTAGATTTCACTATAGGGTCCTGTGCCCGGTTGCATAAAGCACATTAAGTTTTTCCCTTAAGTATGAGACTTAAGGCATGATTTCCCCTTAACTAAGGGAATAACTTAAGAGTGTTGCATATAATCCCTTAAACGGTTCTCTTAGGTAAGGGAAACTGTTAAGTGTTTCACGACAGCAATCCAGGTTTTGCCGTTATAAAATTCTATTGTTGCCATGGACACGTTATCTGTTATACAGATAGCGGTATGTTTTCACAGAAAACAACATAACATGGATAAGGTAAACAAAAAAGAAAACCAAATATGAAAGAATACCAGATGAGAAAATACACTCACCTAAAGGATTATTAGGAACACCTGTTCAATTTCTCATTAATGCAATTATCTAATCAACCAATCACATGGCAGTTGCTTCAATGCATTTAGGGGTGTGGTCCTGGTCAAGACAATCTCCTGAACTCCAAACTGAATGTCAGAATGGGAAAGAAAGGTGATTTAAGCAATTTTGAGCGTGGCATGGTTGTTGGTGCCAGACGGGCCGGTCTGAGTATTTCACAATCTGCTCAGTTACTGGGATTTTCACGCACAACCATTTCTAGAGTTTACAAAGAATGGTGTGAAAAGGGAAAAACATCCAGTATGCGGCAGTCCTGTGGGCGAAAATGCCTTGTTGATGCTAGAGGTCAGAGGAGAATGGGCCGACTGATTCAAGCTGATAGAAGAGCAACTTTGACTGAAATAACCACTCGTTACAACCGAGGTATGCAGCAAAGCATTTGTGAAGCCACAACACGCACAACCTTGAGGCGGATGGGCTACAACAGCAGAAGACCCCACCGGGTACCACTCATCTCCACTACAAATAGGAAAAAGAGGCTACAATTTGCACAAGCTCACCAAAATTGGACAGTTGAAGACTGGAAAAATGTTGCCTGGTCTGATGAGTCTCGATTTCTGTTGAGACATTCAGATGCTAGAGCTAGAGAATTTGGCGTAAACAGAATGAGAACATGGATCCATCATGCCTTGTTACCACTGTGCAGGCTGGTGGTGGTGGTGTAATGGTGTGGGGGATGTTTTCTTGGCACACTTTAGGCCCCTTAGTGCCAATTGGGCATTGTTTAAATGCCACGGCCTACCTGAGCATTGTTTCTGACCATGTCCATCCCTTTATGACCACCATGTACCCATCCTCTGATGGCTACTTCCAGCAGGATAATGCACCATGTCACAAAGCGCCAATCATTTCAAATTGGTTTCTTGAACATGACAATGAGTTCACTGTACTAAAATGGCCCCCACAGTCACCAGATCTCAACCCAATAGAGCATCCCCAACGGGAGCTTCGTGCCCTGGATGTGCATCCCACAAATCTCCATCAACTGCAAGATGCTATCCTATCAATATGGGCCAACATTTCCAAAGAATGCTTTCAGCACCTTGTTGAATCAATGCCACGTAGAATTAAGGCAGTTCTGAAGGCGAAAGGGGGTCAAACACAGTATTAGTATGGTGTTCCTAATAATCCTTTAGGTGAGTGTAGATAGTTCAGAGAAATTCTGCCATCATTTACTCACCCTCATGTCGTTCAAAACCCATAAGACTTTCGTTCATCTTTGGATTGAACCTGCTCGCTCCGTGTAACACTTAAGGTGAAGTTTTACAAACCTTATATTTTACTTAGGAAAATGACAGTTAAGGTGCTTTATGCAACACTTATAATTTTTTAAGGGATTACTTAAGTGAAAAATATTAGGGTTTATGACGTTTCACCTAAAGAAACCCTTAAGTAATAATAATAATAATAATAATAATACGTTTATTTTTATAGCGCCTTTCAAGAACCCAAGATCGCTTCACAATGGAGTACAAGAGTACAATCAATTTACTGTCAGAAAGACAGTCAGCCGGTTCATTATAGCAAATAAACAAGCAGGTGTACAACAAATAACTACAGATAGACAACAACAACAAAGAAGTTATAGAATAAAAGAGAACATTAATACAATAAGTAGTCATGTAGCATAACATGAAGAAGTGTGAGATCACTTGAAGGCAGAGAAGGTGAGAGAAAAATAATTATTTACTGAGCAAAGAGAATAGATGAGTTTTAAGTTGAGACTTAAAAGTCTGGAGAGTAGGTGCGTTATGGATATTCTGGGGCAGCTTATTCCATAGTTTAGGGCCAATAACACTAAAAGCCCTTCCTCCCACAGTAGAGCGTTTAAACTTATGTACGACAAGCAGGTTTTCATTGCTGGATCTGAGGGGACCTGACTTAGGGTTATTTTCTGCAACACCCTAAAGTTTAAGGGAAACATAAGGGCGATCTTAAGGGAAAATTACACTTAAGGTGCTTTATGCAACCGGGCACTGGTATTAAGATGTGTTTTGGTCAATCGTATCACAAGTAGACGAGGTAGACACATTCCCGTTTACACCTGGTGTTTTAATCCGTCTCTTTTGTCCACTTTCAACCACTTCTGTCCTGATTTCTTCGAGGGGAGGGTCTATGGGCGGGAAAATGTATGGATGTATAGAACGTTCAATGTAATGGATGAAATGAGCTCACGCAATTTACATATGAACACACCGGAGACGATGGGAAAACACGGAGGACATCAGCTTTAGTTTCTGCTCTGACACACACAAGACCAGCCGAACGCTGTGAGTGTGTGTTAGAAATCAGGAATGGTGGGAGAACATTGTGCTTGGGACGTTTTTCATCTGCAAAACAAACTTGGGTCTTCAGCTGACAAAGTTTAAATCCCGTCTGGCTAGCGCACGTCCCATAATGTTTCCGCATTAGGTCAGAAGATGGAGAGTAGACGGTCTTTTGTGACTGTTTGAACACATTCAACCACATGACTACCTCTGGAAGTGTTTGAAAGTGGACAAGCGTTTTAGACCCTGTTTACACCTGTATTTAGCATCGCCCACATGTGATCCGATCGACCAAAACGCATCTTAATACCAGGGCCTAGTATTCAGTCAGTTACAAGTGTTGTTGCCTTCTACCTCTGCTTCACTTTATTACTGTCCTCCAGCAAACCTCTCTAAAACCATCAAGACGGATAAACAATTACATGACCAATGAGCAGATAATGTGTTTAATCGTGAGGTGGAGAGTGTTTGTACTGCTCTTTACATTCACAGATGAGCGAGACACAACAGACTGTAGAAAAGCCACTGACTGCTGGATGTAATGCTCTCCAAATGCTCTGTGTGTGTTTAGTTGACTTTTGACTATCAGCACATTATTCTGGTCAAGAACCACTCACTTAGATGAAAAGACATGGAAAATGACAAATCCCAACTTTTTAAGGCACAATATGTCATTTTCGCCACTAGAGGTGAGCTAAGGTATTAAAGATGTATTAATGTTACTGTAGTATGAAGCAGGGTGGGGCTGAAAGCCGTTGGAGCGGAACGAGGCCGCTGGAGCGATTGCTAATGAGAGACGAGCATGACACACAGCTCGACAGCAACGGAGCTTCCGCTTCTTCCGCTCATGTGTATGTGAGGTAACGCAGCGCTGTTTTATCACATACATTTGATTGGGTTGAAAGTTATGATATAATGCTACTCTGTATGTTCGCTCGGCGGCTACTATGAGACACTTGTTGCACACTGCAGTGAGCTCGATCGATATTAGGCATGGTAAAACATGGTACTCACGGTTAGGGATGAAACGGTATGAAAATTTCATATCACGATTATTGTGACCCAAATTATCACGATTATCAATATGATCATGGTTTTGTTCAAATGAGATGAAAGTAGGGCTGGGCGATATGGCTGAAAACTGTATCACGATATAAGTGTTTCATATCGGTCAATATCGATAATTATTGATATTTTGTATGACCTATTTAAAATAAGGACCAGGAGAAAAATATATTACATTTAAACATTTTTATTTTAAACTTAACCTTCCTCTGAT
Organism: Rhinogobio ventralis; assembly: GCA_039654625.1. NCBI lineage: Eukaryota > Metazoa > Chordata > Actinopteri > Cypriniformes > Gobionidae > Rhinogobio > Rhinogobio ventralis. The sequence continues at coordinate 5,360,769 of CM077196.1, forward strand.
TATAATCCCCTCAGTTATAGCCTAAAGGTAGAAATGTCAACACAACCATGGAAAACACTCAAATAATTCAAATGTTAACATAAGTCTAAAATCAATGAACACTTAATTATCTCTTAACATTAAGGTGCAGTGCCTCCGTTATTTCTTTGTACCGTTTAGATGCTTTGTCATAAGGCACTGATGGAGAGTAACGTTACCTCTCCATGTCGTTTCAAAGAATAGTGAGCGCGTCGAGTATAAACACCTCCCCAAACAGTCAGCGGAGGCTCGCGCTGCGGAGCCAGACAATAGTAAAAACAAGGCTTAAGGTGGTTAAACAAGTTTGTGGTATTGCCAGTCTTGGTGGGGACGACGGTCTTGCATAATTTGCAGACGACATTGGTCTGACTACGGTCAGACTTATAAAATACAAAAAACTGCCATACTGTCGAGCTGACTTGTTTTCCTGTTTCCCGCCATACTCACTCGCTGCAGCACTCATTTTCCACTTATCACTCCACGCCGGTTCTGTTACTGAAGAATCCAACACGGGACAACGATATGACACAACCAAACATGATACTGTTACATGATTGGCTGTTAGCGTGTGACACTTTTCTTCGCGGGAGCTTCACATTAATTTCAAGTGAGTGAGATAAAACTCAAAACTTTGTGTGCAATTATTTCCCAGATGTAGTTTAGGTATTGAGGTCAAAGTCCACTTGCCTTGCGTTCGCTTTACAACAGTGGGTGATCACGAGAACAACTCGGCAGAATTGAAGTGTTTCCTCCTATTGCAGCGACTTTCTTTTTGCATGTTCTGCACACAGGGTGACCATCTGCGATTAAGTTTCCCTCAGGACTGCATAAGCCAAAATATGACCACACCTCAGATTTGGTCCTTTTAGAAGGCTAAAAAGTCTCCCGGCGCTGTCACTGCCTTCTGCCATTTCTTGTCATTCAAAAAACAGCGTTGCGCACTGCACCTGCGCAAGATGCTGGCTGGAGTTGTCAAAATCGTCATAATCAAACAAGGTTTTAAAGATAATTAAACTTTAAACTATATTACTAACCGTCAGTACATTTTATCGTGGTTTATCGTGAAACCGGTAATCGTTCCATCCCTCCTCGCGGTAAATCAAGAAAAACAGATTTAAACAATAAGACTAAACGTGTTGAGCTGTATAACAATGATCAGTTTTCGGTCACTGAATGTATCCAAACAGTTGCTCACCTGTCTAATAAAACACATAATATATTAAAGCATCTGTGGTGTTTCCATGATTCGGTCAGAAATCAAGGGTAATGCAGGTATGATGTCATTGATAGACGGTCCGTGTCCTGGTTAAAATGGCTTATTTCTCAGGATTTAAACATTCTTGGAAATATTTGGGATAATGCAAGTAGGCTACACAAGTCAACAAAATATATAACACTGTTCGAGTGGTTTTTGGATATTTTAACCCAAACATCTTACATATTGTGCCTTTGAACGTGCATTTAGAGGTGAGAAAAAAAAACAAATCAATGATTTCACAACAGTCTCTGGTAAGAGCAGTAAAAACTATTTTGTAGTTAAAAATACTGAATATCGTTCAGTTGTCGTTCTCACAAATGCTCAAATCCATCAGATGTGCTCAAAGGATCTTGCCAAGTCAAGTTTACTTTGCAAGATTTAGAGGCTTACCTATGTAGTTCATCTCTAACACACAACAAAACTCCGTATTTAACTTAAATGGGATATATGAAAGAATTAATCGCTTTTTTTCACTACCGTTCAAAACGCATTCAATTAATCAAAAGTACAGTAGGCATTTTTGATGATGCAAAAGATTTCAGATTCAAATAAATGCTGTTCTTTTGAACTTTATACTCGTGTTGCACGATATACCGCTACTAGAAAAGTATCGCGATACCCTGCTATTAAAAACGGTACGATATGAAATTGTATTAGTTCCATAGACAGTAAAAGAAATGGGCACAGCGACCCCATAGACTTCAACGGAGAAATATGAAGTCAATTGGAAGCACTCACTTCCTGATGGCTGAGCGTACTGCGCAGCCTCAGACTGAGCTTGACGACGTAGATGTGACGTGAGCAACCTGTCTGACAGTTGTAAGTCTTCTAGTAGTTGTGCAAATCTGAATCACCGAATCTTGCAGAGATGGAGAGCGTGAGCAGGAGCAACTTTTGGTAAGTATTCTGATTAATTATTTAGTCATTTTGCATAGTATTTCTTTATTTTAAATAAAGAGTCGCGTGGTTATGACGCATCGTTAGCCTATTTTTACAAAAAAACGGCTTCTACGGGGCGATAGTGTAAGATACAAGGTAATGGAGCCTTTTATACATTGTCGTGCTTCTTTAGAAATAAACAATGGACAAATGGAGTCTTTAAACGCCTCAGATGTAAAGTTATTCGCTGTCAAAGTGACGCCAAAATGAATGGGAGTCAATGGAACGCTAACAGCAGGTGATGGCTTGGTTAGCAATGGCTGCCCCTATGGAAGGTACGCTTTCCGGGTGCTAGATTACCCCCTTGATTAGTACCGGTACTTTAAAGTTCTCATGAAATCAAAATCGATCTTATTTACTTTGTTAGCTTACATTACAGGTCTTAGGGTGAACAATTAATCCGTGCAAGTTAATACACAGAAAAAAAATAGTTTGCCGTGGTAATCTTTAATCAAAATCTAATGAGAGCAGTATTTCTTAATTTGCATTGATGTGTGACAGCAGGAGTCAGGACGTGTGTGCAGCAGACCTCTGCTTCCACCGTTCACTAATATGTGCAGCGCATGACAAAGAAAGCAACAGAAACATGCATGCATGAGAAAATAAAGCGCAGAGCCGAACGAGCTCGCGCTGCCTGCCGGGCTCTGATCGAAGCGCGCACACACGCCTTTCAGACAACATGTGATTGCAACTTCAGTTCTCTTTCGCAGATTATTGGGTTTGAATGGTCAAAAATATGTAAAAATGCACGTCCTGGCGAGTTTTCAGGCAAACACTAGCTGTGTCTCATTTCGAAGGCTGCATGCGTCATCAAGGCTGTCTCATTTCAGAAAAGTAAGTAGGACACTCCGAATGCGACCTTCAAATGCGCCCTTCTTTCACAGGAATTCGGACGGTGCATGAGGTGTATCCTTCGCTGCTGCAGATAACCCACAATTCTTTGCGTCGCCGTTTAGATTTACATTTATGCATTTAGCAGACGCTTTTATCCAAAGCGACTTACAACTGAGGAGTACAGGAAGCGATCCGTTATGAAGAGGCGAAGAAATGCAAGAAGTGCCTTAAATACTACGTTTTGGACATTGCTCAGAGTAGCCTAAGAGGAAAAAGAATTAGAATTTTTTTATTTTTATGATAAGATTAAGTGCTCACGGAAGAGATGGGTTTGTAGCTGTTTTTTGGTGGGAAGATCTTTCCACCAGCCAGGAACGGTGAATGAAAAAGTTCTGGAGGGGGATTTTCATGCCTCTATGGGATGGTAACACCAGCCGGGATGGTAACACCTTCTGGTAGGGGTGTAGACTCGTAGGAGCGAGTCGAAGTATGTGGGTGCTGAGCTTGTGGTGGATCCATAAGCAAGCGTCAAAGCCTTGAACTTAATGCCTTGAACTTAAATGTTGTTAACAACCGTCATATTTTTTTCTGTTATTTGAAAAAAATGGCGGGGCCAGCAGATATACATGCAAGTGAAGATGTGGTGTTTAAATGTAAGTAGTTGAAGCTTGTTTTTGTTTTTAAGCTGTATTACCTCAAATAGATACTTGGGGTAAACAGGATTACAAGTGTTTAGTGATTTTTAAACGTTTAGAACGGTACTTTGCTGGCAAGACAAGAAACATTTAATTTGTTGTTAACTGCAGAAATTGATAAATATTAAATCATTTTCATTCATTTAACTGGTGTGAGAGCGCAATGACACTGTGAACATGTTGGCATGACATGTTTCCTTTCCGCCTTTGTGTCCTACGAAGGACGTCTCGTTTAATTCTGATTGAGGATACTCCGTATACCGCATCCTTCACAGGGAGCATCCTCCAGAGGACGCAGCCTTCGATATTAAATGAAATGAGACACAGCTACAGTCGTATACAGTTGAGTAAGAAATCGGATGTGTTCCAATGAATTGGGTCTGTGCAGGTCTTAAAGGGCTGGACCTAATATTCTGTGTGATTAATGTCAATCAAACAACAAAAGAAAATCACCCCATGCTTGACTGAATAACTTTAATATATTTATTAAGAATCAGTAGTTAATTTATAGAGTGAAGACTAAGCTAAGTTTTTTTTTTTTACATTGATTATTTAATTTCTACTTTCTATCTATTTCTACTGTTAAATAGACCTACTGTAGCTGAAAAAATAAAGCACTGTTTTGAAAATGCTGTCAGATCTAATATAGTTCTTTGCAAACTCTGCATTAAGCTGAGACAATAAAATGCTCCGAACAAACATATAATCCTCCGAGGCAATCCAGCTGGTTCGGAGCCAGAGCCTAGTTTCAAATCGGTTCATAGTCTTTCCACACCCAAAGCACCAGCTCTGAACCAGGAAAAGTGGTTCTTAAGTAGCACCAAATCATTGCTGGTCTAGAAGTAAGAACCGCTTGCGTCAGCAGCTGGGGGCGGGGTTACCGTGACCAACAAGACGAACACAAACTTGTGACAGCCATTTTTTAATTAGTAGCTAATCGAGCTAATAGCTGCTCGATTGTAATCTCCGTCTATACAAATTACGGCGAGCTGCACGAATGCATTGGATTCTGGTTTTGATGCCGATGTAGGATCGTAAAGCCATGTGCATCAATAGTAACGCAACGTTCACCATTGTTGATGGAAGGCTTGTTCGAGATGCATCGGTGCTGTGCAGACCGATCGTCATATGACATCAAAGTACAACAAGAGCATACGACTCCTTATGCTTTTGAATCGCTCATGCGGTATTTTGATCGGTCTGCGCAGCACCGATGCATCTCGAACAAGCCTGGTGTGTTTGTGTTTCCCGCTGCCTCGCTAGAGTTGCTGAGAAAGATGAGACGTATACAGTGACATAAGACCTGGCTTTGTGGTGGCTCTCTAGCATGTGGAAAGGCAAACCGGTTCTTAGAAGGCTCGTCAGTGAACTCCGAACTGGCACTAGCACTGGCTCTGAACTAGCACCCGGTTCATTCTGGTGGACTCAAGTGTGTGGAGTATGACAGAAACTGTCATGAACGCGCATCTGTATCAGCGTAGACAGCGTCAGTGATTATAGTGTCTTCTATATGCAAATGAATTTGCCCATGTGACATCACAGATCCCGCAATATCAGAACAAGGTGTGATTAAATAAATGCTTTGCTTATAATGAGGATGTTTTAAGATATGAAACTTGCAGGATGCCCCTAGTGAAAAAAAAACCTATACCAAAATGTATTTAAAATACATTTATTTCATACTAAATATACTACAAATACATTAACATATTTACTGATATATTGCTTGAGACTTACTGATATAAATATTATAATTAAACTTCTAGTACTTCATTTTTGCACAATGCACATTTCTTAATATTAAGCCTAAATTGTGTTTTAATATCACTATTAGAAAGGATAGTATGATCTCTGTATAATATCAGTCTTTAAATCCAAGTGTACCTAAAGTAGCCAATACCTGCAAAAGTTCCACTTTAGCACAATCAGATACAATAAAGTACACTCACCTAAAGGATTATTAGGAACACCATACTAATACTGTGTTTGACCCCCTTTCGCCTTCAGAACTGCCTTAATTCTACGTGGCATTGATTCAACAAGGTGCTGAAAGCATTCTTTAGAAATGTTGGCCCATATTGATAGGATAGCATCTTGCAGTTGATGGAGATTTGTGGGATGCACATCCAGGGCACGAAGCTCCCGTTCCACCACATCCCAAAGATGCTCTATTGGGTTGAGATCTGGTGACTGTGGGGGCCATTTTAGTACAGTGAACTCATTGTCATGTTCAAGAAACCAATTTGAAATGATTCGAGCTTTGTGACATGGTGCATTATCCTGCTGGAAGTAGCCATCAGAGGATGGGTACATGGTGGTCATAAAGGGATGGACATGGTCAGAAACAATGCTCAGGTAGGCCGTGGCATTTAAACCATGCCCAATTGGCACTAAGGGGCCTAAAGTGTGCCAAGAAAACATCCCCCACACCATTACACCACCACCACCAGCCTGCACAGTGGTAACAAGGCATGATGGATCCATGTTCTCATTCTGTTTACGCCAAATTCTGACCATCTGAATGTCTCAACAGAAATCGAGACTCATCAGACCAGGCAACATTTTTCCAGTCTTCAACTGTCCAATTTTGGTGAGCTTGTGCAAATTGTAGCCTCTTTTTCCTATTTGTAGTGGAGATGAGTGGTACCTGGTGGGGTCTTCTGCTGTTGTAGCCCATCCGCCTCAAGGTTGTGCGTGTTGTGGCTTCACAAATGTTTTGCTGCATACCACGGTTGTAACGAGTGGTTATTTCAGTCAAAGTTGCTCTTCTATCAGCTTGAATCAGTCGGCCCATTCTCCTCTGACCTCTAGCATCAACAAGGCATTTTCGCCCACAGGACTGCCGCATACTGGATGTTTTTCCCTTTTCACACCATTCTTTGTAAACTCTAGAAATGGTTGTGCGTGAAAATCCCAGTAACTGAACAGATTGTGAAATACTCAGACCGGCCCGTCTGGCACCATGCCACGCCTAAAATTGCTTAAATCCCCTTTCTTTCCCATTCTGACATTCAGTTTGGAGTTCAGGAGATTGTCTTGACCAGGACCACACCCCTAAATGCTTTGAAGCAACTGCCATGTGATTGGTTGATTAGATAATTGCATTAATGAGAAATTGAACAGGTGTTCCTAATAATCCTTTAGGTGAGTGTATATCTTTAGTTGGACCTCAGCATTTCCGGATAACTAAAGTGCATTAAGCACAAATTTAGTTGTTCCAATTTAGCAGACTTTAAGTATATAAATTTAGTAAAAGTACAATTGCAGGGTATTTATATTAAGTACATGAATATGTAAATGTATTTGTAGCATACTTTGCATAAAATAAATGTATTTCAAATACATCTTAGTATATTTATTTGTCACTAGGGGGTTTTAATGGTACAAAGAACTCATATATGTCAAAAAGATCGAGGCAAATTTGATTTCTGATTTCTGATTTGATGTCAAATTTTGATTTGTTGTTATGACATCTTTAACATATATTCATATGGAAAATTGTTATTGTATCTTACCGACCCCAAATTCTTGAACAGCACTGTGTGTGTGTGTGTGTGTGTGTGTGTGTGTGTGTATTTTTCTAATTTTAAAAGTTATACATATGCTATCTTTACATGGCCTGGTAATAAAATGTAAACACTTCACACATGTACTTGCAATGTTTACATTTCAGAAGCTGTCTATATATCACTACTGTGTAGTGTAGTACTGATATGTATCAGCCTCCTGGGATAGTCCTTCACACTGCGCAGATTGAAGACCAAACACCTGCACACACACACACACACACACACACACAATCTCCTCCCTAGTGTAACTCATTAGCAGTCTGGCACAGTGAAATCACAGGAGCCGAATGAACGGAGGGGAAGTTGTGAACGACTCCGACGCTCAGTGTTTACATGTGAAATCCCTCAGGAGCAACGCAACTATCTGTCATCCCGAGAGCTTTTCTGTAGGAAAACACACACTGATCTGATCCGCTGCGGTATAAAAAATGTTAACAAAAAAAGTAAAAGTAAACTAAAGTCATATTTCGGTAACAATTTATTTTGATGGTCCACTTTAGACATTCTACACTAAAAATATTGGGTTATTTTTTCTACCAAAATCCTAGGTTGAGCCTTTTGGGTCATTTTGTTGGGGTTATTTTTTTTAGTGTTTGGGTAGTTTTTGTGTTACCCAGATCCTGGTTCAGACGTAACAACCCAGTGTTTGGGTAGTTTTTGTGTTTCCCAGATCCTGGGTCAGACGTAACAACCCAGTGTTTGGGTAGATTTTGTGTTACCCAGATCCTGGTTCAGACGTAACAACCCAGTGTTTGGGTAGTTTTTGTGTTTCCCAGATCCTGGGTCAGACGTAACAACCCAGTGTTTGGGTAGATTTTGTGTTACCCAGATCCTGGTTCAGACGTAACAACCCAGTGTTTGGGTAGTTTTTGTGTTACCCAGATCCTGGTTCAGATGTAACAACCCAGTGTTTGGGTAGTTTTTGTGTTACCCAGATCCTGGTTCAGACGTAACAACCCAGTGTTTGGGTAGTTTTTGTGTTAACCATATCCTGGGTCAGACTTAACAACCCAGTGTTTGGGTAGTTTTTGTGTTACCCAGATCCTGGGTCAGACGTAACAACCCAGTGTTTGGGTAGTTTTTGTGTTAACCAGATCCTGGGTCAGACGTAACAACCCAGTGTTTGGGTAGTTTTTGTGTTAACCAGATCCTGGGTCAGACGTAACAACCCAGTGTTTGGGTAGTTTTTGTGTTAACCAGATCCTGGTTCAGATGTAACAACCCAGTGTTTGGGTAGTTTTTGTGTTACCCAGATACTGGTTCAGACGTAACAACCCAGTGTTTGGGTAGTTTTTGTGTCACCCAGATCCTGGGTCAGACGTAACAACCTAGTGTTTGGGTAGTTTTTGTGTTACCCAGATCCTGGTTCAGATGTAACAACCCAGTGTTTGGGTAGTTTTTGTGTTACCCAGATCCTGGTTCAGACGTAACAACCCAGTGTTTGGGTAGTTTTTGTGTTACCCAGATCCTGGTTCAGACGTAACAACCCAGTGTTTGGGAAGTTTTTGTGTTATTCAGATCCTGGGTCAGACGTAACAAGCCAGTGTTTGGGTAGTTTTAGTGTAACTCAGATCCTGGGTCAGACATAACAACCTAGTGTTTGGGTAGTTTTTGTGTTAACCAGATCCTGGGTCAGACGTTACTACCCAGTGTTTGGGTAGTTTTTGTGTAACTCAGATCCTGGGTCAGACGTAACAACCTAGTGTTTGGGTAGTTTTTGTGTTAACCAGATCCTGGGTCAGACATAACAACCCAGTGTTTGGGTAGTTTTTGTGTTACTCAGATCCTGGGTCAGACGTAACAACCCAGTGTTTGGGTAATTTTTGTGTAACCTAGATCCTGGGTCAGACGTAACAACCCAAGGGCTGAGTTATTTATCGCAGGCTTTTTGCGACGTCAAATTGTCTTAGGTAAAATACAGGTTTGTGTACATTTTATTTTATCTATAAATTTATTTTATGATTGAAAATAAATAAATAATTATGCAAGCCAGTGGTTGTGTCGAGTATTTTAAAAAAGTTTAGAGAATTTTACTTAATCCGTAAACATTAATTCATGTTCGAAGTAAAAAAAAAAAAAAAGCTAGTATTACAGTAAAAATGTATCAACTATGCTGGGTTACATAAACAACCCAATTTGCTGGGTAAAATTAACCTAACATGTGTTCTGTCCTACATTTACCCAGCCCTTGGGATGAAAACAACCCAAATTGGGTTGTTTTTAACCCAGTGTTTCTTAGAGTGTACGAACTACATGTCAACTTACTAGAGTATTAGTAGACTGTCTACTTAATATCTGCTAACACTCAACAGACTACAACTACTGACTATAAGTAGATTTGCTACATGCCAACCTATTCTACTAACCCTGACCTAACAGTCTACTAATACAGTGAGAGTTAGCTGACATGTAGTTCCAAACTTAACTTATATATATACTGTACACACACACACACACAATAAACCACTGCTATAGGGTGAGTTTTGATGGGAATTTCTGGGTTTTGCTGAAATTATTTCACCAGCTGTCAGATAAAACCATCATTCCAGCACTAAAACACTTTCATATTTCCTTTGACATGAAAAGTTTTGAAGAGTTTTGAGAAGCACAAAGCCACAGTGACAATCTCTCAAACTTTCTAGACAAACTTGCACCTTCAACTAAAAACAGAACGAGGCACACAGGTTTCTGCGTTTGCTGTTTTAATCTGCCGATACTGCCAAGATCTGAGCTTTACCTCATTTCACTGCGGTAAGTAAGCCAGAGGAAGAGTTTGTTCAGCTGCATTCGAAGGTGAGGAGCAAACATAGGGTTCCCACAGCAGTGAACTTCTACAACCTTTCCATGACCTTTGCATGGGATTACTTGATACAAGTTTCTATTAAGTTTCTAATTTCTATTGTGCGTCCAAATATGAAAATGAGATCCAATTTCTAGCCAACAAAATATTTTAGAGGAGAGCATAGTTGAATATAAAAACTAATAAGGCTGTAAAAGTTGTGAGGAAAGCCCTTATATGGAGATTGGACGTGGTTTAGAATACTTAAAATTCGTTAACATTGGAATAAGGTTAAGAAAAATTAACGTGCGTACACTCGTGTTGTGAATTAGACTTATTTTTTTGTGAAAACTTCTTTAGTGCATACAGCATCTTGAAAAAAAGTATGCTGATTTGCAAAATAAAGGTAAATTAGCAAATTTGATGATGCCAAGTTCAAAAATATCACAAAATAAGAATGAAGATTTTTCAAATGATATACATCAAAATGCTTTAATCAAAATAATAAAATCAAATGTCAAAAGTATTCGAAAAAAAGCATTTCAAAATGTAAAATTTCACTTACGCCAAAGAGTGGAAAAATATGTTCAAATACTCCTTTTAATTTGAAAGAACTTTACATAAATGCAAGTATATAGATACTATATATATATATATATATATATAGTCTATGGGGTGGTTGCTAGGGTGCTGTAACTGGTTGCTAGGGTCTGGCTATGAAGATCGAATGTGACAGTTAAAAAATTAAAAATCATGAACATTCCATGAAATGGGATTTTTTGGCCCACTTTTTCGTCCATAGTGTGATCATCATAGGTCTGATCGCTTAGACAAGTCATTGCACAACTCTCAATAAGCTGGTCGATTTTGTTTTGTTTTTTACAAAATCTGTAATTTTCTTTCTGGATGTAGTAAAACACCCACAGATGTAGCAAAACTCTCATGTCTGTATTTTCTTCTTTTCCTGACCAAAAGTCTAACCTTGAAATCAGGACTAGGCATAAAATAATGCCATGCATGTGAAAATCGGCTGTGAATTGAACAGATAGTTGGCTCAGGAATCATGTCTTTGTGGCAGTTTTCTGGTATTTAAGGGGTAATACAAGACTTCTTCACCTTACACATTGGTTATCAAAAGAAAAATGCTATGCTAGAGCAAAAAGCAGCACTATTTTTGCAATCAGCACCCCAAAATTAGGAAGAAGCAAGTCTTGGATTTCATTCAGCAAAAATGGCATTGGCAAATGAGACTCAATTTCTAGCTAACAAAATATTATAGATCAGAGCATAACTGCACATAAAAACTAACAATGTTGGCAATTGACTAGAGAAACTAGTTTCAAAAGTTGCTTTCCCAATACTGAGCGCCACAAACACAAAGTAATGACAGAGTGAGTGAAAGCTTCTAGTGCGAAAGCCCTCTCAGAAACATCTGCTCAGGGTTTAATCAGGACAAGAGGCCGATCAGTCCACATCAGATCCCACACTGCGGAAACGTCCATCTTTTCCATCCACACACACACACACACATCGACTGCGGTGGCGGCGTCTTCGAGCAAATGAAATAACGAGGGGTTTCCATAGTGACGGGAGAGGAGAGGGAATCTGACTCGTGTAAAGGATGAAGCCTGTTCTCCAGGGGTCCCCGGGGAGCCCACAGCTCTACATCTTTCCCTTTCATACTCTCTCTCTCTCCTTCTTCCGTTTCTCTCTCTGGAGCAGCGTGCGCTTTAGTGTGTCAGGGGTAAGTCTGCGTGTTCAAAGCGTCAACTCAAACTCGCCATCATTACTGTAGCGCAGAAAGCACGAGCAAAGGCGACTGCCTCTCTTCCCTGACCTCCGTGTCTTGTTCAATCGCTCCAACGTCTCTTTTTTATTTCACCTTTATTTGTCTTTCATAAAGGCATACATGCATGTGAAAAGTAAAACAGATAAAGAAAGAGCGATCAGACAGTCCGACCTTGGCCGCTCAACTGGACAAAAACAGCGTTGCTGGACGGTCACTGATCAGTTGGACGGATTATTAAAAAGAAGATATTTTACTTGCTTGTTTTGAACTTATAGAGAAAATAAAACTTCCTCTCTAGTCAATCTTGAAATCTATAGTGTGTCGTCCCTACAGATTGACAAATTCAAATGTTATTCTCAGAGAAGGCAGTTTATGGAAGTAGGAATAAACTGTTTTGAACAATTATTATTATTATTTTTAGTAACTGTATTAGAAGCCTACAATTTGGGTAGACTTTTAAAGAAATTAATAAAATGGGATTACATCAAATCAGCCACAAGTGAATTATAAGTACACATATCACAACACATTTTCTTTTGTTTAAATAACTTTTACTTGTCAGGGTAACTTCGAATTGGCAAGTTTTTCAATTAGGCATTACTTAATTTTAAGGCAACGGGTTTCCTCACTTTTTTAAGTTAAGTCAACTGATCACTTTTTACAGAGAGATCTCAACAACTGTGCTCAGGTTTGAAATCAAGTCAATCAAAAGTTCTCAACATGAACTCAAACATTTCTCATCAAATTTTTTTCAGCTATAATCTTAATGGAGGATGACTAGCGACTCGCTTAGATTTTCTCATAAGGAATTATAAGAGGACCATCTGCGATACTTTAATGAAACATACATTTCTAAACATCTTGAGTATTTTTGCATAATTTTCCAGTTAAAATACATAATAATCCTTTAAACAAGATACATTTGCATGAGAAGGAACAGTGCATAAGATATTTATACTTAATATACAGTAAATTGTATCTTTAACCCTCTGGGCCTCTTCAGTTTTGAAATGTTACATTTTTCTTTTGCTTCATCGGAATGGGATGACACTTGGTGACTTTCGTCGCATTAGCTATGTGAACACACAAAAAAATCATGGACATGATTCGGATATGTTAAAGGTTCAGGAAAAAAAGTCACTCTTGGTTCCTTCACGGTCAAAAATGACCCAATGAATGGGAAATACGAAAAAATACAAAAACTCAGAGAATCTTTTGGTGGGAAAAACTACAAATCAGCCAGTGCAACAAAAAACATTAATGAAGGGGTGACACTATAGTGCAAATGGAAATTATATGCATTTAAGTGAAAAATATATATGAACTAACATGACTATAACACAGAACAAGTTTTTGCAAATGTGAGAAATAAAATCAATAATTCAGCCACAATGCAGTAAAAAAATTAACTGCAAGGAAGAGGTCACACAAGAGTACAAAACAGACACACCCACTCAAACACACATTCACTTACACACACAACACACTATAATACACACAAATGAACTAGTGTGGCTGTAACAATATGGTAAAATTGAGCCAATTACTCAAATAAGAGGTTGAAATCAGATCAGACCCAGATTGATTGAGCTGTGATAAAGCATTCCTGTTTTTTTGTTTTATTTTTATTGAATTTTGTTGTTATGTGTAGCAAAATGTCCTCCTGTGCTCTGGTTTGACTGCAGTAAAATCAATGCAAAAACTGACACTTCAAATCAACAAAAAGTAGTCTTTGAGAATATAAATAAGTACTTATTTTTATTAAGTTGTGGATTTGGATTTATACTTCTCAAGTATGGATTGGATTTATGTATAAAACACTAGAGAATTTATAAGCCACTTTATATCTAGTGGTTACACCAAAAGTTTTTCTTTTCTTTTTACTCCCACCAGATGTCACTAATCTACCTTCAAAAATTTAATTTTAAATCCCTTCTCTCCATTTTAACATGGAATACTGCTTTAATTGAAAAATAATTAAAAAATACACTATATTGCCAAAAGTTTTGGAACGCCTGCCTTTACATCCACATGAACTTGAATGACATCCCATTCTTAATCCGTAGGGTTTAATATGGAGTTGGCCCACCCTTTGCAGCTATAACAGCTTCAACTCTTCTGGGAAGGCTTTCCACATGGTTTAGGAGTGTGTTTATGGGAATTTTTGACCATTCTTCTAGAAGCGCATTTGTGAGGTCAGGCACTGATGTTGGACGAGAAGGCCTGGCTCGCAGTCTCCACTCTAATTCATCGCAAAAGTGTTCTATCGGGTTGAGGTCAGGACTCTGTGCAGGCCAGTCAAGTTCCTCCACACCAAACTCGCTCATCCATGTCTTTATGGACCAACGCTTTGTGCACTGGTGCGCAGTCATGTTAGAACAGAAAGGTGCCATCCCTAAACTGTTACCACAAAGTTGGGAGCATGAAATTGTCCAAAATGTCTTGGTACGCTAAAGCATTAAGAGTTCCTTTCACTGGAACTAAGGGGCCAAGCCCAACCCCTGAAAAACAACCCCACACCATAATCCCCCCCTCCACCAAACTTTACACTTGGCACAATGCAGTCAGGCAAGTACCGTTCTCCTGGCAACCGCCAAACCCAGACTCATCCATCAGATTGCCATTGGTCACTCCAGAGAACACGTCTCCACTGCTCTAGAGTCCAGTGGCGCCGTGCTTTACACCACTGCATCCCACGCTTTGCATTGCACTTGGTGATGTAAGGCTTGGATGAGCTGCTCGGCCATGGAAACCCATTCCATGAAGCTCTCTACGCACTGTTCTTGAGCTAATCTGAAGGCCACACGAAGTTTGGAGGTCTGTAGCTATTGACTCTGCAGAAAGTTGGCGACTTCTGCACACTGTGACCCTCAGCATGCGCTGACCCCGCTCTGTGATTTTACGTGGCCTACCCCTTCGTGGCTGAGTTGCTGTTGTTTCCAATTGCTTCCACTTTGTTTTAATACCACTAACAGTTGACCGTGGAATATTTAGTAGTGAGGAAATTTCACGAATGGACTTATTGCACAGGTGGCAACCTATCACGGTACCGTGCTTGAATTCACTGAGCTCCTGAGAGTGACCCATTCTTTCACAAATGTTTGTAGAAGCGTCTGCATGTCTAGTGCTTGATTTATACACCTGTGGCCATGGAAGTAATTGAACACCTGAGTTCAATGATTTGGAGGGGTATCCCAATACATTTGGCAATATAGTGTATATTAGATTTTTTCAATGGGGAAAAATTGCTCATAAAAATTGTATAAATATTGCATAGTATCATAAAATCCCCTCAAAATTCTAAATAATAATCAAAAAATATTACTGAAAAAATATATAAATATTACATTGGTTTTCCTGAAAAAAGAGGTTACATTTCAGGGCTTCTGTCACTTTTTGACCATGAAGGAGCCAAGTGGGCCAGAGGGTTAATGCAAGTGTATTTTGTATTTTTAACTTGTTTTTATACTTAAAATACTTTTATACTTAGCCAATAACACAAAATACACTTGATGCAATCTTTAAAACAAGCCAGGGTTTTTAAAGTTAACTGAAACTAAAACCATAAAAAAAAACCATAATAAAATAAAATAAAATAAATGTTAACTGAAATGAAATAAAATTTAAAAAATAGTTATTTAATAAGCAACATTTTCATTTATTTTAACTTGATGTACTAAAATAACTAAAAGTGAAATAAGCAAGCATGAATAAAAATTATATAGAAATAAAAAAAAAATACAGATTACAAAAATACAAATAAATACTAAAACTTTAACTAAAATTAAAATGAAAACAGAATACAATAATAAATAAAAAAAATAGTATGTGAATTATACTAAAATCACTGAAACAAGCCTTAGTATCTCATGCAATATTGCTTCTCAAGTAGGCCTAAAAAAATTTCAAGAATTTTGAGATATTTACTAGAAAACCACTCAAAAAGATGAATTAAAAACTCATTAAGAAGTAATTTTTGCGGTGTTCTAATCACTTTACTGTGGGAATGTTTCTAACAGAGCAGATACTGTATCTGTCAAAATGACTGAATGCATTGCAGATTATCCAACGGTGTTTTTCAAACTTAGTAAATATCTGATGATTTTTGGTTACTGCAACCTCTTCAGTCTGTTTCCCTTCGTTACCGTCCATCTTCCTCTCACTCTCTGCTGTGTTTCCTGTCACAGATCGCCACAGGTGACCGGATCATTGATCGCGACACACACACCGTACAGGAAACAGCTGTCAGGCCCACTGAGAGACAGAGAAACAGTTATACTATAGAAGCAAAGGCAGAGATATATTTAGCACGCAAGTCCTGTGACGGGCCATGAAACGGAAGACTGCGAGCAGAGACGAGTTTCAGCAGAGACACAACAGCCGTAATTGTGAGACGCATGTTACTCCGTCCATTGACCTGAACACCCAGACGTCGAGTCATTATGAATAATTTAAGAACGACAGGCAGAGCTTTCAACTCATATTTCATTAGATTCAGCATTCACACGGTCTCCATCGCTGCTCGTTCACGCTACGACATTGCCGTTGTAAACACAAAAGATGGAAACATCTTCTGGGAATACAGCGACTGTATGCATTTCTTAGACTTAAAGGGGTCCTATAATGCCCCTTTTTACAAGATGTAAAATAAGTCTCTGATGTCCCCAGAGTGTGTATGTGAAGTTTTAACTCAAAATACCCCACATATCATTGTTAAAATTGTTACTTTTGAGGGTGAGCAAAAACGTGCTGTGCCGTCCCTTTAAATGCAAATGAGCTGCTACTCCCAGCCCCCTTTCTAGAAGAGGGCGGGGCTTCAAGAGCTCATGTTAGCACAGGGGTCGGGAACCTTTTGTGACCAAATAGACATTTTTTTCATTTTTGGCTAATGCATTTTTCAAAAAAAACATGCTTTTTTTTCAACAGTAGTAATTATTAGGTCCACAACTAAAAACAAACAAATATGCAGCAAACAATAAATAAGTTGCAATATGTAATTAATTGTGCAGGGCTTTCACTGTGAGGTTGTGTGTGCGATTCAGTTGTTTTATCGCGACTTATCGCGCTTTTATTATTTATTTTCGTCAACTGAAATCTGCGTGGATTATCATAAATACGACACATTTATTTATCACAAGGGTCTCTGTGGCAAAAGCGAAAGTACCAGCGGGTGAAATGTTTCGAAATGTCTCTTTGCACAGCAAAGCACCAGTTTCAATAAAAGGATAGGCCTATATATCAAAGTACATTTTCGCTGCTGTTCTAAAAATGGTTTTCGGTTACCTTAAACAAGCGACAGCTGCTTGAATCCCAGCGCAGGAAATGTTACCACAGAAACGTAAGTGGTTGATTGACTCGTGACACTCGCAAACAACTCCGGTAGGGTACAATGGGGCTAAAGGCACACCTTAAGAAAAATGTGCTTTTCACTACTACTATAATGTATAATATACAGAAAAATATATCTGTTTGTATTGAACATTTATGGAGCAACAGATTTTGTGTGAAAATAAATCATAAAAGTGGTTTATTTTATTTAAAAATCATAAAAATGTATTGGGTGTCAAGGGGAGCTTTTTACCTCACACATGGAGCAAAAGGCTCACAGTATTGATACAGATACTTTCGCTAAAATAATATGTTTTTAATAATGTCTAAGTTAATACTTGTTCAAAACAATCACTTTAGCAAAGTTTGAACTATTTTCTGTTATTTTGATGAATAAAAGAATTAATTTTTGATCAATAAATATGCTGTCATTAAAATATGTTAATAAAGAAATATATCTGAAAAATATAGAAACAAAATCATTTAAAAAAGTAAAGATCCTGAAAGCATTGAAGGAGATCCCATAATAACTTAATATAGATTTACAGTAGTAACAATAAATTCTATTGTATTATATGACATGATTAATATCACATTTTAAAATATGATGGTTTCATTATAAATATGGTGATTATCTCTAAGGTGGACACCCAACTTAATATATGATACTTACCATCTGAATCTAACCATGTCATGTCAACAAATGGAAAAGTCAGCCAGCTGTTTATGATCATGTTAAATATGGTGCCTTTTACCCCAACAGCAGGTTGCTTTAATTACCTTGAACAAAGCTGACAAACATTAACAAGACCTTATATTCAATAATTTTAGCGGTTCTTATTTGCTACTTAAATCTACAACATTTTTAAAAACATCAAATATTAGATAAAATGAGCGCAGAATCATCTTTGCGCTGCTGCCTGTAATCACGTCAAAGATCAGACACATTTCCACGTGCATCTTGAAAAGCGGATGTTTTGGAAAGTGCTCAGGCAAGTTTTTCTGCTGTCTAGTGGTTTAGAGGAAAATAAAATCAAAGGAGCCTTTTACCCCGTGAAACCTTTAGCCCCGTTGTACCCTACAACTTGAATATTTATCATAAACTTTTCATTAACTTTGGTAGGCTGTACAACAAGGGAATTGTAATTGGCTGCTTTTTTCTGCAGAGAGTGGATCTCTGTTGATGTGTCACATTTTTTAATCGACCATTTGTTGGTAAAGGGTGAGAGCCATGGCGAGCCACATTATTTTTGTCAAAGAGCAGGTGTGGCTCGCGAGCCATAGGTTCCCGACCACTGGGTTAGCAGCTCACGCAGACACGCACTAAAAATGTCAGAAACTGTTTAGCCTTTTATGTTCAAACCGGAGTCAAAAATTGATGGAGAGACTCAACACTGTAAAAAATAAATCCTTAAAATAACAGAAAATGTTCCGGCAGCTTATTACCCAGACATTATCCAGTAATTTTACAGACATTTCCATTAACCCTAAAACACAATGCAATGAAGTTCAAAACTCAAAATACAGGAAAAACACCTGTAAAAAATAAATACGAAAAGTAATATCATTGCGTCGCTGCACCCATGGTACGGCAGCAAAGTTCCTGGATTATTACGCAGGAATGAGAGTATAGCCCCTAGCCATATCGGTCTAGAAAATTGCAACTTTTCATTTTCCGTCGGTCTTAGTACACGATGTAACTATACACATCACAACATGTAAATAGGAAAATGTTAGCGTTATTTTGTCATTTATTGAGCAGTAGGCTAGCTGGAGCTGTTTACCTCCAGTCTTTGTGCTAAGCTAGGCTAGCGGTGGGTGCATCAGACAGAGTTATGGCACTCACGGAGATAAAAATGGTATGTATGGACTTATCTAACTCTGGGGGATAAGGTGAATAAGGTAAAGTCCCAAAAAGTCGCCGTGTTCCTTTAACTATCTTCAAGTCATCGATTAGCATATTCTGTCATGGTAATCTATAAATCGCTCATGTGGGAACTGTTGTAAAATGCACAGAGCCAGAGAATATATGCTGAATGATGAAAGAACAGGTATAGTTTAGTTTAATAATGTTGTAGTCTTGCTTTTATGACATGCTATTGCATTTGTGTCACGTACTGTATTGCAATAAATGTGAAAGACGGATGCGACAGCTTGAGCAGACTCCCAAATGTGCTCAAAACAACTCTTCCTCTTCTCAACATGGCCTCGACCCCATTGTTGCGTGTTCCCAGGGGCGGGGTTTATGTAAATTTGAGGGTTTGTGATGTCACTAACCCAGGAAGAAGCTCGTTGTAGTCCCTACCAGCCGTTTGTTGTAGTCCTTAAAAGTGATTTCTGTAAAAGAAAATATCTCCCTTTGCTTTAAACTTTGAGCATTGTAACCTTGCAGATGTTGTTCCTGCTCAAACAGCAACATTACACACTAACTAAAAGTGAAATCATAAATCAAGGACCCCTTTAAAAAAGTGACTTCAAAGGTTTAAATGAAGCACACGCAAAAAGACATGAGTTTTAAGTTTGCATCAAAAAGTCTCAGATTTGCCAGAGTGAACAGAGAATTTTAGGAACTTCAGACTCAATACAGTTAAGAATTGATTAGTTATGTAAAGCATGCACTAACATATTTACATATGTTCATGCCGTCCCAAACCTGTAAAACTTTCTGTTTTCTGTCAAACACAAAAGGAGATGTTTCAGAATGTGAACACACCCCAAGAAAAAGTTAACTATCATAACTGGTAAATGGTAACACTTTACAATAAGGTCTTATTTGTTAAATACTGTAGAAGTATTACAAATTACTTCTAGTTTCTGACCAAGGCTGTATCTCAATACTAGTTTTACTTGATCTTGTAAAACTAGTATTGTACTACTAGTATTAGTACTGCTACGTTCGACACAATAGATCATAAAATACTCTTAGACCGAGATGACCGAGAGGTATTACTTACTGGACCAAAAACCTGTACACAGAATACAATTTGCACTTAGAAGGATGTACTGTAACTTCATCCTCTACAGTAAAAGACCTAGGTGTTATATTAGACAGCAACCTGTCTTTCGAAAATCATACACCGTTCAGGCTTAACATTATGATTACCTTCCTAATATTGTGTTGGTCCCACTTTTGCTGCCAAAACAGCCCTGACCCCTCGAGGCATGGACTCCACTAGACCCCTGAAGGTGTGCTGTGGTATCTGGCACCAAGACGTTAGCAGCAGATCCTTTAAGTCCTGTAAGTTGCGAGGTGGGGCCTCCATGGATCGGACTTGTTTGTTCAGCACATCCCACAGATGCTCGACTGGATTGAGATCTGGGGAATTTGGATGCCAAGTCAACACCTCAAACTCAATGTTGTGCTCCTCAAACCATTCCTGAACCATTTTTGTTTTGTGGCAGGGCGCATTATCCTGCTAAAAGAGCCACAGCCACCAGGGAATACCGTTTACATGAAAGGGTGTACATGGTCTGCAACAATGCTTAGGTAGGTGGTACGTGTCAAAGTAACACCCACATGGATGGCAGGACCCAAGGTTTCCCAGCAGAACATTGCCCAAAGCATCACACTGCCTCCGCCGGATTGCCTTCTTCCCATAGTGCATCCTGGTGCCATGTGTTCCCCAGGTAAGTGACGCACACGCACCCGGCCATCCACGTGATGTAAAAGAAAACGTGACTCATCAGACCAGGCCACCTTCTTCCACTGCTCCGTGGTCCAGTTCTGATGCTCACGTGCCCACTGTTGCTGCTTTCGGAGGTGGACAGGGGTCAGCATGGGCACCCTGACTGATCTGCGGCTATGCAACCCCATACGCAACAAACTGTGATGCACTGTGTATTCTGACACCTTTCTATCAGAACCAGCATTAACTTCTTGAGCAATTTGAGCTACAGTAGCTCGTCTGTTTGATTGGACCACACGGGCCAGCCTTCGCTCCCCACGTGCATCAATGAGCCTTGGCCACCCATGACCCTGTCTCCGGTTCTCCACTGTTCCTTCCTTGGAGCACTTTTGATAGATACTGACCACTGTAGACTGGGAACACCCCACAAGAGCTGCAGTTTTGGAGATGCTCTGACCCAGTCGTCTAGCCATCACAATTTGGCCCTTGTCAAACTCACTCAAATCCTTACGCTTGCCCGTTTTTCCTGCTTCTAACACATCAATTCTGAGGACAAAATGTTCACTTGCTGCCTAATATATCCCACCCACTAACAGGTGCCGTGATGAAGAGATAATCAGTGTTGTTCACTTCACCTGTCATAATGTTATGCCTGATCGGTGTATTTCATATGTTACAAAAACAGCCTTCTTCCATCTCAGAAACATCGTTAAGCTACAGAACATGTTATCTGTTTCTGATGCAGAAAAGTTAGTTCATGCATGACCTCTAGACTAGATTACTGTAATGCCTTACTAGCTGGTTGTCCTGCATCCTCAATAAACAAGCTACAATTAGTCCAAAATGTTGCTAGAGTTCTTACTAGGTCAAGAAAATATGATCATGTTTGCTAAACCTTATTACAAAGTGTTAATAAACTTTTAAATCTGGAGTTATTTACCAAGTTTGAAAAACATTGTTGGATAATCTGCTATGCGTTCAGTCATTTTGACAGATAAAGCACAGGGGTTGGACAATCAAACTGAAACATATATAGTGTTGAAGGTTTCACGATATGCGCGGCTGGTGGCCAATGACCTATTTTTACATCCCATCAGAGAGAGCGAAGGGTGAAGGTTGAGTAAGTAGTGCAATAGCACTGCTATTGCAATCCACACAACATAATGGGAGACATATCAGAGTTCAAAAGAGGACAGATTGTTGGTGCACGTCTCGCTGGCTCATCTGTGACCAGGAAAGCAAGCCTTTGTGGTGTATCGAGACCTACGGTATATTCATACTTTTCAACACTCCCGTTTTTCCCGGGAGTCTCCCGTATTTCACACCCATCTCCCATTTTGTTATTTCTCCCGGGAAAAGAATTTGTATGGCCCAAACCTGGTTTGGGACCTCAACCTGGCAACCTATAACCTAGTTGTGCTGTTGATATCTGCGCAGGTAGTAGACGCGGGAAGTTGAATCAAGCATCAATGGTAGAAATGGGAGGAAAAGACTCAGGTGGTGCTCTGGCGAAAAAAAAACAAAATATACATGTAAATGTAACAACAGCTGGACGGAAGAATTTAATTTCATATCTCAAAGTCATATCGACAATGCCCACGCCTTTTGCAAAGTGTGTCACACTGATTTCAAAGGGCTCATGAACTGCGTTGTTTTATTGTTTTTATGATGTTTCCTGGGGTGCACTTATAATGTTAAAATGCTTTTTACATCAAAAATTGTCATAATTTATAAATAAAAGGCATTTTTCCTACCCTGATTTTAGCCCGTTTTAAGGGGCGTGTCCGCTGTGAGACTTCAGTGTAAACGCCCACTGCTGTGATTGGCTAACGTCTTTGCATTTGAAATAGTATTACTCTATCTTTTAGCGCGTTTTTACAATTACAGTTCTCATGATTAACTAATCGTGAAAAGTGTTGCATTATATTAAGATCTACGGCATTATATTCAGATTGTGGCATGAAAGGTTGCAGTGATGATCATTGTAGCCGATCACACACATGCTGAGCGCATGAAAGCAGCGATCTCGTCATTAAAACTCAGTTTCTGTACACTAACGAATGCTTTCATCTTCACTAACAGTGCAAACGTGATATAGTTAAGAGATTCGTTGAATAAAACGGGAGTCACTGATAAACGCGTCACTGATAAACTCTCTGTTTGATTGACAGCTGCAGCGCGTGCTGCTCCTACGATTGCAAAGGGAGCTTTCTTTGACCGCTTTCTTTATAGAATTGAATCACTGTTAAATAACAGATTATTTTCATCCTACTAAGTTTAGGTTTGATTTACTGACACACAGTCAAAGAACATCTGACTACATTAATCATCACATTTCAGATCAGGCATTAGAATGTTACTTACATGTTGCATTACTGTTGAACCCAGTCACTGCACAATATTCTGTAATCCTCAGTGGCATGTTTATTGCTTTGTAGCTCGATGGTTTAACACTAGGCCTATGTTACATGCGCGAATCGGTGGGCGGGGCTAAACAGGCAGTGATGAAGTAGGCGTTGATATTCTTCTGCTGAGGCGGTGCTTGCCTCCCTTTGATGTCATAGATCCCGAACCTGCCGTTTGCTGGGCCTGGTGTCTATAAAAGCTTTTCTTTGACTAACAAGGAAGTTTTCAGCTCTGAAACTTACAGAATATTCTTATATTACCATGACCTTTTATATATCAAAAGCTCAAGGGAAAGTTGATTTCTCAATTCATCACCCCTTTAATGAAAAAGTGAAGTTGAACATCTCCAATGACCTGCACAGTCACCATATCTAAATATTTTTGAGCAACGTTGGGGCATTTTGGAAGAGCGAGTCAGAAAACGTTTTCCTCCACCAGCATCACATAGTGATCTGGACACTATTCTGGAAGAGGAATTGCTCAAAATCCCTCTGGCCACTGTGGACTTGTATCTGTCATTCCCAGGATGAGTTGATGTTGTTTTGCAGCAAAAGGAGGCCCTACACCATACTAATAAATTGTTCTGGTCTAAAATCAGGTGTTTCAGTTTCATTGTCCAACCCCTGTATGTTTTTTCCCCCATTAATAATTAAATCATTATCAACTTTGAAATGACTTGTACAGCCAATCTGATTATACCTAAAAATGCAAGGCAGCAACTGAACTTAAATTAAGTTGAAGTAGGATTTTTTATTTTTTTTACAATGTAATATATCATCTAATGGCAACATTGCATAAAAGTCATGTTAACAAAATTTTCAAGACCAGGGTTTGTAATATGGGAATAAATACAGATTCTTTAAAACAAGTTAAATGCTTTGCTTGTTGGCACAGTGGTTACAGTAAAGTTTACAGCTCACATTCTGAAGTTGATATAAGTAAACTCTGTTCTGTCAGTCCAGATCCCTGATCCTTCACTAAAGCTGCACCTGCAGCGCAAACATCTCATCCTCAGCATGAGGAGCATCCGCACCAGGAGTCTGCGTGAATTCACAGGTTAAATCCCACGGGATGTGAAACTCCAACACGTTCCTGCAGTCAGCCTGTCATGTGTCTACAGCGGAGCATCAAGCGACAGCAGCTGCCGTCTGATTATTCCCACATTATTACACAAACGTGTGACGGGACACTCCAACATTACTCTCACAGGAATGGAATACTATTACAGTCAGAACTGGAAGGAAATGTGCTTAAAGTCACTATGAAATCAAAACTGCTATTCTTATTTTTTTCATGGAATATTGCAGTATTTATTAT
>CM077196.1:5390326-5445326 GCA_039654625.1 Rhinogobio ventralis
ATTAGTAAGCTTCCTATAAAACTCTCCAATTATCATCAGCAAATGCTTTTGGCTTGGGGACTTATTTACAAGCATAATTTCTCGCCACACAATTTTTTTTAATACATATTCTACATAATTGTTTTTTTAAAACCTGGTTCAGTAATGGAGAGATGTTAGTAAACCAGCTGTTTGGCAATGATGGTAATCTGTTCAACTACTCTGACTTTATTTTTTAAGATACCTAGAAAAGAATTTAATCTAGTTTTCAAGGCCATCTCTTTGGAAATTTGTGTGCTCTTCAGAAACAATAGTGGCTCAAGGATTTCTGTTTGTCCCCCAGCCGTGAATCCACTGTCATTGGTTCTATTTGTTTCTCTATACAAAAATCAGGTCTTTATTTTTTAACCTTGTTACCTTATTTCTGTCCATCATCTCTTATTGGAACAATAAGTTTGTTTGGTCACTCCCTCAGAATTTTTTCTTAACAAATGAAGTCAAAGAAATGTTTTATCCTGTCAAGCATTTTTTGCAGAAATTTAAAAGCAACATTGATGCATCCTGCTCTTTTAGTGAAGTTTCTTCTGAAACTGTAGGCCATTTGTTTTGGGAGTGTCCTTTTGCTCAGTCTTTCTGGAGTAGTGTTAATGCATTGATTGTCCAAAATGTATACTGTGATTTTTTTTCTTATAGACTTTTTGGGTTTTATATTAATGATAAGAATCTAATCAAAGCAAGTTTTTTTTTTTAATAAACCTCCTTTTATTTATAGGAAAGTTTTATTACCATAAATGTAAATATACAAAAAGTAAACCCCGCTTTAACATCTTCAAAGGAGAATTGAATACAATTTCAATGTCTGTAAATAAGAAAGCCATAAAAACATCCAGAATTTGTGCTATGTTTAATATGCTTTTGTAATATGGCTTCTTTTTTCTCTCTCTTTTTTCCCCGGATTAGGCTTCTTTATATAATTTCCCTTGTTGTAATTAGTTTATTGTCTGAAAGATTGTTTGTGTGTTATTGTATCTTATGTTGGTTAAAATTGCATTAAAAAAAATTATTACGTAATCACGTCGGAAATGTCACACGTGACGTGTTTGGAAGTACTGACACAGTGTTAAAGCGAACGTGCAAGGACTAAATCAAATGCCCTTTACAAAAAACCGACAATGTCGGGCGATTTTGAAGTTGGAGGAGAACATGAGATGTAGTTTTTCGGCACTGGGTCGGTACTTCGACCTACGTAACGCGTGACCTTTCCAATGTGATTACGCAATGCGCTGAAGTGGAGAAAAATCCTGGACTGTTTTCCTCAAAAAACGTAATTTATTTTCGACTGATGAAAGAAAGACATGAACATCTTGGATGACAAGATGAAGTGAACTAATCCTTTAAAGGGACAGTTCACCCAAAAATTTAAATTTTGTCATTACTTAGGTCTCACCCTCAAGTTGTTCCAAACCTGTATGAGTTTCTTTCTTCCGCTGAACACAAAAGAAGATATTTTGAAGAATGCTGGTAACCAGACAGTTGATGGCACCCATTGACTTCCATAGCAGGAAAAAATGCTATGGAAGTCAACCGGTGCCGTCAACTGTTCTTCTTCAAAATATCTTCTGTGTTCAACAGAAGAAAGAAACTCATACAGGTTTGGAACAACATGAGGGTGAGTAAAAAACCTGGCTGAACTATACCTTTAACAGCATTTGCTTTTTTCTAGTATATTTGGACAACAACGTAAACATGTTCATGGATCCCCAGAGGAGCACTGCATTCACCGGTCCCTTGTACCAGACGGCATCAGACCCCACCACATACTACTTGAATGAGGACATGACAATCATGATAAACATGGTTGAAGCTGAAGACTTGCACACCATAAAAGGTTAGATAACAATAATAATAATGCTAATAATGTTGTGCTTGCTAACCTGTCGCTTTTATGCGTGTTTCAGAAAGCCACCCGGAGAACAGTGATGCTGCATCCAACACATTACCATCACTCATTCCATTGCCAGCAAATGACGGCTTCAGCAAAGAGCAGACTTTGTTTTTGATCAACCTTATGCGGCAGCACATCGAGAGAGAAGGCGAAGGTCTCCCCAAAACTCTGGAAGAGCTGAATGCACGGCTTAAATCGGCAATGCGCAGTAAAAAGCATCTGTGGAGAGATGCCGCGGATAAGTTGTCCACACATTTCTTGCAGTCTTTCTGCCCTGACAAGGTGGCCAGGAAGTGGAATACACTTATAGAGGCCTACAAAAAAATAAAAGATAGCAATAAACCTAGAGAGAAGGGGAGTATCCGTTTCAAGTTTTATTCGGAAATGGATGCCCTTCTGAAAGGGCAGCATGAAGTGGTCTTTCCTGTTGTCGGCACATCAGTCGGTCTGAATGTGCGCAAACCTGAAGCATCAGGACAGTGCAGCAGTGATACGACACAGACACCGCCAACTTCCACATCAACACCACCAAATTCCCCACCAACACCGCCTCTTAAGCGTCAAAGAGTGGACTGTGAATTGATGCAGTTTCTGCAGGACTCAGAAGAAGCCTGTCAGCGGCGTCATGACGAGACTCTAGCACAACTAAGGTCTGCTCAGCAGGGTTTCGAGGCTCTGATGACAAAGTTGCTGGACAAATTGTAATCGTTTAAAGTTGGCAATGTGCAAATGTTGTGTGTCTAACTTATTTTAAGAGACAAACTGTAATGTGTGTTAAATCACTATATTTTGATGTTGCACAAGTTTAACTGTGCCATTTGAATATTTTTTTTTGTTTATGTGACAAAGAATAGTTTTGTACAAAGTACATTTTGAACAAATTAAAAAAACATATTTCTACTTTGTGTCAGATTCGTTGTCTTGTGATCGCAGATGATTGTTTGGATTTTCCATGTAAAGTTCATACAATAAAGACCATTAGACCAAGGCATGCCTGCAATTCATTCTTTTTTTTTTGTTTACTGAAGTTTATTTGCAACTAATGTTGTTCAGACAGTGAAAATATAAGACGCATTCAAAGACTAGACAGTTTGAAATCTACATTTAGCATTTACAACTCCACTATATATAAATAAAGATATAATGTGAAAATAGCAGTATTTTCTTTTCACTAAGTGTAAATGATTGTTACATGCTATTTACGTTTAGTGCAAATAGTGGCAGGTATTATTTGCACCTCATTGAGTTGTAGTATATTATATTAACAGTATGCAATAATAACAACATATCCAATGTGCACTACTATGCAAACGTCTTAGGCACATTAGTATTTTCACCCCAAAAAATGGTTTTAAGCCAGTTATATCTTTTGCTGTAGTGTGTCAGTAGGAAATATCAGTCTACATTTCCAAACATTAATTGTAATAATCTATGCACACGGAGAGAGACAACAGCTGGTATGATCTGATCTCACCATCATTGAGTCTGTCTGTGATTACATGAAGAAACAGAAAAAACTGAGACTAAATCCAGAAGAACTGCGGCAACGTCTCCAAGACGCTTGAAGAAACCTTCCTGTAAAGCTACCTATAGCACAAAAGCTGTTAAATGCAAAGGGTGGTCACACCAAATATTGATTTGATTAGGTTAATAAAAAGTTAATTGATAAATAAAATCTATGACATTATTTTTGAAAGCATCCTCACTTCACAGCATTTTTACACAAGTGCCTAAAACTTCTTACAGTACTGTAGCTTTGCAGGTCGGTTTCTTTAAGCGTCTTGGAGACCTTACCGCAATTCTTCTGAATTTCTCAGTTTTTTCTGTTTCTTCATGCAATCACAGACGGACTCAATGATGGTGAGATCAGATCATCTTTTCATCTGTCTCGGTCCGCTTGTTTGGTGCACCAGGGTTCAGAGGCAGCGTTCACACTTATTCAAATGAACCGCACTAACAGAGCAATGGGGTTCGTTTTAATCCAACCAAACATGCCAAGTGTGAACACAGCCATAAAATGCTGCCTTCATCAAGGCATGTCCGAATCCAAAGTTAGCTTCACTTCCTGTCTCCTGAGATACCTTCATCTGATAGATTTTTGAATGCAGCATAGATGTATCCTTCACCGCCATTGATATCCCACAATCCTGCACGTTCCATAACTTCCATTCTGTGACAGTTAAGCTAAAACATAAAGATGGCATCTGAAAGTTGCGGTTGGTGGTCAGTTTGTGTGTATGTTTTTGACCAACGTTTTCCACTTTTGATGTCATTTCTAGCGAGAAATTAATATTGTAGACAAAGCTTGCTTTTACTTTTTTGCTCACTTTTGCTGTAGATCATTAAACTGTTACGCTGCCGAAGTCTGTCCGAAATCAGTTTTGTGAGGCACCTTTGTGTGCAAACGCTGCCTGCAAAGTCATTGCCTGATAGGCCAGCTAGGCAACAAGTCACTGCCTAAGCTTTCAGACGCAGCCGAAGTGTCTAACATGCCACACTTTTTTTTCGGGTAATTAAGTGCATCATCCTGGTATTTAAAGAGTACTTTTTCATTTAGAATTTTCAGTGTGAACACACTACTCGCACTATTTATACTACAAAACATAGAATAGAGACATAAACATAGAATAGAGAATAAGTATGAGAATTGGGAAGTACCTTTTGTTTTAATGAGAGGATTCGCAAGTGTGCAGAACATTTTGAGTGGATTCTGACTAACTTAAACACCTCTGATTTGGCCATTGCGTTCAGAAGATCAACGGACATGTCTGTGATTGGCTCCATTGCTCAACGCAAAAACACGGTTGTAAACAGAAACCTTTGATGCTCTCCAGAGCGCAAATACGCACTGGAGCTTTTGCCAAATCTGCTTCGCCAATATGATATTATTATGCTGCGTTCACACCGAACGCGAATAGAGCGTCTGGAGCGAGTGATTTCCATGTTAAGTCAATGTAAAGACGCGTTGACGCGTGTCTGGAGGTCCTGCGGTGCGATAGACGCGATTTTGCCTCATTCGCGCGAAAGACGTGAATTGATTTTATTTGGTGCTTTTTGTGCATTTGCGCGTTTTAAGCGAATTCCCGAGTTTAAAAATCTGAACTCTGGCGTCTGTTCGCGCCGTGTTAACCAATCAGGAGCCTGCTAAACAGGGTAAGTGACGTGTTAAACGGGGGCAGGCACGCCCGGAGTCACTCCTTCAAAACAGTCGCTGTGTTTAAGGAATTGGCACTTAATCTGGACTGAAAGACTGAATTCGGGCCTTGGCATATTATTGCATTATTATGGTATGACAATGATGAAAATTGTTGTTACTGTTCTTTCATGCATATAATAAAAAAATAAATTCAATTCAACATGGAGGAATGACTGGTATTGGCAGTGAACAGGCATACGGAGCTATATGGGCGCGGGACAGTCGGAAGTACCGCTGAAAGCGGCCGTCATCCAGGTGCAGCTATTGGAATTTGACGCTCAATTCGCGTTTGGTGTGAACGCAGCATTACAGTATCAACTGAGGGAACTTAGCACCCCCGTAGAACTGGGCATGGGTAGACTTCTTTTATATACCATTTTACTGCAATTTCATCATGAGATATTCAAACTGCACTATCTCAGATGGACTCGCGAGTCTGTGGTCTTATCTCCTCCAGAGTCCTGCAGATGGATCTTCAGCGTCTGTGGACGAACGACCTGCGGTTACTGACACATGAACACTAGAAGCTGAAAAAAACTCATTAAACTTTATCGTAGAAACGCAATGGTTATCTTACAAATGTTCCTCTGCCTGTTCAGAGAATGAAGGAGATAAAAATGTTTTCACATCGCCAAACAGAAAACACATTCACTCACATTTCAGGTTCAAGCTGGACTATAAATCGCGGCTTCTGTCACCAGGAAAAGCAGTGTTATTTAATCTAGACTATATATTTCTGATTACAAATAGAGGAAGAAGAAGAAACAGCAACAAATCTTCAGATGGTAAACTGCTGCTTTACAGGCCTATACAGAATTGATTTTCACAACAACAAAGTGGGTTCATATCTCTCTCTCTCTCACACACACACACACACACCTCCACAGTCTCTGTACATCTTTGACCATTACACGTGATGCATATAAAACATGTATGTTTTATATATATAAATATAAACAGAGTGATGAAAAAATATCAATGAATCAACCAACAGTAAGATACTTATAAATAGCCTACAAAACACCAAACAACACAAAGCATTGCGAGGAGGAATCGGCATGGCCTCCTTATCAGAATGAACAACCACACTGCCACATCAACACCTGTCACATGACTTTCAATCGCCCTTTAAAATAAAAGCTCTCGTAAACACAAAAAAAGGCCCTGTGGATCATTTTCATGTTCCATTAAGAATGTTTTATTCACTATGTTCTGTTAAATATGAATCAGCACAACTGTTTTCAACACTGATAATAATCAGAAATGTTTCCTGATCATCAAATCCTCATATTAGAGTGATTTCTGAAGGATCATGTGACACTGAAGACTGGAGTAATGATGCTGAAAATTCAGCATTGATCACAGAAATAAATTACATTTGAACACATATTCACATAGAAAACACATTCTAAATTGCAATAATATTTCACAATATTACTGTTTTTACTGTATTTTTGATCAAATAAATGCAGCTTTGGTGAGCAGAAGAGAATTATTTCAAAAACATCTCATATAATTTGATCTTGGAAGAGTTTCATGAGAAATGTTTGAGGTTTTGGTTGCAGACTTTGGTAACTTAGCAGAAATAGTTTGAGACGTTGAGTCACATGTGATTACTGGGCTCATTTTTCATTTTTCTCAGAAGCGTTGGAGAACTCACTGGGTTAAAGTATCTCTGTTGGTCTCTACTTGATCACCACAGCTGAATAAACGATAAAAACATCACTTTGAGCGTTGACATTTACACAGACACCAGCCCTGCAGCCATGACAACATCACTACGGGTACCAGGCACTGCTGCCAGTTAACGTGCCAAATGACAGCCTTTAAAAGCTGAATATTAACCGGGCAGACGAGTGCTGAAAAGGTGTGTGTTTGAGAGTAGGAGGCGGATTTCCATCTGATTATCCTAATGGCTGAAAATAGCACATGTGAAGCCAGCACTGACAAAAGAGATACGCTGAGAGCGGGACGCTGGAAGATAGTTAGCATCACTCATACTTACAGTATGAAGATCACATCACACTGGACGAGGTCATAATACAGGTCATATATTTAAAATCATCAATTTAATGGGTCATATCATGGAAAAAGCTATTTAATGCTCAAACTTTCAAAACTCACACATTTAAAAAAAAAATAATTATATCATATATATATATATATATATATATATCATCATGTCTTTTACGGAGGACGAGGTCTTCTTGAGGTCAACTTCCAGTAAGATGCAAAAACACTGACCTCATTAACATATGCCTGCCCATATTTACATATCAACACCATTCAGTATTCAGCAACTTGACTCATCCAGATAAACTATGCTGGTATGCAGAGATTAGCCAATCATACAAGAGCTCATTTACATACAGTCTTAAAAATGGTTCTTAAAACTAAATTGTGATGTTTTTGGTGCAAACAAACAGCATTATAAGAGCACTTCGGTGGAAATAGTGATAAACTGATGTAACAAGCTAGGTTAATTAATGCGTAGCCTATTCTTGATCTGTACATTTACTGTCGTCACGTACCTTAGTGAATTTTGAATAGCCTAAATATTCTGTGAAATAAAACATTATGTTATGATAATGTTAGAACATTATCCGCTAACATTCTTAAAACGTTTTTTTTTTATTTTTTTTAATTTCCCAGCAGGCACTGGATGAGGACAACATTACCAGCTTCACTTATTACTAACCAGATTGACTTTATTTCTGTCATACGTCTACAGAAGCTCTAATGAGAATTTAGTGAGCAGTTTTATTTAAAATATTTAGTTTGAAGTCACCATTATGGTGATCAGTGTTTCTTTTCCTGGCTGCTGTAACTGTGTTTGTTAAGGCAAGAAGAGCAAGAGGAAATGTGATCAGAAGATGTTGGCTATACTGTTGGCTATCTGAAGGATTGGCTATACTATTGGGTATCTGAAGGATTTTAATAACATATTGTACACTAAACATTTTAAACTATTAGATACACAGAGACAGCAAGAATCAGCGTATGAATCAGTGTTAAAGGGACAGTTCACCCAAAAATTAAAATGTGATGTTTATCTGCTTACCCACAGGGCATCCAAGATGTAGGTGTCTTGTTTCTTCAGTAGAACACAAATGAAGATTTTTAACTCCAACCGTTGCGGTCTGTCAGTCATATAATGCATGTGAATGGGGTCAAATTCTATGAGAGTAAAAAAACACACACATACGAATCCATATTAAACCCTGCGGCTCGTGACGACACATTGATGTCTTAAGACACGAAACGATCGTTTTGTGCGAGAAACCGAACAGTATTTACAATATTTTTTTTTACCTCGAATGCGATTTATGTACAACAGCCTTCTCTGCATGATCACAAGTGAGGTCAAAATACACAATATGGCGTGTCTCAATGGGATACAAGCGGAAGTGATCTCTCGCGCGTATCTCGCCATATTGTGTATTTTGACCTCACTTGGTGGAAGTGATCAAGCAGAGAAGGCTGTTGTACATAGATCGCATTCGAGGTAAAAAATTTTTTTACTCTCATAGCTCTCATACTCTAAAATGTTGCCATTCACATGCATTATATGACTGACAGACCGCAACGGTTGGAGTTAAAAATCTTAATTTGTGTTCTTCTGAAGAAACAAAGACACCTACATCTTGGATGCCCTGGGGGTAAGCAGATAAACATCAAATTTTCATTTAACTATCCCTTTAATTTTGACGGCAAATTTTTATTTCGTTTTACTCACAGTCTTTGGACTATTTTAGTCACCTGAATTGTTTTTAGTTTTAGTCTAGTTTTAGTCGACTAAAATCTAATGAGTTTAGTTCAATTGTAATGCATTAATTGAGCATTTAAGCATTACATAACTGACTGTTACTTGAATACATGTCAAAACTCACATTTTGACATAATTCTGTTTTTGACATTAAAAATACACGAAAAAGAGCTCAATTCGCTTTCTTTTTTTTCTAAAACATCTATAGTTTTTATAATGTTGTATTTCTGTTTTAGTTAGTATATCAGGTTAAGCTAAAGCTTCAAATACGTTTAAGTTAATTTTTTTTTTAATTTCAGTTAACATTTATTTTATTTTTAAGCAATGAATATTTTTTAATGGTTTTAGTGAACTATTATAACCCTGATACTTTATTGAATAACGTGTCAAAAACTGTTCTTAGTCTCCTGACTATGAATTAAATGGGAATGAAATTAAATACAGTTTCCTGTGTAACCAAAAACTTATATACACTCACCTAAAGGATTATTAGGAACACCATACTAATACTGTGTTTGACCCCCTTTCGCCTTCAGAACTGCCTTAATTCTACGTGGCATTGATTCAGAAAGGTGCTGAAAGCATTCTTTAGAAATGTTGGCCCATATTGATAGGATAGCATCTTGCAGTTGATGGAGATTTGTGGGATGCACATCCAGGGCACGAAGCTCCCGCTCCACCACATCCCAAAGATGCTCTATTGGGTTGAGATCTGGTGACTGTGGGGGCCATTTTAGTACAGTGAACTCATTGTCATGTTCAAGAAACCAATTTGAAATGATTCGAGCTTTGTGACATGGTGCATTATCCTGCTGGAAGTAGCCATCAGAGGATGGGTACATGGTGGTCATAAAGGGATGGACATGGTCAGAAACAATGCTCAGGTAGGCCGTGGCATTTAAACGATGCCCAATTGGCACTAAGGGGCCTAAAGTGTGCCAAGAAAACATCCCCCACACCATTACACCACCACCACCAGCCTGCACAGTGGTAACAAGGCATGATGGATCCATGTTCTCATTCTGTTTACGCCAAATTCATAGACTCTACCATCTGAATGTCTCAACAGAAATCGAGACTCATCAGACCAGGCAACATTTTTCCAGTCTTCAACTGTCCAATTTTGGTGAGCTTGTGCAAATTGTAGCCTCTTTTTCCTATTTGTAGTGGAGATGAGTGGTACCCGGTGGGGTCTTCTGCTGTTGTAGCCCATCCGCCTCAAGGTTGTGCGTGTTGTGGCTTCACAAATGCTTTGCTGCATACCTCGGTTGTAACGAGTGGTTATTTCAGTCAAAGTTGCTCTTCTATCAGCTTGAATCAGTCGGCCCATTCTCCTCTGACCTCTAGCATCAACAAGGCATTTTCGCCCACAGGACTGCCGCATACTGGATGTTTTTCCCTTTTCACACCATTCTTTGTAAACTCTAGAAATGGTTGTGCGTGAAAATCCCAGTAACTGAGCAGATTGTGAAATACTCAGACCGGCCCGTCTGGCACCAACAACCATGCCACGCTCAAAATTGCTTAAATCACCTTTCTTTCCCATTCTGACATTCAGTTTGGATTTCAGAAGATTGTCTTGACCAGGACCACACCCCTAAATGCATTGAAGCAACTGTAATGTGATTGGTTGATTAGATAATTGCATTAATGAGAAATTGAACAGGTGTTCCTAATAATCCTTTAGGTGAGTGTATAATGCGTGACTTTTAATTATAAACAAGCTCGAAATACACCGGGACTCTTATTTTGAAATGCCTTACTATTGCAGTTGCTCATGTTCAGATGAGGGAGATAAAATATGCATTGTTACAACCGTCTAAAACATATTACTATATAAACATCGTAAAGCATTAGTTCATAAACAATTATCTGGCATAAATGTGTGTTATTCATTGATTGATCCGCTCTGAAGCGCTGTCGCGTGAGCCTGCAGATCAGCACGTTACCCTTAAAATGTGTGCATTACACAGGACATCAGTTCTGACTGGATCTCTTCCCTAAATCGTCCCTCCCTAACATTTTCGTCTCCTTTTTATTCGTTGATGAAACTGACAGTAGATTTCGTCATAGTTTTTGTCATCCAAAACTGGTTTTGATTTAGTTAAAAATAAAACGTCTCGTTTTCGTCAGTGAAAAAAGGTTGTTAACGAAAATTATGATGAAAATTATTCGTCAACGAAATTAACACTGGTATGAATCTCAATAACAATGACATCCCTTCATGCTGCAATGCATTCTGGGAGTAATGGATGAGGTTTGTACGATGCACCCAGAATGCATTGCAGCATGAACATGTCACTGTTATTGAAATTCATACGCTGATTCTTGATGTCTGAGTGTGCCTTAAAGAAGGAGTTTAAAACTTTTTGTGTGTGTTTTTGAGACTACTCTCACAGGTGTATTATAATCAATCACATAAAATTAATAACACCTATGTAATCAAATTTGCTCCTGGATGAGATAAATGAATCAGACTGCTAAGTGATGATTATATATGTATTACCAACAAGCAGTTAACATCATCTGATCATATTTTCTCTTGCTGTTTTTGCCATAATAAACGCAAGTCAAGAGCCAAAGAGCCCAACTAAAGCAAACACTGATCACCATAATGGTGACTTCAAACCAAACTTGAACAATTATTTTCAATAAATCATCAATATCTAAATCTCTGTAGATGTATGACAGAAATAAAGTCAAAGTGGTTAGTAATAAGTGAAGCTGGTAATGCTGTTTGTGGAGTTGTCCACGTCCAGTGCCCACTGGGAAACTTCCCGCTAAAACTTTATAAGAATGTTAGTGTATAGTAGGCCTAATGTTCTAACAATGTTATCACTAAACATTTTTAGAATGTTTTTAGAGAATGTTATCCTACCTTTTAGGAAAACATTCTGGAAACAAAAATGGTCACTGCTCTGTGTGTTTGTCCGTGGTTTTCAGTGTATGTGTTCACTACTCACTACTCCTTGTGTGCACTAACTTGGATGGGTTAAATGCAGAGGACCATTTCCGCAGGTTACCATACTTGGCCTTCACGTCACTTAAAATAAAACTTGCCACTGAAAACACTACCAGAACACAAACATTTCTAGCTGTGTTCATTCTTTCACTGTGTGAAAGTCGTAAGACGCATCAAAGACAGTGATTGGAAGGGAAACTCGAGTGAAAGCACCGGCGTTATCCAAACCCGTCTTAACAAGCTAATTAAATCTGGGTTTTTTTCCCCTACAACACTCCCTGCTTGTTTATTTGTGGTCTGTGTGTGTACAGCTGAAATTGCACACACAGACCAAAGACGCGTCTGAACTTCAGATCAAGCCTCTTCCGCGGCGCTTAATGAGTTCGACCTGCAGTGACGGGAGTGCGCCAGCCCGCACGAGCGCATGGATAGAGGTTCATAGATCATCTAAACGGGCCGCGAAACATCTAAAACCACACAAAGTATACTCAATAACATGTTTTAATGAGACTATACTGGCTATTTGTATCATTTCCCCCCTGAAGTCCACTTAATGTTACAGTCAAGGTTACCTGTGTCGTAATTTAGGATTCCACCTTGCAATTAAACAGGCTGTTTTTGATGCTGTAGCCCAAAACTCCATATTTAAAGGCCCACTGAAGTGCCTTGATGTGTTGACGTAATTTCCCCTGAAACAGGAAGACAGGGCGGGG
The DNA here is from genome assembly GCA_039654625.1 of Rhinogobio ventralis. Lineage (NCBI taxonomy): Eukaryota > Metazoa > Chordata > Actinopteri > Cypriniformes > Gobionidae > Rhinogobio > Rhinogobio ventralis. The sequence goes on from CM077196.1 coordinate 5,402,888, forward strand.
CATATAAGACAGCTCCTCCCCTTTTTAAAACAGCCAATAGCGTTTGTTTATATCACAGTTTGACTACTGGAGTTCACCACCCCTGCACTACAGCATTTCAGCTCTGTAAAGCCGCAGTTTCCTCCTAATCGCTAACCGTTTCTCATCATAATCTTCTCCATATCGCTTTGAAATAAAGCATTCTGTGCAGAATTCAAATGGGTCTGATATGTTTTGTTGTCTGCGGCTGCGCTAACTCGCGCATATGATCGGACCTGAAAGCATATTTACATTTACTCTGTATCGTTCCCTGTCCCCTATATAGTGCACTATGTGCCATTCACCATGTAGAAAATAGTACATGTGTGAACAAGTGACTGATTTCAGCCGCAGCTTCAGCGTCTATTTAGGGGGTGGGACGCTTCAGATTCTAGAGAGCATTTGATTGGACAGAAGATGTGATGAGAAGCTGAAGGTGATGTCATAAAAACCTGTGATCCATTTTAGCGGAAGTGAGAGACTGTACATTTTGAATGCTTATATCTCCTAAATGTGAATATTGTCATTGTTTTGAAGCACACCAGCTTATTCATAACCTTAAGGCTAACATATTCATACTAAAAGCTAAAAAACGTAAATTTTGATTTCTGGGGGCCTTTAAATGGCGATAGATAGATAAGATAAACAAAGTGATTTTTATCTTGATAAATAAATTTTTTATATTTATCTAAATAAATAAAGTGATATTTTTCTTGATTTTGCTGTTCTTCGTCACACTCTTCACTGACAATATGTTGTCTCCGGTAACCAAACACACATTAATTAAATTAATACAATCACAACTTTTAAAGGGATCCCCTGGTGTTAAGACTTGTATGGCTTAATATAACATAAATTATGTCTCTTACTGAAATATGTAGTAGAAAACCCATGAAAGATCTACGTTATTTAAAAAAAAATCCATTATATGTTTAGACAATAGGCGGCGCCATTTTGTTTGCGTTCTAGGTCGCTGACGTAGAATGGTTGCACTCGGCAATCAACTGGTGCTACCCGTAGCTATTTTTACCACAACACAACTCTAAAAATGTTTCAGAGTTAAACAAAACCAACTAAATGCTTTGTAATTGCATTTAAAACACACTCAAACACACATGTGCACACAAACTTACACACACAGATTGGCGCGCGTGCGCACACACACACACAGACAGACTGCTCTGTCTCAATCGAGGTGTTATGGGCTGCCCTAGTCAGTCTCCACAACAGGGGCTGAATCCGAAATCGCCCCCCATACCCTTAAATATGGCACTATTTGAGGGGACAGCCATTTGTAGTGGCGTCCGAAACCATAGTGGACGTTCGAGTGCACTCATTCAATCCCACAATGCAACGCAATAACGAGTGTACAGCTGATGTACACACAACGGCTGTCCGACTTCACGCACTCGTTTTCATTCACTCCTTCAAGTGAACTGTATTAGTGGGCTAAAGTAGGTGCACATAGAGTTTGTGTGCACATGTGTGTTTGAGTGTGTTTTAAATGCAATTACAAGGCAATTAGTTGGTTTTGTTTAACTCTGAAACATTTTTTGAGTTGTGTTGTGGTAAAAATAGCTACGGGTAGTGCCAGTTGATTGCCGAGTGCATATATATAATGGATTTTTTAAATAACGTAGATCTTTCATGGGTTTTCTACTACATATTTCAGTAAGAGACATAATTTATGTTATATTAAGTAATTCAAGTCTTAACACCAGGGGATCCCTTTAATAAAACTTTACTTGGGGGATAACAATTGTTTGGTGTGCTGTAAATGATGTGATGGTTGTAATTTGTGTAAAAATAAAATAAAAAAAACAAGTACAATACACAAATAAATATTGTAATGATTCGTGCTTATTTCTGTCTTTGCTTGCATTATCATAGTTTTATAAATGTAATAATATTTGATGATGAGTTTTTAAAGTGTAAGATATAAAGTCTGGATCTGGGACAATTATGATAATAACTGAAACCAAAACCATAAAAAAAATATTCATAAAATTATTTCATTATTTGAAATAAAATGAACTGAAATCAACTGAAAAAAAGTTTACTTATTTTATTTCAACTAGTTACCAAGGCAACATCTCTAATTTTAATTTAGCTTGAACTAAAAAAATAAATAAATAAATAAATAAATAAATAAAAATGAATAAAAACACACAACAAAATGACTAAATCTTTAACTAAAATTAAAATGGAAAATATAATCATAAAATGTAATTCAAAATATTAATAAAAACTAAACATCTGTATTAAGTTTTAATAAAAATCTATATTTTTTAAAAATAAAAATCAATCACCTGTGACATAAAAGGGCCCGCAGATGAAGAAACACATTCCCACTGAATGAGTTGTTTCTGATGTTTTATATTCTGGAATGACTTTGCAGTTACATTAAATCAATCTCGTTTTATTTCAAACGATCAAAAAACATCACGATTTCCGTGATACACTGCCTTTATCCATGGCCTTTTGACCAAACATGATTCTCAGCACCATCATTTGGTCTCATCATTCTCCTGCAACACTGAATCTATTTCCACAGATCTGCTCTGTTTCTGGTCGAACGGGCCGTCCTTTCTCATCCTGTAATTTGGGGATTTTTGAGCGGCAGCCAGTTCTGTCTCACTCAGCGTTTGCATTATTCATGCATGTATTTATTAGCACTCTGAGGTACAATTAGAGTGGCTCTGATTCTGAATGTGCTTATGTGTGTAACTTTCCCTGCCAGAAATTACATAAACAAATCAAGCACAGAGCAACATCCTCTGACCCAAAACAGTACCAGGAACTCAGTTTTCATGCTTTATATCTGTTTGTTCCTGATATTTTGCAACAACAAGCTAAAAAGTGTCTTTTCAATATTTATGTAATTATGGGTCAAACTCTCATACATTTCCACTTTCATACATGAAGCCTGTCCAATTGTGAATGTTAAACATAATGCAGCTCAAAGTGCTTCACATGTCAGAATATAAAAACTTGTCTTTCGGCTCCATCATCTTGGCTGAGCCTGTCTGATTGAGAGATGACATAAGAAGGCAGATGGTCGAGTGTGTCTTTTTATACAGACGAGCAGGAAATTCAGTCATGACGCCAGGAGCGCGACTCTTTGGCCCTGTAACCAGAGTCACGGTGTCGCCCGAGGGTCATCAGAATACTAACAACACTGCAGATGTCCAGAGGCCAGACTTCAGGTTAAACTGTGACTGAATGGACGATGAATATGGAGAAATAGGTCAAATCCTACAGTCATTTTAATGTAATGTGAGTACACTACAAAAAAGATTTTCTTACTTAGTATTTTTATCTTGTTTTCCCGCCCCTTTTTACAAGATGTAAAATAAGTCTCTGACGCCCCCATAGTGTGTATGTGAAGTTTTAGCTCAAAATACTCCACAGATAATTTTTATAGCATGTTAAAATGGTCACTTTTTGAGGGTGAGCAAAAACGCGCTGCTTTTGTCTGTTTCCCTTTAAATGCAAATGAGCTGCTGCAACCCCCCCCCCCCCTTTTCTAGAAGAGGGCGGGGCTTCAAGAGCTCGTGTTAGCAGCTCTGATTACCTCACGCAGACGCGCACTGAAAACATCAGAAACTGTTCAGCCTTTTATGTTCGAACCGGAGTCGGACAATGAAGGAGAGACTCGAGAAGAAGTGACAACATTTGACGTTTCTGAATAGGCTGTGTTACGGTCGGTGGGTTGGTCTGTGTCCGTGTCTTCTTTGTTTGGTCCCTCCCTTGTTTTTCTTGGCATCTCTCTACTCTGTTGGAGCGCGTGCGCGCTATCTCTTAGGTGGACGCACCTGTTCGTGATTTGAGATTGATTGACGGAGCTGACTGATAAAGACGCCAACGCGGAGGAGAAAGAAGAGGGACTGCAGATCTTGTGGGCTAGCCAGCAAACAAGTGTCTTTATATCGTTGTTTGTTTTCTTTTTGTTAGGTGTTGTTCGTTTCGTTAAATCTTTCTGATATGTTCGTTCTTACTGTAATGTTTGTTATGAGTGAGTGAATAAATCGATTTGCTTGATTTCGCCACCTACGCGTTTTTGTTTATGTTTATGTCTCTTCTTTTTGAGCCGATATTTTCCATGAGAGGTCGTAACAAGCTGATGTGGAGTTAACTATTCAGCGTGGGTTTCCTCCGGGTGCTCCGGTTTCCCCCAAAGTCCAAAAGCATGCAGGTTAGGTGGATTGTATATGTCAAATTGTAGGATTGTGTGTGAGTGTGAATGTGTTCCAGCACTATCAGTGTCAGGAAGGGCATCCGACGTAAAACCTGTGCCAAATCAAAAGGTGTCAAGCAGACCCTGCAGAATTTTCCAGCTTTCCGTGTTTTCACTGTTATATGGTAAGGGGCGCTGTGGCGAGGTGGACGAGGGAGAGACGTGGGAGACGCGAGCGAGACCGGTGCGTGATTGAGAATGAGCGTCACCTGCGAGGCATACCGGTTTCGAGTCCTCTCATGAGAGAGCTCGGAGGCATATAAGGATGAGCGACACCAGTGAAGGACGAGAGAGGACCAGGCCTGGACTTTACGTTGTGTTTTATTTACATTTTGTATGTGTTCGTGGCAGTCGTCCATGAGGGGCTGCCCGGCGGTTTACTTTCGTTTTGTTTATTTATTTGATTAAAGTCTTTTAAATGTTCGCCGGTTCCCGCCTCCTTCTTCCCATATCAACGGACTGTATTACAGGCGCTATTACGCATCTTCTAAAATAACATCAACATTAAACCACATATAAATCAAAACTGCCTAATGTTACTGAATGAAATGTTGAAAAAAAAAATACTGGCTGGGAAAGAATATGTAGTTTCCACGAAAATACAACATATTATACAGCATATTTTGCGATTGCTCCTTTCATTTCTTTTTCAAACACAGCTCTTACGGGTGCTTGTGAAGCCATGTCTCAACAAGTAAAAGTGTCTCTCAATAAAATATCCAACATATTACTTTTAGCTGTGTTGCTATGTGTCATGAGTAAGCAACTGAGTAGACCAAACCTGGGGATCCCCCACCACTGCACATTTTTAGTGTCTCCATCATCTGATTCACCACACCAGCTTAATAGTAGAGACTGCAAGACTTGAATTTGGTGTGTCTGATGAGGGAGACATCCAAAATGTGCAGAGCAGTCTGTCTAGAGCGAACGCAAGCATCTCGCTTATAATAAACCCATCCAATGGCTCAGCACCGATTTTTTGACACGATGTGTCACATGAGGCTGTCTACACTGGACACGTCAAATACAGCATAAACTGGAGCATTTGTCTTTCTGAACAGGTGCATGATGATGATCCCACACTGGCTAAACATGTCCAACTGCCTGGGGGGCATGCTATTTCATGCATTCTGCCTTATTTACACTGTTAAAGAGTTGGATTCTCATGCTAAACATGGCCAAAATGAAAGTTCAGAGTATGGACCTGTATGACGTCATAAAGGGTGGAATTCCTTGTATGGGCACTTCTCCTGGATTAGCGCACACACACATCAACCAGAGAGAGCAAGAGCACTGTCACTTTGTTTTTAGACCATGAAATCAATCAAATCAAAAGTCAAATGTTATTAAAGAAGTGTGTTTTTGGTTATGAGGGAAAGATAACCTTGTTCAGCTTCCCAAATAACCCAGCATCAGTGTGTCATAGGTGTGTGTGTGCTCATGACTTTAGCTCCGCCCACTGCACGCCTGCACAAGCTCGGCTGTTTTTGGAAAGAATCGGTACAGCGTATCTGTGTTTTATAAGTATTAATTCTATAGGTACTCAAGATTAACACGAGACTGGCAGAAACTGTGTGCGTTATGACCCCTTTAAGAGAATGTATTTTAACATAAAACAAATCTCTTACTTCACTTTTAAATCAAGACTTGAGAGGCAAATAAGATATTTAAGTCTTGTTTTCTGGAAAAAATAAATAAAAATTAAGTGAGTTTATGATTAAAACAAGATAAAAACTGCCAATTGGGTAAGAAAAAATAAGCAAAAATAATTAATTTTGTACAATTTTTTATGTAATTTTACTCCTCAAGTAATTATATATCGGTTTAAGAATGTTTAGATACTTGTACTGGAAAACAAGACAAAAATATTTCTTTTTCAATGCACTGTGATAGACACCTGAATTGTCTCTTTAACATGCTCAGCTTGTCTTTTAAATGTAATTTTGATGCAGATAGAGTTGTTTACTCAATTAACCCCTGGATGTTACTAATTTACGGCCTTCTTGTACTTATTTTAGTTTAAATTTAGAAGTGTTCAGTGCCATTGCTGACTGCTAACATACAACAGTGGCAGAGACTGAAACTAATTAGACATGTTATGAAGGTCTAAAGCTTCTCTCTCACACACACACACACACACACAGACTCATTGCTCTTCTAACTCATAAACTTTATCATTCAAGCATCTTTTCCTCGAGTTTTCGTGCGCTACCTCAGGTTGTTGCATAATGCTGTCGCCTTGAGGGAAACGAATGTGTTTTTTTAGTGATTCGTTTGCAATCTGGCTGCCAATTGTCAATTAAAACTGCATATCCGTCCAGGGAGCTAAACTCATTAGCTCGCAGAGAAAAGAAAAGAAGCCAGAAACTTTCATGGCTGTGTCTAAATTAGACATACAGATCATTAGATGAACTTCAACAAGTTCCAAGTCTGTCGGAGGAGAAATAAAACTCTATCTGCACTTAAACTTACCCAAAGAGAAATGAGCAGCAAGAGAAGCAGGATGATACTGGATCTGTTCTAAATCTAGTGAGCAGCTATATCGTCTACATAGGGAGCTTTCTTCTTAGACTGCATCCTAATTGAAACAGGGCCTTGTAAGTGACAGATTCACATCAATCTGCAGGAAACAACTTCACATGGCACATGTACAGTGCACAAGAGTCTTGATTCCTCAGTGTTATATTATATTTTATTAATATTTAGAATTTGCCTTTATTTTTATATTTTCAGTTTTAGTAATTGTAGTAAATGTGCTTTTGTCATTTTGATTAGTTTTGAGTTTTAAAATATTTCTAATGACGGGGAGAAAAGAGCGCTCAGTGCACGTCATTATTCAAGACACGACACGCAGGACGGACATTAGCCGAGCGACGACAGTAAGAGAGAGATGGCAGATAAAAAACAAATGTGGAAGTCTGCGGAACAAAAGAAGGTCCAGCTTTCCAGCGCTGGAGAGAACTCAAGGAGCGAAGGCCGAGGTTGCTTTATTTCTTCTCGATAGGCGAGTAACATTGATTTTGTTTTGTTTCACAGAACTAATATATGCTGGCTTTTGCTTGAATATGCTCGTGTGTCATGTTTGCTTGCTTGTCCATTTGCGATCGTATTGTCGTTCACTTCAGCGATGATAAAGACCCATTCATTTCCACACCCGATAAGCCTGGAGCGTCTAAACCTCCTCGCTGTCTGTTTCAAGCGTCAGCTTCCAAAGTGTGTCCGAAAAGTAAGATAATATACTCCTAACATATGTTTGTTTCCTTTGGGTCCTCTTTTCGTGATCGATATAACCCTCTAATCTTGTCATAATTGTAATATTCGTGCTCATGCTATCGAGTTGTTCATTAGAACTGTGTTTGTGTTTATGGGATGTAAGGGATGACTTTTTCACTGAACATTCGATGGATTACCATAGTAACACACATTGCTTTCACTTATTGATGACATCATACCCTCAGCCGGCTGGCACAAGTTTCGCCATAGTGGTTGCCTGGGTAACGTATGTGTGGGGCGGAGCTATCAAAATAGGGGCGTGTTTGTTTTGGTGATTTGAAATCAACATCGGTTACCAGAAAGCACTTACCCCACCTTTAGCATTTCTAACTTTCATTTAAGTTTTGTAAGTTTTTCATGTAATATTATATATACACACACCTAAAGGATTATTAGGAACACCATACTAATACTGTGTTTGACCCCCTTTCGCCTTCAGAACTGCCTTAATTCTACGTGGCATTGATTTAACAAGGTGCTGAAAGCATTCTTTAGAAATGTTGGCCCATATTGATAGGATAGCATCTTGCAGTTGATGGAGATTTGTGGGATGCACATCCAGGGCACGAAGCTCCCGTTCCACCACATCCCAAAGATGCTCTATTGGGTTGAGATCTGGTGACTGTGGGGGCCATTTTAGTACAGTGAACTCATTGTCATGTTCAAGAAACCAATTTGAAATGATTCGAGCTTTGTGACATGGTGCATTATCCTGCTAGAAGTAGCCATCAGAGGATGGGTACATGGTGGTCATAAAGGGATGGACATGGTCAGAAACAATGCTCAGGTAGGCCGTGGCATTTAAACGATGCCCAATTGGCACTAAGGGGCCTAAAGTGTGCCAAGAAAACATCCCCCACACCATTACACCACCACCACCAGCCTGCACAGTGGTAACAAGGCATGATGGATCCATGTTCTCATTCTGTTTACACCAAATTCTGACTCTACCATCTGAATGTCTCAACAGAAATCGAGACTCATTAGACCAGGCAACATTTTTCCAGTCTTCAACTGTCCAATTTTGGTGAGCTCGTGCAAATTGTAGCCTCTTTTTCCTATTTGTAGTGGAGATGAGTGGTACCCGGTGGGGTCTTCTGCTGTTGTAGCCCATCCGCCTCAAGGTTGTGCGTGTTGTGGCTTCACAAATGCTTTGCTGCATACCTCGGTTGTAACGAGTGGTTATTTCAGTCAAAGTTGCTCTTCTATCAGCTTGAATCAGTCGGCCCATTCTCCTCTGACCTCTAGCATCAACAAGGCATTTTCGCCCACAGGACTGCCGCATACTGGATGTTTTTCCCTTTTCACACCATTTTTTGTAAACTCTAGAAATGGTTGTGCGTGAAAATCCCAGTAACTGAGCAGATTGTGAAATACTCAGACCGGCCCGTCTGGCACCAACAACCATGCCACGCTCAAAATTGCTTAAATCACCTTTCTTTCCCATTCTGACATTCAGTTTGGAGTTCAGGAGATTGTCTTGACCAGGACCACACCCCTAAATGCATTGAAGCAACTGCCATGTGATTGGTTGATTAGATAATTGCATTAATGAGAAATTGAACAGGTGTTCCTAATAATCCTTTAGGTGAGTGTATATATATTTTTATTTCAAACATTATTCTTAATAGTTTTAATTGAGTTAGCAACAACTATAATAATAATTTGATATTGGGTAAAATAATCCATAATATACTGAACTGGTTTTAATGTATACTTTTCCATAAAATAATTATGTTTATTATAAATGATCAGAAAAACATTTTAATAAAGATTTTTCACCTAATATTGATAGATAATATTAATAAATTATTCTTAATAGTTTTTTTTAACAATAACACTGATTCTATCGAGCATGAAAACACATAGCACACACACAAATGTTGGGTAAAATAATGCAGTTTTAGATATACTGTAAATATAACTGGTTTTAACCAATACTTCCCTTTCGAGGGAACTCGCGCTGCGTCACCGCTTTGGGAACGCCTCTGCGTGATTGCGTCGTGAAGCACATGTGTAATCAGTCCAATGGAGAGACGGAACGTCATAGGCGGGTGACGTCATCGACCCGGAAGGTATAAAGCATACCGGCAAACAAACGCCGCTAGCTTCTGTTGCTTTCAGCAAGCGCTCTGTGTCATTGTCATTGTCAGATTTTGTGTTTGTGTCTGAGTTCAGACTTCTCTTGTTTTCTCCTACAAGTTTGCACACACACTGACATTTAGAGAGACATTATGGCGAGCGAGCAGCGTTACAGAAAGTGTGTTCCTCCCTGCTCTCGTCACATCACGAGCGGGGATACACACTTGATGTGCGTTGTTTGTTTGGGTGAACAGCACGCTCAGTCGGCTCTCGAGGGGGCCGGCTGTGAGCATTGTGAGGCTTTGCCTATGAGAGTGCTGCGATCCCGCCGGGCACTTTTTGAGGAGGGTGTCCCGGTTCGCGTTCCCCGCGGCACAGGCCCCGCTGTTGCTGAGGCACAGCGGCAGCTTATGTCGTGGGGTTCGCAGATGGATCTGTCAGAGGGGTTAGAGACGGGCCCAGCCCTTTCTCTGCCCTCACCTGGCAGATCCAGTGCTGCCTCTCTGGGTTCGGGAGCCCGCCCTGCGGTTTCTCCCACCCAGGGGGCAGCCTCAGCGCTGCTTTTATCAAGCTCTGACGAGATCGATATTTGCAGCGTTGACGCGGGGGTTGAAGACTTGCCACTTCAATCCCCTGCTGGTGAGGAGCTATTGGAGGTGCTGTGCAGAGCTGTGGCCAAACTAAACATTGACTGGCCACAAGAGAATCAAGAGAGCGTCTCGTCCAAGAGCCGTCTGGACGAGCGCTTTCTCCCCACCCGCTCTGCCCAGCCTCCACGTCGGAGTTTACCGTTTTTCACGGATCTCCACACTGAGGTGTCGAGAACGTGGAAGCGGCCCATGTCCTCTCGTGTCTTCAGCCCCCAAACGTCAGTGTATAGTAACATCCAGGGGCTGAAGAAGCATGGGTATGGTCCGATGCCGAAGGTGGAGGAGACGCTTGCGAGCCATCTCTCTCCTCAGTCGGCATCGGCCATTAAAACTCCGACCTGGCCCACCAAACCATTAAGAACCACCTCCTCTTTGGTGGGCAAGGCGTACTCGGCAGCGGGTCAGGCCGCCGCGTGCCTGCACACTATGGCCATCGTGCAGGCATACCAGGCCGACCTGCTAAGAGACCTGGGGTCCAGCCAGGAGATCGGAGCAGACTTAGTCAATGAGCTCCGATCTTCAGCAGATTTAGCTCTCCGAGCCACCAAGGAGACGGCCAAATCTATAGGCCGTTCTATGGCAGCCCTGGTGGCTACGGAGAGGCATCTGTGGCTTAATCTGACCGAGATTCGGGAGAGAGATAAGAGCTTTCTGCTTGATGCGCCGCTGTCTCCTGACGGCCTGTTCGGTGACGCTGTCACTACCGTCACCGACAGGTTTCAGGAGGCAAAGAAACAGTCTGCGGCGCTCAAGCAGCTCCTCCCGAGAAAGCCCCAGGCCTCGTCTGCTGCTGTGCGGGAGCAGCAGACACCGAGTACAAGCTCCGTACACCGGGCGCAACAGAAACAGAGTGTCGCCACTCGTACTCCCCCTCAGAAAGGGTGGGGCGGTGGGCGACACCCCCAGACGCAGCCCTCTAGGGGTAGAGCAGATCTGCGGACTGTTCTTATCTCTAGGAAGGCTGCGTCTAAGAAGCCCTGGGCCCAGGGCAATGAGGGTTTCCCCCTTCGGGAACAGGCGGTGTTCACCTCAGCATACGGTGCCCGTCCTTTTCCGGTACCCTCACAGGGTCTCTCCACTAACCCCGCCCGAGTGCCGGGGCGTGGAAGGCCCTCGCGAGTCATCCGAGGATGGCCCGCGTCCTCCAGACAAGGAGGTGGCGCTGTCGAGTCAGCCGTTCCCTGCCGGTCATCCGCTTCAGGGCGCTGTGCTCCCAGCACTCAGTATACCAGAGGCCAGTCTCGAGGGACTGGTACCCCTAGTAGATTTTTTGCCAGAATGGGAAAAACTGCCAAATATATCTCGTTGGGTCCTGCAGATAATAAGATCAGGGTACGCCATCCAGTTCAGGTGTCGTCCACCCAGTTTCAAGGGGGTCCTACCTACCTTGGTGGGCCCCGAGCAGGCTCTGGTTATGACTCAAGAAGTCCAGACCCTCCTACGGAAGGGGGCCATAGAGAAGGTTCCTCTCTCCGACAGGGAGTCGGGTTTCTACAGTCGCTATTTTATAGTGCCAAAGAAGGATGGGGGGTTGCGCCCCATTTTGGACCTGCGCTCTCTGAATCGCGCAGTGGCAAAGTTCAGGTTCAAGATGCTTACACTCAAACATATCGTGTCCCAAATCAGGTCCGAGGACTGGTTTGTCACGATAGATCTCAAAGATGCTTACTTCCACATCTCCATCCTTCCGCAGCACAGGAAGTACCTGAGGTTCGCTTTCGGGGGACAAGCGTACCAATATCGGGTGCTTCCCTTCGGTCTAGCCCTATCACCCCGCACCTTCACCAAGTGTGTAGACGCGGCATTAGCCCCCTTGCGTATGCAGGGGATCCGCATTCTCAATTATATCGACGACTGGCTGATTTTGGCTCAGTCAGCACGTCTGGCGGTTCAACATCGAGATGTTGTTCTCGCGCACATGAAGAGGTTAGGGCTGAGGCTCAACCTCAAGAAGAGCGTTCTTTCTCCAGTACAGAAAATAACGTATCTGGGTGTGTGTTGGAATTCGATCCTGATGCAGGCCCGTCTATCAGAGCCTCGCGTAGGGTCGATTCTCTCAGCTGTGAAAGGGGTGAAACTAGACCAGCCACTCACTGTCAAACAGTATCAGAGACTGTTAGGCCTGATGGCAGCAGCGTCCAACGTCATTCCTCGTGGCCTGTTGTACATGAGACCTTTACAGTGGTGGCTCAAGACCAAGGGTTTTTCCCCGAGGGGAAATCCCTTTCGCGTGATCAAGGTAACGCGGCGATGCCTCCGCGCCTTAGTCATGTGGAAGGACCCTCGGTTTCTAGCCCAAGGCCCGTTACTGGGGGTACCGTGCCAGCGGGTCACTCTGACCACGGATGCCTCCCTTACGGGTTGGGGGGCGACCATGAGTGGTCGCTCGGCCCAGGGCCTGTGGCAGGACTCTCATCGTGCGTTGCACATAAATTGCCTGGAAATGCTTGCTGTGTTCCAGGCTCTGAGACATTTCCTGCCGTATCTCAGGGGCCATCATGTTCTAGTTCGCACAGACAACACATCGGTGGTCTCCTATATAAATCACCAGGGGGGTTTGAGGTCTCGCCCTTTGTACAAGCTGACTCGTCAAATCCTCCTGTGGGCCCTGGGGAAATTGCTCTCAATCAGGGCAATCTACATCCCAGGGCGCCTGAATACGGAAGCAGACATCCTGTCGAGGCAGGGGCCGAGGCCCGGGGAGTGGAGACTCCACACCGAGGTGGTGGAGCTCCTCTGGCAAGAATTCGGCAGAGCCGAAGTAGACCTGTTCGCAACTCAAGACAACACTCATTGTCGTCTATGGTTTGCTCTAACTCCTCCAGCTCCCTTGGGACTGGACGCCATGGTACAGGAGTGGCCGAGGCTGCCCCTGTACGCTTTCCCCCCGATCGCTCTGCTTCCGGGAGTTCTAGAGAGAGTTCGTCGGGACGGTGCCCATCTGCTCCTAGTAGCTCCGTTCTGGCCAGCCCGGGTTTGGTTCTCGGACATTGTGTCGCTCCTCAACGGCTCTCCCCTGGAGATTCCGTGCAGGAGGGACCTGCTCTCTCAGTCGGGCGGTGCCTTCCTGCACCCACGCCCAGAGCTGTGGAATCTGTGGGCTTGGCCTCTGAGGGGGCCCAGCTCCTAAGCTCCGGTCTCTCAACCGAGGTTGTGGAGACCATCCTACACTCTAGAGCTCCCTCCACGAGGAAACTGTACGCATTGAAATGGAGACTCTTCACCTTATGGTGTAGAGATCGCCTGTGGGATCCAGTTAACTGCCCTGCGAGCGCGGTGCTGGAGTTCCTGCAGGAGAAATTCTCCGCTGGGTTAGCTCCCTCCACTTTGAAGGTGTACGTGGCGGCCTTAGCAGCTTACCACTCTCCTTTCGATGGTGTTACCCTCGGGCGACACCCCCTAGTTACTCGTTTCCTCCGTGGCACTATCAGACTGAGGCCCGCAGTACGCACCAGGGTGCCAGCCTGGGACTTATCTATTGTCCTTCAGGGCCTTTCTCAGGCTCCCTTCGAGCCCATTGAAGAAATTTCTGAGAAACTCCTCACCTTAAAGACCATCTTTCTGCTGGCTATCTCTTCCTTAAAAAGAATAGGGGACTTACAAGCCCTCTCTGTGGCACCCTCGTGCTTGGAATTTGCTCCCGGTATGGCTAAAGCTTTTCTGCACCCCAGACCGGGGTACGTTCCTAAGGTTCCCACTAATACTGTGAGACCCATAGTACTTATGGCCTTTTGTCCACCTCCCTTTCTGACGTCTGACCAGGAAAGATCCAATCTGCTTTGCCCTGTTCGCGCACTAGACGCTTATGTCCACAGAGCTGCCCTGTGGAGAAAATCGGAACAGTTGTTTGTGTGTTACGGTCCACCCTCGAGAGGGGGTCCGGTCTCTAAGCAGAGGATGAGCAAGTGGATAGTTGAGGCTATTTCACTTGCTTATGAGGTGGTCGGGCAGCCTTTCCCTTTGGCTGTCCGGGCACACTCGACTAGGGGTATGGCTGCCTCTCGGGCATTCCTAGCAGGGGCCTCCCTGCAAGACATCTGTGACGCGGCGGGGTGGTCCTCGCCGCTCACTTTCGTGAGGTTCTACGAACTTGACATTACTCCAGGGGCTCGGGTGCTCGCCTTTTAGACAATGCACAGGCGGGCATCCGGCTCCTATGGGGACGTGGGTATTCTCGTTCCCAAAGCGGTGACGCAGCGCGAGTTCCCTCGAAAGGGAACGTCTCGGTTACGACTGTAACCTTAGTTCCCTGAGTAGGGAACGAGACGCTGCGTCACCCTGCCATACTCCCCGCATGCCCGCAAAAGCGTCTTGCTTCACTCTACCACAGAAGCTAGCGGCGTTTGTTTGCCGGTATGCTTTATACCTTCCGGGTCGATGACGTCACCCGCCTATGACGTTCCGTCTCTCCATTGGACTGATTACACATGTGCTTCACGACGCAATCACGCAGAGGCGTTCCCAAAGCGGTGACGCAGCGTCTCGTTCCCTACTCAGGGAACTAAGGTTACAGTCGTAACCGAGACGTTTTCAGTAAAATAATTATTTTTATTATAAATAATAATACTTGTTTTTTTTAATAGCACCTTTCATGCATATAATGCAGCTCAAAGTGCTTCACAAGTCAAAATATAAAACTTGTCTTTTGGCCTCATCAGTCACTTTTTCACTGAGCCTGTTGCAATGCATTCTGGGATTGCATGCTCCATTAAGGATACATGGGTGCGTCCAAAATCGCATACTCTCTTGAGTAGGTACTTATTTTGAATAAGTACTTCACGACCGCTAAAAAAGTATGTATATGTCTAGAAATGTCAGCATTTCATTTGGTTTTGGATCAGCGCAGGTTTGGACCGATCAGTCAACTTCTAAAGCCAGACAGTGACATGAGTGTCCGTTCACACAGGCTTCTCTCTCTCGTTCTCTGCGGAGATCTTCGCTGTATCCCCCCAGCATGTGTATGTGAAAACATCTCAGCATGAGTGTGAAGCCAGGATCCTTCTGCTGGGAAACTAACACAGTATTTCTGTATTAATGTGGAGAATCTACTGGCATCATGAATTGTAAATTCATATATTCAAATCAGCCTTTACAACAGAAGGTTAAAATATGCTCTTCATTAACATTTGGGGAGGCTGGAGCAATTATGCTAATTTGAAAATGACCTCTATGAATAAAATAAATAAATGAATGAATAAAGATACCAACTGTATGGGTGTTTAAACACCTACAAAACCACAACAAGCAAGAATTACAATGGCTGCCTCCCGAAATCGCATACTATATAGTAGGCAAAAACCAGAATGTGAGAAAAGAAATACACTTATACACACTCATACTATATAGAAGGTATTTTTTTAGCGACTGTGAAGTAATTACTTATTCAAAATAAGTATGCCACTTCGGACACAGCCCATGTATATCAATTGCTGCCTGGATACTTGATTTGATACTTATATATCACTTCTAAAAAATATAAAAAAAGCTTGAATGACCTGGATCGGTATCACTTAGGGATGCACCGACATGAAAAGTTTGACCGATAACCGATAATTCTTTATATTTGAAAGCCGATAACCGATATATTGGCCGATACTGTATTTTCCTTTTTTGAAGTGATTCCAATCATATTTCAAGCAATTAAAAACCATTATGGTAAACATGTAAGTGCGCATCTAAAGTGTCTCAGCTAAAAGTAATCTATTATTTATCAGCTTTAATATATCGGCCAAATTTTCTTATCGGACCGATAACGATAACTTAAAAAATTAACAAATATCAGCGATACCGATATGGTGGCCGATATATTGTGCATCCCTAATGCACCGATATGAAAATTTTGGCCGATATCGATAATTCATTATGATTGAAAGCCGATAACCGATATATATTGGCTGATAAATCTAAATCCGATTTTTTAAATAATTTTTGAGAGCCTGGTTACAAAAACAAAAGTCTCACCATTAAAAGCCATGTCCCAAGCACACAAATATAATGTTCTCATTATTATTCTATGTACCCTATTTGACAGACTTGCACGTTACACTGTATTTTCCTTTTTGAAGTGATTTCAGTCATATAAGTGTCTCAGCTCAAGGAAATAATACATTATTTATGGCCTTTAATATATTGGACACATTTTCTTATCGGGCCGATAATGATAACATTAAAAATGAACAAATATCGGCCGATACCGATATGGTAGTCGATATATTGTGCATCCCTAGCACGCCGATATGAACATTTTGGCCGATAATTCTTTATATTTGAAAACCAATAACCGATATATTGGCCGATAAACTGTATTTTCCTTTTTTGAAGTGATTTTAATCATATTTCAATCAATTCAAAACCATCAGGGCAAACAGTGCGCAACTGAAGTGTCTCAGCTGAAGGAAATAATACATTATTTATCGGCTATAATATATTGGGCAAATTTTCTTATCGGGCCAATAACGCTAACATTAAAATAAACATATATTGGCCGATACCGATATGGTGGCCGATTTATCGTGCATCCCTAGTATCAGCTGATCATGATGACAAGCATCATCATGTTGGTATCTCCTGCAAAAATCCCGACCGAAGCATCCCTATTCCCTACATATATGCTCTAGTTTCACGTCTCCCATATCACTGCACACTCTCCTTCACACAATAAAAGGCCAGACATCTTTTTAGGGCTTGTGTGACTTGTTTGTTTAAAGGTCCCATTACATGCTTCTTTTTGGATGCTTTTATATAGGCCTTAGTGGTCCCTAGTACTGTATCTGAAGTCTCTTTCCTGAAATTACGCCGTGGTGCAGAATTACAGCCACTACGAGCCAGTCCCACAATGAGCTTTCCTTCGGACGTGCCATTTCTGATTTGGATGGAGAAGCACCAGATGAAGAAGTTGCAACTCAGCGGCTACAGCAGGACGTCTCCGAATGGTTAGTTTAAAATATTGTGTCTGGATATGGTACTTTATTTGGATTGTGTATGTATGCTGTTGCAGTTATTATAATGTAGCTAACGCTAGCCTACGTTGTTGGCTTTTCATGTTGCTCTGATTTGCTATCGTTCTAAAGCTGTATTAGCATCTATATCAGTAATCTTTGTAGTTTAGAGAAGACCTTTTTTTAATGAAAAATTTCTCCATGTCCACGTATATTGGAGTCATGTTACTTAAGTACAGATTTGTGCATTGTGTACTGTGTGTACAGCTCTATATAAATAATATATATATATATACAACATGTGTTAATTGCTGTGTTAGCTGTTTAAGCTGGAGATAGCATGGGGGGAAAAAACTGTTTTTGTTACAGACATTACAGAGATCGGTAACGTCTGTAATTTATCTTATTACAATTCCATCAAGCTCTGCAATCTGGAAATGCGGATATCGCGCGCGCCATAACACCAAGAGCAGAATGGTTATCCAAATAACAAAGAAATATAACGTTACAACACTCGAGTTACAGTGTGTGTATTCACACACATACCTGATGCTATCTACCTTTACATTAGCGACAGTAACTGGGCTGTTAGCTGCAGAGCTAATGTTACAGCCACATTCTAAGGATAACAAGCTAGGTAACCATATACAGTAAAGCAACACAATTATATATCGTTAGTTGACTTACTTGTCCGAGGTTTGTAGCTGAGCCAAGGATAGCTGGTACTGATCCAGACTTTAGTTTCATACGTTCAGCAAGGCCAGCTCTGTATTGGCCCAAGTTGAGGAAACAGTGGTCTGTGAAAAGTTTGCCGCAGACATACAAAACTTTGGGAAGTTGTGTCGGTGCATTTCCAGAGAAAATAAAATGAACCCACTGGTTCTTCTGAGGCTCAGATGAAGAAACTAAAAAAAAGACTTCTGTTTTCATTTGTACATCCAAACACTGAGCAACTGCCATGCTTCGCTCGTTCGCAAGCCATGATGTCTCTCGAGGAAAAACAAATATCGCGCTCGCACGTTTGTAGCTCATTTTCTCATGGGCGGGCAAAGCAGAGAAAGGGGAGGTAACCTTTCCCCGTATGACGACATAAGGGGAATATTCCAGAATGGCCCATCTGAGCTTTCATTTTCTCAAAGACGGAGCAGGATACCCAGAACTCGGTTTACACCTATCACCATTTCTAGCCACTGGGGGACCATAGACAGGCTAGGGGAACTCATATTAATGTTAAAAAACCTCATAAAGTGACATTTTCATGCCATGGGACCTTTAAAAGCAGGAACCCTTCAAACAGTCCCTGTCTTTAGTCCTGATAGCGGTTTCATCGATTATATCAGATGACTCTGAAGACGGCCATCATACAGATGATTATGCAATCGGATCAAATAGCTGCTCCAACAATGCCAGTGAATCGATCCGGATGTTCAATAAAGACTTGAAATGGTTTCTGGGATGATGGATTAATCTAAAGCCAAAGGCTGCACATGATATGAGTTTTCAACAATTATTTTTGTTAACGCATGGCAAAACAATCAGTCTTGAATCGGTTACTGCACATAACAAATCTTTGACTTGAGCGAAAATGTCAGAAGTGGTCGTCATTAAATTAGAAATGTTCATACTGGCTTGTCTATGTGATAAGTAACATAAATAAATAAATGTAGCATTCTAGATGACAAAAAACATTGATGTTGAACCATCTGCCTTGGCTTTTACACAATTATTTTGTACAATATGACAATCATAAAAGACAGGGAAAATCATGCAGCGTTAACAAGGCTTTACATGAAAATGATCTCACATTACAGATCAAATTGCAACAGTTTGACTTACACAGAATGACACATAGCCTATATTAAATGTCTAGTCCTTCATTGTATGGGAGGAAGATAACATGAGGGTGTATAGATTTTTCCTGCTGTGCTTTGATGAGGGAATGGTTTCTCGAGTACATGTTTATAGTGCCAGTCTAAAGCAAACAAAATGATGAAGTTTTAACACCAGCATTGATGCTGATGTCTTTCATTGCGGGTCTTATGCCAGTAATGATCCTCATAATCATTGGGATTTGATTGGATCATAAAAGAAAACATTTTATCTTTGAGAAAAACACTAATGTAACATGCTGAAAAATACTACAGACATTTTTTATTCGCTTTTTTCAGAGTTCAAGGGAAAGATAATTAAATAGATATATATTTTTGAGTAATCCTGTTAAATAATCGATTCTCAGTGTTGACCAAAATAATCGGCACTATCTTATAACTGTTACATCAATCAAACAGATAGCCCCGCCCCCAAACTCACATCATTGGTTGAGTCAGAAGATAACATCTCAAACAAACAGATCAGATCAATGTACTGCCTCACACACTCACATGCTGAATCTGAAATCGCCCCCTAAACCCACAGTCACTATTCCTTAGTCAACTAATATAGTTCACTTAAAGGAGTGAATGAAAACGAGTGAGCGAATACGGACAGCCGTTGAGTGTCCATCAGCTGGACACTTCCTATTGTGGTGTTGATTTGAATGAGTGCACTCGATAACGTCCACTATGGTTTCAGACACCACTACAAATGGCTGTCCCCTCAAATAGTGCCCTAATTTGAGGGTTTAGGGGGCGATTTCGGATTCACACACTGTGTTTCAGGTCAAACTATCAACGACAGACACCAGACACTATCTGAACATCACACACAGCATCTTTAAAGAATTTGAAGGCTGAAATAAAAACGCAGGATTTCTCAGTCAAAGCATGTGGCCGTTTATTCACCTCTGAGCAGAATAAAGAGTTTCCCGCCGCGCAGAGTGAAGATCTCACAGTCAATCAGCGGTTAATTTATCGCTCGTCTCTTCGCTGTTGCTCCACGGTCGGTCAGAGAAATTACATAAGGCGTTAATTAGCCACCCCAGTTCTGTCTCTGGTGTGTAGAGAGTCAGTGGGAGTCAATGTTCATTATCAGCCGCTACACTAAAAATACACTCATCCAAAGCAGCGTGCAGCACTAAATCACGCACCCGAAACACTCGGCTGGAAAATACGACCTGATTTCCCTGCAGGAGACGACCGGAGGATCATTTCAAAGAGAGAAATCAAGAAGTTTGTGTTTCCCGAAGCTCTCCAGCATTAGAGTATACCCATCTTACGTCACTGTAATTTTATATAACGCTGATAACACACAATCTAAGTTATTGAACAACAATAACAAAAGATGGTTTGTGTAGGCCTATTATAATAATCTAAAGCCTATCAATCCAGTGAATTAAAGTCCCCATGAATCAAAAAGTTTTTTTGGCTTTTGGAGTTTGTTTGCCCATATAATCTTAAAATATTAGGTTCAACTTATTTGGCTTGCTGTCCACTGATGAGGGGCTCGATGAAGCAGCTTCAACTCGAGCTCGGATATACCCCCACAGTGACTAAATATAGGATATGATTATGTAGGGCAACATACCTAAGATGAAGGTGGAGTTTGGGGAGGTGGTGGGATGATGGAACAGCTGAGACTGATTTGAAGATTAGATGGACTCGCTTCTCCCTAAATTACGTTTAGGAACTTCACTTAGTATGAATATGTTAGCCTTACTGTTATCTATAAGCTATAGTGTGCTCCAAAACAATGACAAAATTCGCATTTAGAAGATATAAGCATTAAAAACTTACAATCTCTCACTTCCACCAATATGGATCAATGATTTTGATGATCACGCTGCACATCAGATTTTCTGAAATCAGTTACTTGTTCATACATGTACTATTTTCTACATGGTGAATGGCACATAGTGCACTATATAGGGGACGAGGAACGATTCAGACAGTGTAAATATGCTTTCAGTTGAGGCGAATGAAGTCCGCCACAGCTCCGGCGTATCGGACCCATTTGAATTCTGCACAGAATGATATTTTAAAGCGATATGGAGGAGAAACGGTTAGAGATCAGGAGGAAACTGCAGCTTTACCAAGCTCAACGGCTCTGGCCGAGCTGTGATATAAACTGAACGCGCTATTGGCTGTTTTAAAAAAGGGGAGGGGCTGTCTTATATGTCCCGCCCTGTCTTCCTGTTTCAGTGGAAATTACGTCAACACATTGAATAATGCTAAAAATCAGACTATTCATAACAAACAGCTTTACATTATGAAATATCCTACTTAAGTAAAAATAAAAACAAAAGACTATCAAGCTAATATTATTTTAAAAATAATAATACAAATAATGGATAGCAGTTATGTCTTGATGCGTCTCTAAACCTCTGTGTTTTCACAATTCAGGGCAGATCCGATGCTGATCTTGATGAGATGTTGAGTTAGTTATCTAAAATAACACTGCCACGGCAATGCCGGTAGTTAATTGAATTATAATTAAATGACATGCAAACCCAGTAGAAGCAGCACAGATCTAAAGCTATGTTGTGACAGATGGAAAAGAACAAAACCAGAGTGGAAGGTCATAAAAAGTCTGTGTTAAATATAAATTATTTGGTTCAGCTATTCAAAAAATAGATTCATTTGCGAGGCAGTCAGGTACTAAATAATTATACTTATTGTGAAGCTGTTCAATTACAGAAGGCATAAATATGGAGGAAAAAACAACTAGAGGAGAGTTTACCCTTTAATAACAGCAGCAACTAGATGAGTCACATTCAAATCTTTTATAAGATAACCATTGAGAAGCTGAACTTTATTATAACCTATCAATCATTTGTTCACACAATTATATTTGAGGTTATGTTGCTTGGCAACCATAAACAGCTACAGTTAGACTAATGAATGATTACTTTGTGTTTATTAAAATTAATATTATTATTAATATTTTATATTTTATATTTCCAACATGTGTCTTTTACTGTGATGCACTGTGTATTCTGACACCTTTCTATCAGAACCAGCATTAACTTCTTGAGTAATTTGAGCTACAGTAGCTCGTCTGTTTGATCGGACCACACGGGCCAGCCTTCGCTCCCCACGTGCATCAATGAGCCTTGGCCGCCCATGACCCTGTCTCCGGTTCTCCACTGTTCCTTCCTTGGAGAACTTTTGATAGACACTGACCACTGCAGACCGGGAACACCCCACAAGAGCTGCAGTTTTGGAGATGCTCTGACCCAGTCGTCTAGCCATCACAATTGGCCCTTGTCAAACTCGCTCAAATCCTCACGCTTGTCCATTTTTCCTGCTTCTAACACATCAACTTTGAGGACAAAATGTTCACTTGCTGCCTAATATATCCCACCCACTAACAGGTGCCGTGATGAAGAGATAATCAGTGTTACTCACTTCACCTGTCAGTGGTCATAATGTTATGCCTGATCGGTGTGTGTATGTATATATATATAAGAAATGTTGCCTTTCTAGTTTAAGTTGAAGTAATTAGTAAAACTAAAACTGAAATAAAAATAAAGCTAAATAGATATAGCCTGGATGCCGGCCGAACTTAGCCCCGCCCACAACATTTGAGGTCGAGAAGTTCAGTCTGGACTTGATCCATTGTGGAGCAACTATGCCCGAACAGAAGCTGTTCGGACCAATCAAATAGTCAGGGCGGGCTTTATACGATGATGGACAGATGATCAACAGTAACGTAATCATCTACGTCACCAAAGAGCGCTTGGGTTGAATTCGTTCTAATCCTAAACGGAGAACTTGTTCGTATATGCATTCACCTTTACTATTTCTCTCAAAAATGATGATCGTGTTGGTAAGTACTCCGTGTATCCTTAAATTATTTTTACAACACCGGCAAAGATAGTTTAGACTCATCTTCTTCTTCTACTTCTTCCAGCGTGCGTGCAGGTGAGTTATGTTGACAACTATGCGTTGCTCAACATACGTCATTTACTCCGTTGCTCTGATTGGTTGTAGGTCTATCCAATTGAGTGCAGAGGCATTTTCTTTCCTGGTTCGGTTGAAACACGCCCCATAATCACAGCCCAATGGAGCAGTATCAGACTCGTATTCTGACTAGAATCTGAGTATGACGTCAAGCTAAAATAGATATATTTATAAGAAAAAACCCCCAAAACGAATAATAACGACAAAAGCAATAACAAAATGAATAAAACTATAAAAATAAAAGCTAATTGAAAATGTCAATAAATACCAGGGTTATTATAGTTCATCAAAACTAAAACTGAAACTAAAACCACAAAAAATGTGTTACTTGAAATGAAATAAAAATATAATAAAACTTAAACTTATTTAATTTCAGCTACTTTGCCATGGCAACATTTCTTATTTTCATTTAGTTTAACTCGATGTACTTAAATGACTAAAACTGAAATAAAAATTAATAAAAAATACTTTTAAAAAAAACTATTAAAAATGACAAAAATACACAAGAAAATTACTAACACTTTATCTAAAACTAAAATGAAAACAAAAAATATAAAAGTGATACTAAAACAACACTGAAAAATGCTAAATCCTGCTCCACATCACTGTAAATCACTAACCATGAGAATGAGTCTCAGTGATGTGTGGACACTAAACACAGGTGCATTCATTCATCAAGCATGACATTTATCTTTGCAATGACAAAATGCTCCATTTAGCAGAAATAATCTCCAGTTTAATCTAAACACACAACACTAATTGAAGACTGTTCTTGTTCTGTGTCGGCTTGCCTGTGTTAGCATGTTTCCATGTGTTTGTGTGGAGTAAAACATTGGTTTGTCCTCCGTGCCTGCTGTCAGCCTCTCTCCGTGCCAGTCATCACACGGGCCGGAAAAGACAGAGCTGTTGGCCAGCCGACGGCCCATCCGAGCCAACCGAGCCACAGCACCAGAGAGAGACTCCACAGGCGCTGAAAACCTCTCCAAACTCCAAACCAACACACAGACAAACCAACACACGGCAGAATTACTGTCAAGAAATTAGTGAGTTTAAACAGTCCAAACAGACAACAGTCCAAGTGACATGACCTCTGAACCTTTCAGCATCATAAAGGACTGATTGGATTGAATTAAATAATGAGGTTTAGTATAAATAGTATGTGTTTTAGTACAATGTGTTGTACAATAATATTGTGGCAAGCAGGGCGGGACCGAGAGCCATGGGAGCGGAGTGAGGCCGGAGGCAAAGCCACTTGAAGACAAGTCTTTAACCTTAGTCGAAAAAAGCACAACGCAGCGGTACACAGGGAAGGAGGAAAGAGGCTGTTTTTTTTTTTTTTAAATGGATGTCAATGGAGGAGAGGCTTCACTACGCTGAATAAAGCACTTTTGGGAGGAAATAGCTTATCATTTAATGAATCGACAGCCCATCGGCTAAACTTCAACATGTTCGCTCTTAAACATTCATTTTGGATTAGTCTATTTTTAGAGTTTAGACCGAAAAAAAAATCTCTCTTTATAAGAGAAGTCACAGACAATTGTGCGACTGGTATGATTCAGTTTACGGCACTTCTCATTCATTTCTATGATATCCGCAAACAGTCGCACTACTCTGAATGAAATTCAATGACATCAGGGATGTAATGTGATTGGTTATCAAGGCACACGTGATCCAAGTTAGCCATTACGCTTTTTCCAATGGTAGAACCACGGACTCTCGTATCTCCTAATAATAAGACCATCTCTGCCAGTGGCTCAAGTGATAATGAGCGTCACCTGCGCCTCACCGGTCTCAAGGAGGTGTGACGAGACCAGCTGTGCTTAAGTTACAACTTAGCCCAGTTTTGACATAAATGGACACTAAGTTACAACTTATGCACTACTAAATATTCTTGCGTTGCACCATTAAACTTAGTTGACGTGTAACTCTATGTATAAACTAAATATTTACGGAAGCCTCCGATCAGGAGTAATGGTTGGAATAAAATAGCAGACAGACTGAACTGCATTAATAAGCTCTTGTTTTACATGACAGACTTCATGTCTTTAGACATATATGATAATGCTGACATTTACACTTGCTTACATTTTAAGAGAGAAAACATTATGTGAATAGATTACTTTCTTAGCAGCTCTTCCAAAACAGCCTTTTTTAGCGGCATCTAGTGGTGAAATTGCGTATTGCAACTGGCCACTGCTCAACTGCTCACTGCTTAGAAGCACATAGAGAAGCTACGGTGGCTGACACAGGACAAAGATGTCGTCATCTGAGACAGCAGAGAGTAGCTAGTAACAAATGGTGCCGAAAAAAAGTACAGAGTTAGTTACAAACTATCTAGTAGTTACTAAGCCTCTAGTGTGGACTTTACAATTTACGAAAGAACTTACGAACGGCTGGTGCAACCCTACCTGGACTTTATGTTGTTTTGTTTTAGTTTAGTTTATGTTGCAGTCGTCTTCATGAGAGGCTGCCGCTTTACTTTTGTTTTGTTGTTTATGCTTATTTTGCGAATAAAGTTAACTGTTTTGGTTCCCAAAACGCACTGCCATTCGGTCCTCCACCAGCTGGGTAAACTCCTCGGTGGACAGCACTTTGACTCCTCCGCTCCTCCTGGTTGACGGCGACAGTTTCTTCTGCTTCAGGCGGCGAGTGCTCCTGCTTAGGGTGGATGGCAACAGGCTCCAGCCTCAGGCAAAAGGCGGCAACTCCTCCATCCCCTCTCGGACAGCAGTCGCCCCTCCACAACCCAGGCGGACGACAGCAAGTTCATCCATCCCCCCAGCAAGTCACTCCAGCCCACCTCCTCAAGCGTCCATGGCGGCAGACTCTGCACCGCGGATTTCCCACAGCGAGAGCTCTTTGACAGCATGCCCCTTCTTCCTTCAGGGTTTTGGCACCAATGAAACAAGGTTCAAGTTTAGGGAAATAAACGTAAAACGTAAAGTTAAACATAAAGTTTAATTGCAAAGTAAACAAACAACAAAACGAAAGTAAAGCGGCAGTCCCTCACGGAAGACTGCCACATATTAGTCTCGCGTAGCCAGAGCTACAGACTGACAACAGAAGGTCTGGACTCTATCGCAGCTTTCATTGCTCGAGGACTGCCCAAGAGGACGTTTGACATGTAACGCAACCAATCACTGTTCGATTTGTTCTGCGCCATGTTTAGGGGCATGAAAATGTAAATTCGATCTCCCTGCAATAACAGACCGGTGTGCATCTATAAATTATTCATTCATGAACATTGTGCAAGTTTACTGCAACAATAGAGCCACACACTTCACATACTTTTGAAAATCCAGCGTTCCTGGTAAGCGCTCATTGTCACAGTTGTAAACACGACGGCGTTCTTCTTCCACGAGGAAGTTTGGCATCATGCCATTTGTTTCCAGGTGGACCGTTAAAGAATGCAACACACACGTCTCGCGGACATCCTGTAGAATTCAACCAATCAGATGACGACTTTGAAACTCCTGAAGTGTTTCCAGAAAAGTGTCCCATATGCAGATTAGAACATGCATATAAACATAATAAAACATATATGTCCCAGGCTGGTCCTCTCTTGCCCTTTACTGTCATTACTCCTCCTTTTATCCTTCTGGAGCTACTCTGTGGGACTCGAAACCGGTGTGGCGCACAGGTAACGCTCATTAACACTCGCGACACCGGCCTCACTCCATTCCCACGACTCTCTGCCCCACCCTGCTTGCCACAAATATATGTAGTAAATACACTCACCTAAAGAATTATTAGGAACACCTGTTCAATTTCTCATTAATGCAATTATCTAATCAACCAATCACATGGCAGTTGCTTCAATGCATTTAGGGGTGTGGTCCTGGTCAAGACAATCTCCTGAACTCCAAACTGAATGTCAGAATGGGAAAGAAAGGTGATTTAAGCAATTTTGAGCGTGGCATGGTTGTTGGTGCCAGACGGGCCGGTCTGAGTATTTCACAATCTGCTCAGTTACTGGGATTTTCACGCACAACCATTTCTAGAGTTTACAAAGAATGGTGTGAAAAGGGAAAAACATCCAGTATGCGGCAGTCCTGTGGGTGAAAATGCCCTGTTGATGCTAGAGGTCAGAGGAGAATGGGCCGACTGATTCAAGCTGATAGAAGAGCAACTTTGACTGAAATAACCACTCGTTACAACTGAGTTATGCAGCAAAGCATTTGTGAAGCCACAACACGCACAACCTTGAGGCGGATGGGCTACAACAGCAGAAGACCCCACCGGGTACCACTCATCTCCACTACAAATAGGAAAAAGAGGCTACAATTTGCACGAGCTCACCAAAATTGGACAGTTGAAGACTGGAAAAATGTTGCCTGGTCTGATGAGTCTCGATTTCTGTTGAGACATTCAGATGGTAGAGTCAGAATTTGGCGTAAACAGAATGAGAACATGGATCCATCATGCCTTGTTACCACTGTGCAGGCTGGTGGTGGTGGTGTAATGGTGTGGGGGATGTTTTCTTGGCACACTTTAGGCCCCTTAGTGCCAATTGGGCATCGTTTAAATGCCACGGCCTACCTGAGCATTGTTTCTGACCATGTCCATCCCTTTATGACCACCATGTACCCATCCTCTGATGGCTACTTCCAGCAGGATAATGCACCATGTCACAAAGCTCGAATCATTTCAAATTGGTTTCTTGAACATGACAATGAGTTCACTGTACTAAAATGGCCCCCACAGTCACCAGATCTCAACCCAATAGAGCATCTTTGGGATGTGGTGGAACGGGAGCTTCGTGCCCTGGATGTGCATCCCACAAATCTCCATCAACTGCAAGATGCTATCCTATCAATATGGGCCAACATTTCTAAAGAATGCTTTCAGCACCTTGTTGAATCAATGCCACGTAGAATTAAGGCAGTTCTGAAGGCGAAAGGGGGTCAAACACAATATTAGTATGGTGTTCCTAATAATCCTTTAGGTGAGTGTATATTGTAACACATAATCTTCTTATTTTATTTTTGCATGAATTGTGCATGAAGTGAGAATTAGCTTACACACACACACGACTCATATGTAAACTAACACCCACACACACCTGATAACTTATACAGCGCTCAGATCCATCATGGCACCTTCTAACCTTTACTGTACTGAGCAGCAGTGCTGACCTTTGACCTCCTCTCACACCTGTACCTCCTGCTCAGAGGAGACTCAGAGGTCACATTGAGGTCAGAACAAGATGTCTCACAGGTACAGAGCCCAGGTATGTCTCTACAGGGCTTCACTGATTTAGTGTGAGGTCAGCCTATTTACCCATAATGCACAGGGCTGAGTCATTACAACACCTTAAGAAAACATACTCTACTGCGTTTTATTTGTGCACAGCAAAACCATGTCACTCTGATTCAGATTAAACTCATTTCAGAAGATTAAAGGACAATAAATAAGATACTTGATTAAACCTTTTAATAAAAACAGCAAAAACACCACAATTAATCATGCAAAGGATTGAAACAGGTTTTAAGTGTCATCAATCTTTAGATTTAATTGTCAAACACGCATCTGATAGGAAGTGTCTCAAAATGTATGTCTCTCCCTTCAAGTATTAAGCTTGAGCGTGTGGTTTGACAGAATGAGAGCGCAAATGAATGTTCAGCTTTATTACAGTAGAGACAATAACAGTGATTGTGTGAATGTGATTGTGTGTGTCTCTCTCTCTACATACACACAGGCATGTGTTTCATTGGGATGGCCTCTCATTGATCTCACTGGAGTAATATTTACTCTGTAACTCAGAGGCCAGTAATAAAGTGTGTGATTAACAGACTCTCCTCCACGCTGGGAACACAGCGACGCTGTACTACACCGCCACCTCGCTCTCTTAATGAATCTTAATGGCTTCCTAATGGCTTCTTAATGACTTTATCACACTGCACGGGATGTCACACACACTCACACACATGCTGGGGGAAACACCACCAACATACACAGACAGGATTCTACTATCACTGCTGACAACACCATCCACAACTGTCACCATAACAACCACAACACCATCATCTTAACAGACAACAACACTATCATCAAAACAGGCAAAAAACACCATCATCACAACAACCAACAACATCGTCATCATAACAACCAACAACACCATCATCATAACAGGCAACGACACCATCATCATAACAACCAACAACACCATCATCATCATAACAACCAACAACACCATCATCATCATAACAACCAACAACACCATTATCATAAAAACCAACAACACCATCATCATAACAGGCAACGACACCATCATCATAACAGGCAACAACATCATCATCATAACAACCAACAACACATCATCATAACAGGCAACAACATCATCATCATAACAGGCAACAACACCATTATCATAACAGGCAACAACAACATCATCATAATAGGCAACATCATCATCATTATAACAACTAACAACACCATCATCATAACAGGCAACAACACCATCATCATAACAGCCAACAACATCATCATCATAACAACCAACAACACATCATCATAACAGGCAACAACACCATCATAACAGGCAACAACATCATCATCATAACAGGCAACAACACCATTATCATAACAGGCAACAACACCATCATCATAACAGCCAACAACATCATCATCATAACAACCAACAACACATCATCATAACAGGCAACAACACCATCATCATAACAGCCAACAACATCATCATCATAACAACCAACAACACATCATCATAACAGGCAACAACACCATCATAACAGGCAACAACATCATCATCATAACAGGCAACGACACCATCATCATAATAGGCAACAACATCATCATTATAACAACTAACAACACCATTATCATAACAGGCAACAACACCATCATTATAACAACCAACAACATCATCATTATAAAAACCAACAACATCATCATTATAACAACTAACAACACCATTATCATAACAGGCAACAACATCATCATCATCATAACAACCAACAACATCATCATTATAAAAACCAACAACATCATCATTATAACAACTAACAACACCATTATCACAACAGGCAAAGACACCATCATCATAACAGGCAACAACATCATCATAATCATAACAGGCAACAATACCATCATCACAACAGGCAAAGACACCATCATCATAACAGGCAACGGCACCATCATCATAACAACCAACAACACCATCATCATCATCATAACAACCAACAACACCATTATCATAAAAACCAACAAGACCATCATCATAACAACCAACGACACCATCATCATAACAGGCAACAACATCATCATCATAACAACCAACAACACATCATCATAACAGGCAACAACACCATCATAACAGGCAACAACATCATCATCATAACAGGCAACAACACCATTATCATAACAGGCAACAACAACATCATCATAATAGGCAACAACATCATCATTATAACAACTAACAACACCATCATCATAACAGGCAACAACACCATCATCATAACAGGCAACAACATCATCATCATAACAACCAACAACACATCATCATAACAGGCAACAACACCATCATCATAATAGGCAACAACATCATCATTATAACAACTAACAACACCATCATCATAACAGGCAACAACACCATCATCATAACAGGCAACAACATCATCATTATAAAAACCAATAACACCATCATCATAACAGGCAAAGACACCATCATCATAACAGGCAACAACATCATCATCATAACAGGCAACAACACCATCATCACAACAGGCAAAGACACCATCATCATAACAGGCAACAACATCATCATAATCATAACAGGCAACAATACCATCATCACAACAGGCAAAGACACCATCATCATAACAGGCAACAACACCATCATCATAACAACCTACAACACCATCATCATAACAACCAACAACACGATCATCATAACAGGCAACAACATCATCATCATCATAACAGGCAACAACACCATCATCATAACAGGGAACAACACCATCATCATAACAGGCAACAACACCATCATCATAACAACCAACAACACGATCATCATAACAAGTAACAACATTATCATCATCATAACAGGCAAAAACACCATCATCATCATAACAGGCAACAACACCATCATCATAACAACCAACAAAACGATCATCATAACAAGCAACAACATCATCATCATCATAACAGGCAACAACACCATTATCATAACAACCAACAACACGATCATCATAACAGGCAACAACCCCATCATCATAACAGGCAACAACACCATCATCATAACAACCAACAACACCATCATCATAACAACCAACAACACGATCATCATAACAGGCAACAACATCATCATCTTCATAACAGGCAACAACACCATTATCATAAAAACCAACAACACCATTATCATAACAGGCAACAACACTATCATCATAACAGGCAACAACATCATCATTATAACAACCAATAACACCATCATCATAACAGGCAAAGACACCATCACCTTAACAGGCAACAACACCATCATCATAACAACCAACAACATGATCATCATAACAGGCAACAACATCATCATCATCATCATAACAGGCAACAACACCATCATCATAACAGGCAAAGACACCATCATCATAACAGGTAACAACACCATCATCCTAACAACCAACAACATCATCATCATAACAGGTAACAACACCATCATCATAACAACCAACAACACGATCATCATAACAGGCAACAACATCATCATCATCAAAACAGGCAACAACACCATCATCATAACAGGGAACAACACCATTATCATAACAGCCAACAACATCATCATCATAACAGGCAACAACACCATTATCATAACAGGCAACAACACCATCATCATAATAGGCAACAACATCATCATTATAACAAGTAACAACACCGTCATCATAACAGGCAACAACACCATCATCATAACAGGCAACAACACCATCATCATAACAGCCAACAACATCATCATCATAACAACCAACAACACATCATCATAACAGGCAACAACACCATCATAACAGGCAACAACACCATCATCATAACAGGCAACAACACCATTATCATAACAGGCAACAACACCATCATCATAATAGGCAACAACATCATCATTATAACAACTAACAACACCATCATCATAACAGGCAACAACACCATCATCATAACAACCAACAACACCATTATCATAACAGGCAACAACACCATCATCATAACAGTCAACAACATCATCATTATAAAAAACAATAACACCATCATCATAACAGGCAAAGACACCATCATCATAACAGGCAACAACATCATCATAATCATAACAGGCAACAATACCATCATCACAACAGGCAAAGACACCATCATCATAACAGGCAACAACACCATCATCATAACAACCAACAACACCATCATCATAACAACCAACAACACGATCATCATAACAGGCAACAACATCATCATCATCATAACAGGCAACAACACCATCATCATAACAACCAACAACACGATCATCATAACATGCAACAACATCATCATCATCATAACAGGCAACAACACCATTATCATAACAACCAACAACACGATCATCATAACAGGCAACAACATCATCATTATAACAACCAGTAACACCATCATCATAACAGGCAAAGACACCATCATCATAACAACCAACAACACGATCATCATAACAGGCAACAACACCATCATCATAACAACCAACAACATGATCATCATAACAGGCAACAACATCATCATCATCATAACAGGCAACAACACCATCATCATAACAGGCAAAGACACCATCATCATAACAGGCAACGACACCATCATCCTAACAACCAACAACACGATCATCATAACAGGCAACAACACCATCATCATAACAACCAACAACACGATCATCATAACAGGCAACAACATCATCATCATCAAAACAGGCAACAACACCATCATCATAACAGGGAACAACACCATTATCATAACAGCCAACAACATCATCATCATAACAACCAACAACACATCATCATAACAGGCAACAACACCATCAAAACAGGCAACAACATCATCATCATAACAGTCAACAACACCATTATCATAACAGGCAACAACACCATCATCATAATAGGCAACAACATCATCATTATAACAACTAACAACATCATCATCATAACAGGCAACAACACCATCATCATAACAACCAACAACACCATTATCATAACAGGCAACAACACCATCATCATAACAGTCAACAACATCATCATTATAAAAACCAATAACACCATCATCACAACAGGCAAAGACACCATCCTCATAACAGGCAACAACACCATCATCATAACAACCAACAACACCATCATCATAACAACCAACAACACGATCATCATAACAGGCAACAACATCATCATCATCATAACAGGCAACAACACCATCATCATAACAACCAACAACACGATCATCATAACAAGCAACAACATCATCATCATCATCATAACAGGCAACAACACCATCATCATAACAACCAACAACACGATCATCATAACAGGCAACAACATCATCATCATCATAACAGGCAACAACACCATTATCATAACAACCAACAATACGATCATCATAACAGGCAACAACCCCATCATCATAACAGGAAACAACACCATTATCATAACAACCAACAACACGATCATCATAACAGGCAACAACCCCATCATCATAACAGGCAACAACACCATCATCATAACAACCAACAAAACGATCATCATAACAGGCAACAACAACACCATTATCATAACAGCCAACAACACCATTATCATAAAAACCAACAACACCATTATCATAACAGGCAACAACACCATCATCATAACAGGCAAAGACACCATCACCTTAACAGGCAACAACACCATCATCATAACAACCAACAACACCATCATCATAACAGGCAACAACACCATCATCATAACAACCAACAACATGATCATCATAACAGGCAACAACATCATCATCATCATAACAGGCAACAACATCATCATAACAGGCAACAACACCATCATCATAACAGGCAAAGACACCATCATCATAACAGGCAACAACACCATCATCCTAACAACCAACAACACCATCATCATAACAGGCAACAACACCATCATCATAACAACCAACAACACGATCATCATAACAGGCAACAACATCATCATCATCATAACAGGCAACAACACCATTATCATAACAGCCAACAACACCATTATCATAAAAACCAACAACACCATTATCATAACAGGCAACAACACCATCATCATAACAGGCAAAGACACCATCACCTTAACAGGCAACAACACCATCATCATAACAACCAACAACACCATCATCATAACAGGCAAAGACACCATCATCATAACAGGCAACAACACCATCATCCTAACAACCAACAACACCATCATCATAACAGGCAACAACACCATCATCATAACAACCAACAACACGATCATCATAACAGGCAACAACATCATCATCATCATAACAGGCAACAACACCATCATCATAACAGGGAACAAGACCATTATCATAACAACCAACAACACCATCATCATAACAGGCAACAACACCATCATCATAACAACCAACAACACCATCATCATAACAGGCAACAACACCATTATTATAACAACCAACAACACCATCATCATAACAGGCAAAGACACCATCATCATAACAGGCAACAACACCATCATTATAACAGGCAACAACACCATCATCATAACAACCAACAACACCATTATCATAACAGGCAACAACACCATCATCATAACAGTCAACAACATCATCATTATAAAAACCAATAACACCATCATCACAACAGGCAAAGACACCATCATCATAACAGGCAACAACACCATCAAAACAGGCAACAACATCATCATCATAACAGTCAACAACACCATTATCATAACAGGCAACAACACCATCATCATAATAGGCAACAACATCATCATTATAACAACTAACAACACCATCATCATAACAGGCAACAACACCATCATCATAACAACCAACAACACCATTATCATAACAGGCAACAACACCATCATCATAACAGTCAACAACATCATCATTATAAAAACCAATAACACCATCATCACAACAGGCAAAGACACCATCATCATAACAGGCAACAACACCATCATCATAACAACCAACAACACCATCATCATAACAACCAACAACACGATCATCATAACAGGCAACAACATCATCATCATCATAACAGGCAACAACACCATCATCATAACAACCAACAACACGATCATCATAACAAGCAACAACATCATCATCATAACAGGCAACAACACCATCATCATAACAACCAACAACACGATCATCATAACAGGCAACAACATCATCATCATCATAACAGGCAACAACACCATTATCATAACAACCAACAACACGATCATCATAACAGGCAACAACCCCATCATCATAACAGGCAACAACACCATTATCATAACAGGCAACAACACCATCATCATAACAGGCAACAACACCATTATCATAACAACCAACAACACGATCATCATAACAGCAACAACACCATCATCATAACAACCAACAACACCATTATCATAACAGGCAACAACACCATCATCATAACAGTCAACAACATCATCATTATAAAAACCAATAACACCATCATCACAACAGGCAAAGACACCATCATCATAACAGGCAACAACACCATCATCATAACAACCAACAACACCATCATCATAACAGGCAACAACATCATCATCATCATAACAGGCAACAACACCATCATCATAACAACCAACAACACGATCATCATAACAAGCAACAACATCATCATCATAACAGGCAACAACACCATCATCATAACAACCAACAACACGATCATCATAACAGGCAACAACATCATCATCATCATAACAGGCAACAACACCATTATCATAACAACCAACAACACGATCTTCATAACAGGCAACAACCCCATCATCATAACAGGCAACAACACCATTATCAAAACAACCAACAACACGATCATCATAACAGGCATCAACCCCATCATCATAACAGGCAACAACACCATCATCATAACAACCAACAACACGATCATCATAACAGGCAACAACAACACCATTATCATAACAACCAACAACACCATTATCATAACAGGCAACAACACCATCATCATAACAGGCAACAACATCATCATTATAACAACCAATAACACCATCATCATAACAGGCAAAGACACCATCACCTTAACAGGCAACAACACCATCATCATAACAACCAACAACACGATCATCATAACAGGCAACAACATCATCATCATAACAGGCAACAACACCATAATCATAACAGGCAAAGACACCATCATCATAACAGGCAACAACACCATCATCATAACAACCAACAACACCATTATCATAACAGGCAACAACACCATCATCATAACAACCAACAACATGATCATCATAACAGGCAACAACATCATCATCATCATAACAGGCAACAACATCATCATCATCATAACAGGCAACAACACCATCATCATAACAGGCAAAGACACCATCATCATAACAGGCAACAACACCATCATCCTAACAACCAACAACACCATCATCATAACAGGCAACAACACCATCATGATAACAACCAACAACACGATCATCATAACAGGCAACAACATCATCATCATCATAACAGGCAACAACACCATCATCATAACAGGGAACAACACCATTATCATAACAACCAACAACACCATCATCATAACAGGCAACAACACCATCATCATAACAACCAACAACACCATCATCATAACAGGCCACAACACCATTATTTTAACAACCAACAACACCATCATCATAACAGGCAAAGACACCATCATCATAACAGGCAACAACACCATCATCATAACAGGCAACAGCACCATCACCATAACAGGCAACAACACCATCATCATAACAGGCAACAGCACCATCATCATAACAGGCAACAACATCATCATTATAACAACCAACAACACCATCATCATAACAGGCAACAACACCATCATCATAACAACCAACAACACCATCATCATAACAGGCAACAACACCATTATCATAAAAACCAACAACACCATTATCATAACAATCAACAACACCATCATCATAACAGGCAACAACACTATTATCATAACAGGCAACAACACCATCATCATAACAGGCAACAACATCATCATAACAGGGAACAACACCATTATCATAAAAACCAACAACACCATTATCATAACAACTAACAACACCATCATCATAACAGGCAACAACACCATTATCATAACAGGCAACAACACCATCATCATAACAAGCAACAACATCATCATTATAACAACTAACAACACCATCATCATAACAGGCAACAACAACATTATCATAACAGGCAACAACACCATCATCATAACAGGCAACAACATCATCATCATCATAACAGGCAACAACATCATCATCATAACAGGCAACAACACCATCATCATAACAACCAACAACACCATCATCATAACAACCAACAACATCATCATCATCATAACAACCAACAACTCCATCATCATAACAAGCAACAACACCATTATCATAATAGGCAACAACATCACCATCATCATAACAACCAACAACACCATCGCCATCCCCAACAGTGTCACCATAACAACCAACAACACCATCCACTGCTGTCCACCATAAAAACCATTGACACCAACACCATAACAACCACACCTTGAATTTGGATGCAGTATTGCAATTCAAATTTACGTTTTATTATATTATTATATTATTATTATTTTTAGACTTTAATATGAAAAGGCAGGATAGATAGATAGATAGATAGATAGATAGATGTTTGAATTTTTTATTTATTATAAAAGTAGGTACAATCACTGACTGATGATGTGAAGTGTCCAGATATCCGTTGATTCATCAGTCTGTCTCTAGCACTAAAGCATGTGCGAGCGCAGTGTGTTTAGCGTTTGTAAATCCACAGCTTTGATGGCATATGCAGCACTCAGAGCGGCATGATGCCGTTTGAGCGAGCAGGAAGCAGCAGGATTATACGTGAAGATCATCACAGTAATCACAGTAGAACAGCCTCATCCTGACCTGCTGTCATTATTTATCTGCAGCGACAGGATTCACACTCGTGCTTGTTTTCATTCTCCTGCCTCTTTGTGAATCAATGTGTTAACCAGCTATTCGTTAGGCCTGTCATGCAATAACATGGAGGAGTATTCCTCTTCTAGGCAGCTCTGCTTGACAGGTTATTTTCCTGATATATTCCCAAGCCCTTTTTATTTTGCACATGCATGTTTTTGCATTAATATGCAAACTCTTCTTCTTGATATATGTCAACTTAATGCCTGACCTCCAGCGTAGTGTGGAATATGTAAGTATGTGTTTTCAATGGTATTTTGAAAGTTACCGGGGGCCATTTTTCTGTCAAACGAATGTCATTCACCAGTGAAATCACGTCTGCATGTTTTTTACGCATCAGTGTGCGCTGCAGAGTGACTTTGGTGTGACCTGGAAAATTTGTTGTCATTAAAAGCCAGAGGAAGTTTTAACCGTCGACAACTGTGTCCTTCCAGACACGGTCTGAGAGCACAGGGTCCCAGAAGAGAGTCAGATCCCAGACCCTCGTCCTCCTCGCTGGATAATGGCAGCGTTTCGGTCACCTTGGTGTCCGGGAGCTGCTCCGTGGGTTGCAGACGGACGGATTAGTTTGACTCCATGTGGACTCATGCTCCGCCGTCTGCATTTAGAGCTGAACACATTTTACAACATTGTGAAGAAGTCATCAAAGTAATTTCACATCGTTGACCACGGGCCATGTTTTCCTCCTTCCAGCTAGTTTTGATAGGAGTTTGTCTTATTAATTCCCTGAGGGAATGCTGGAATGCCGCGGCTCATTATTAAATAAATAATATGTGCTGTTTCTTTTCCAGTAAAAAGTATTTCATTTTGCTTTTTTTTCCTAAACAGGCTCCTCCAAAACAATCAGTGTCGATACTGGCCGAATGAGCCAATTTCCCCTCATTAAATAATCTCTCCAGCCATCCTCTCTAATGAATAACAGATGTGCTCTGATCTCTCAGGAGGGATTTGGACGAAGCGGCCGTCATCAGGAGAGACAGAGCTGCCAAAACCAAACGCCAGCGACCAACACATGAGAACCACACTGAAACATCTCACTCCTAAATTACGTTTCCTATCTATCTATTTATCTATCTATCTATCTATCTATCTATCTATCTATCTGTCTGTCTGTCTGTCTGTCTATCTATCTATCCATCCCTCCATAAATCCGTCCATCCATAAATCCATCCATCCATCCATCCATCCATCCATCAGTCTATCTATCTATCTATCTATCTATCTATCTATCTATCTATCTATCTATCTATCTATCCCTCCCTCCATAAATCCATCCATCCATCCATAAATCTATCTATCCGTCCATCCATAAATCCATCCATCCATCCATCCATCCATAAATCTAGCTATCTATCCGTCCATCCATAAATCTATCCATCCATCCATCCATCCATCCATAAATCTAGCTATCTATCCGTCCATCCATAAATCTATCTATCCGTCCATCCATAAATCCATCCATCCATCCATAAATCTAGCTATCTATCCGTCCATCCATAAATCTATCTATTCGTCCATCCACATATCCATAAATCTATCTATCTATCTATCTATCTATCTATCTATCTATCTATCTATCTATCTATCTATCCCTCCATAAATCCATCCATCCATCCATAAATCTATCTATCCGTCCATCCATAAATCTATCTATCCGTCCATCCATAAATCCATCCATCCATCCATAAATCTAGCTATCTATCCGTCCATCCATAAATCTATCTATTCGTCCATCCACATATCCATAAATCTATCTATCTATCTATCTATCTATCTATTTATCTATCCCTCCATAAATCCATCCATCCATCCATAAATCTATCTATCCGTCCATCCATAAATCCATCCATAAATCCATCCATCCAGCTATCTATCTATCTATCTATCTATCTATCTATCTATCTATCTATCTATCTATATCTATATCTATCTATCTATCTATCTATCTATCTATCTATCTATCTATCTATCTATCTATATAATAAATGTATTATCTGATCTTTTGCTTTGTGTACATCAGGTTTTGAATAAAAAAGAAAGTCAGATATGATGTAAAAGTATTTGATTTACTTGATTATAAATATGCCTTACCACATGTTTAACATTTTATATATAAGCCATAGAATTTCCAGTAAAAATCACCATTTTGTGTTGTATTCCGTCTCTCATATCGTGATAAAGATTGTGGTCGCCCACCTCTACACACAAAGCCTGTGTTTCTCTTGGCAGGAGGAGAACAGATGGTGTAGTGAGAGAGAGGCGGTGGTTCGCTATCTCTATCCATCACTGATGTGCGTTCGACGCCCCATTCTCTCGCCTTTTCCACCTCACACTTTGTTCAAGCAGATGATGGAAGCGTTCAATGGTTTAGCTAATGGACGAGTGGGCGTTACTCTGTCGTTCTCCTTATTTTCCACTCGGTTTCGCCTCAGCTCTCTCTGAGGGAACGCTAGCATCTCTCAACAAGTTCACGCTCACCTCATCAGCACAACACGCTCTGTTTGGGCCTAATGCTTTGTGGATGAGGAGGAATTCATCCAGCAGGTTTTACAAAGTTTATAGTCAACATGAAACGGTGTTTTACTTCTAAAATGAGTGAAAGAGGACATCCAATGAAAATAATGTAGAGTGGGAGTTCAACTGAATCAAGAAAAGTGATTGTTTGGCAAAAGGGAACTGTAACGTAGTTTGTATGTTCCGGGAAGAAGGAGGCGGGAACTGGCGAACATTTTAAATACTTTAATAAAAATAAATAAACGTCCTCACGGACGACTGCCGCGCACACACATAACAAAACGTAAACAAAACACAACGTAAATCCAGGCCTGGTCCTCTCTCCCTTCACTGTCATCGCTCCTCCTTTTATGCTTCCGAGCTCCTCCGTGAGAGATCCGAGACCAGTGTGACGCGCAGCTGGCGCTCATCAAAATCACTCCCTGGCCTCGTGTCGCCCTCTCACGGCTCTCGCTCGCCCGGCTCGTCACATACCCCCATCGCCCTTCGCAGGCCGGGGGGTACCCACAAGACTGCGCTCTACTCCCCCCCCCGGGCCAGTCTCGGTGGCCGCAGCACCACCTGGGGGTAAGGACAGACGAGACGAGAGAAAGGAGCCGGAAGCATGAGGAGCAACAGAGACGAGAGAGGGGAGAGAGGAAGAAAAAAAAATCTAGTCCGGTTCCCGGACACACTGCCGCTCGGTCCTCAGCCAGCCGAGAGGCTCTTCCTCGCGGTGCCATGCGATGGTACTGGACGCTCGGTGGACGGCTCGATCCTCCTCCGCCCCCTGGCGGCCGGCGGTGGCTCCTCCTGTTGAGGGCAGCCGGCAGCGAGTCCCGCGCTCCCTGCTCCTCCCCGTCATGGCGGATGGTAGCAGGCTCCGGCCCACAGCGAACGCCGGCGACTCCTCCGCTCCCTCTCGGACGGCAGCAACCCCACCTCGACCCAGGGGCACGGCAGCGAGCTCTCCGTCCCACCGGATCTTCACTCGCTCCAGCACCACCGCCTCGGGCAGCCACCCGCGGTCTTCTCTCTTCCGCGCTGCCCGACCTCCTCAGCACCGCGATCCCCCTCAGCAGCGAGGCTCTTCGACAGCATGTCCCTCCTTTCTCCCGGGTTTCGGCACCAATGTAACGTAGTTTGTATGTTCCGGGAAGAAGGAGGCGGGAACCGGCGAACATTTTAAATACTTTAATAAAAATAAATAAACAAAACGAAAGTAACCGCGGCAGCCCCTCACGGACGACTGCCGCGCACACACATAACAAAACGTAAACAAAACACAACGTAAATCCAGGCCTGGTCCTCTCTCCCTTCACTGTTGTCGCTCCTCCTTTTATGCTTCCGAGCTCCTCCGTGAGAGATCCGAGACCGGTGTGTCGCCCTCTCACGGCTCTCGCTCGCCCGGCTCGTCACAGGAACATTTTCATGTTTTGAAAGGAGTTTCTTATGCTCACCAAGGCTGCATTTCTTCAACACTGTGTTTAGGTTACTATTTGTATCATTTGGTAAAACACACTGTAAAATGCATGCGCGACCTCTGTTTGTTGAGTCACTACAGCTGCTCCTGTGACATTTACCGCCGCTGTTTGTGTAAAACTGTATAATGAAGTCAAGCTAGAACAGCACAGACAGCGATCTACAAGCTGTCGCTCTCAGTTAAACACCCCAAAAACACACACACACACACACGAGAGCTGAGAGGAGAGGAATCATCCTGAACAGATCA
>CM077196.1:5452826-5530326 GCA_039654625.1 Rhinogobio ventralis
ATATATATATATATATTCTTATTAATAACAATAAATGATATATGCACACACTAAACTACAATACTTGTGTTCAAGGTGAATCACTAACACTAACTAACAATTACCTCTAACTATCAGCACTAGTACAAGAATGAACATCTTCATCTGAACATCTTAATGAAAAAACAGCCCTAGAATAAAAATCCCGAGCATCTTCACCAGGCTGGATAATGAAGAAACACCCTGTTCTTCCCTGATGAACTGAGCTTTCAGACGTCTTCCTCAAAAGTGCATGAAGGTTAAGCTGAAGTGGAAAGCACGAGCCTTACTGACCTCGGCTGCAGAATTCACATCAGCGCGAGTCAGAAACAGCTCATTTAGAAGGGCACATTTCACATCCTGAGAGGCACAGCGCTTCTTTTCTGATATTGAGCCTCCGTCTGTTTGTCTCAAGTGCTCCACAAGTCTTGAGATTGTCTCATTTAGATCAGTTATCTGAATGCTTAATCTTGACCTTTAAAGATGAGAAATATCACATCTCTCTCCTGAGCTGTGGATGCGTCGTGCGCTCGATTCAACTCCACCTTCACAGGCTCTAATTGAACGTTTCTGTCATTCGCATAAAACCATATTTCTGCTACTTTCTCTCGTTCACCTCGAGCTTCTAAATCTTCCTGGTTTCACTTCAGGGTTATAATAAATATATATGTGTTATTTTATTTCCCCCCATTTTAATTTTACAATTTTTTCCTTTCAATGTCTAGCTGTTTTAAGAGTTTTCTAGGCAGTTGCATAGTAAAGTCGGCTAACCCTTAAACGCATACCTCGTGTCTTTAGTGTCCCAGGACTAGTGTTGGGAGTAACGCGCTACAAAGTAACGCGTAACTGTAATTCCACTACTTTTAGCGGTAATTTGCAAAAATATATATATTTTTTAAATGAGTTCGTTACTCGCGTTACTCTCTTTTGTGAAAAATGAACGCTTGCAGACAAGAAGCTCATTCTCGCTGTAGTATTGTTGCCGCCCGCGCCGTCATGTCTACTTTGTTTGGCCTTCCAAAAGAGGGGACAATTAGAAAACAGTGGCTAAGCTTTAGTTACAACACTGTTCCAGAACAGTACAACCCAAATATTCGACTGTGTGCTGCACATTTTTCGGAGGACTGTTTCTAGCACCTGGGAGAGCACAGACCGTTTCTATGTCTTTGTCGTTTCTATGATAACAAATGCAAATTTACCAATCTGATACGTTCTGGTCCAGTCGCGCTTGCAAAGCTGATCGATCAGCTTGGTCATCTGCATCATCCGGATCAGATTCCATGCTCGAATTGATAAGGTAGAACCAAACGGCAACCTCCCCCAGTTTCTCTTGAAGCCAATACAAAAGTGACTGCAATTCATCGACTGGCCGCTAGAGACAGGCTCCAGATGGGAGCAGAATCTCATTGAGCCCCATGTTAAAATGCCCAACTTTACAGCAGAAAAAAACATGTTTACAGCCTGGTACAAATTGTGGTTTTGGTCTATATCTAATTTTGCCCTTAATGAAACTGTGAGGGGGGTGAATTTTTTTTATAGTTCATTCGTTTACATTATATAAAGCCTTAAAGTTCTGCATAATTAAGGGCGCGGCCACTTTGAGTGACAGGTGGATAGCCATTTATCTGCTGTCTGTTAGTCATCGCATCACCTCAGCTCCACCCATGTCCCGCCTCTTTGCCCATTTTCTGTTATCCGGGAGTGACGTGCTGCTAAGATGGCAACGGCCAGCTCGACCCTACTTTACACTTCAGAACTGCTCTTCAGAATCCTATGGGGGACGTCACGGACACTACGTCCATATTTTTTTACAGTCTGTGGGTAGAACCGACATTATCATCTGTCAATATTGCTTTGCTTTGGGAGCTGATGTTCCAAATATGGTAAGAAGTGTGACATTTCTGTCAGACGCATTAGGTATTCGGGCCAATCACAATGCACTGGATCGCTGGCCAATCAGAGCACACCGCGCTTTTCAGATCGATGAGCTTTGAGAGAAGAGACTTGTTAGCCCATTTTAAAGGGT
Source organism: Rhinogobio ventralis (assembly GCA_039654625.1). Taxonomy (NCBI): domain Eukaryota; kingdom Metazoa; phylum Chordata; class Actinopteri; order Cypriniformes; family Gobionidae; genus Rhinogobio; species Rhinogobio ventralis. Next base: position 5,454,871 of record CM077196.1, read on the forward strand.
CATGAAACCCCCTGTTTCAGCAGCCGTCAGTTCTCACCACAGCTTTGAAAAATGCTATAAAACTGGTCGTGTTTAAGCAGCGGAGTGGAGGGGGATGAGGGGAGACTGACTGACAACACAGCAACAACAAACTCTGATTCAGAGTTTTATTTCACTCTCAGTGAAAGCATCAAAGCTCCCCCAAAAAATTGCACGCTGCAATATATCATTACATACACAATATACACATGGTTTTGTAAGCTCACCGTAAATAACACAAAAGACTACTGCAGAGAACTTATGCGACGCAGAAATTCTGACATTCTGTGATGTTGATACAAAGATGAATTTAAACCCGGAAGTTAAATATAGCGCAAAAAGTTTTAAAGTTAACTAGTTTTCTCCTACAATCAAAAGGAATGAATGGTAACATTGACTTCTATGATGCTCAACACTCACAACTCTGTTAAAATCTCAGAAAATTTGGTTTAGGGTTTCATGACCCTTTAACGTTTGTTGAGAATCTAATCTCTTATCTCTATTTAGCTTTATGAGGCATGTTTGTTAAACCATTTTGTTAAGCTTTTGTTAAAGGGGTCATGAACTGGCTTTTTAATTTTTTTATACTGTTGTCTGAGGTCAACTTATGACGTTCATGTGGTTTTTACATTCAAAAACATCATAATGAATAAGTAATAGTACCCTGGTTTTGAGCCTCTCTCAAAGAACGCTCTGTTTTTATGGGTGTGTCGCACTGAAGACTTGGAAGTAAACGCCCACTGCTATGATTGGATAACAGTTTTGCATATTATAATGAGTTTTGGCTCCCCCGTCAGTACACGTGGGGAATTGTTTTGAAAACTTCCAATGTGGAGAAACGCCAACCGGAATGATTCGCCCACAGGGCTCGTGAAATGTCTTTATCAAACAAACACAATGATTTATCTCTCATCCACCCGCAATTAATTGGAATGTTTTTTTTGTTACTTGGCCCGCCCGATCTGTGGATATAAACACAAACTGTGCATAACTCACACACACACGCACGCGCCTCACTGCAGAGTCAGTGGGCTTTGCGAGCCCTGGCCCAGTCTGATCACGAATCGCACCACACTTAACCAACAACACCTCAAATAAAGGATTCTCCAGCCTGTGACAGCGTGGTAAGTTATGATCAGATAGATACGTACACATAATCAATAGATATTAAACGATCTGTAACAATGCAATACTGTCACATATAATAAAAATGTTTTACTCACATAAGTGTGTTGCTTCATTCATTCGCGTAATCTCATCCTGTCTGCAAATCAAGTCTCTTGTTTACAAACGAATCCGTGGTGAAATGAAGGAACAACAATGTCTTCCCCACGTGAGCTGGATCTTCATTAAAAATAAAGTTCATCCATACATGTATAATATTGGAATCCGAATGAAGCTTATGCGGCATGTTTATTGCTTGGAAGTTCAATACGATTTAGAACCAGGTAGGTATTTATGTTGTTTATCTATAACATGTCAGACACGAGTCGGTGGGCGGGGCTACAGAATCAGGCGTACTTTTGTTGAGGTGTTGATTCACCACACTCTGACGTCACAGCCTGGCACATTCTGAGATAGAGTGTTTGCTGGGTCTGGGGTGCTTCTCAATATCCCTCCTCGTTTCCTCGCTCCTCCGTCCTCCATCCTATGACCCGGAAACCGAATGAGCTCAGCCATCTTGTAGGACATCTCAACTTTCTAACTGCACCGCGAGGATGGAGGAGTGAGGAGGCTTCCTGAGGAGTCATGAGCGAGGATACACAGGTGTATCCTTTTATCGACTAAACGTGACGTATTAATTCTCCTCCCCCCTCACATCTTGCCACAGTTTATTAATTATTATTATTATGTTTACATGTACAAGACACAGATGTATGTCAAATAACAACAACTGTAGGACAGCTGCAGAATTATATCAAAGCACAAGAAAATTAAACAAACTGTAATAGCCTACTAGCCTATACAATTCATTGTTAATAATAACTGGTAATATTAAATAAAATATGGACAAATGTGGTATTTTGTGGTTGTTGAAACTATTACAATATAAATGATTATCTGTAATGTTCAAGAATCTCGACGTGCAAGCTAAATCCAGCGGTGTGGAGTCATCATCAATTGATCGAGGGAGCGAGGATATATAATTTCACTTGATTAAATTCCTTGCGTCTTTTCCTTGCGTCCTTCCTTCGCATCCTTAAGGAGTGGAGATAAGAGGTGAGGAAAGGAAGCTAGGAAAGGAAACGAGGAAGCACAAAAAAGAATTGAGAAGCACACCTGGTGTCAATAAAAGCTTTTCTTTGACTAACAAGGGAGTTTTCAGCTCTGAAACTTACAGGATATTCTTATATTACCATGACCTTTTATATATCAAAAGCTCAAGGCGAAGTTGATTTCTCAATTCATGACCCCTTTAAATCACATATTAAAGTATATGCAGCACCTCAAGGCACCTTTGTTTTCTCGTTTAATTAGTTTTAATATTCCAATCACTTTTATTTCATTGGGCCTATTGTGGTAAAAACAGTGTTAAATGACTGAGACAGTTGTTATTTTGTTTCAAGTATTAAAAGGGACTTTTGTACTACTGCTTGATTTGAAGGCCTGTTGCCTCGTTGATTACAATAAATAGGCCTAAAAATTATGTTTATTGTGTTTGACTGTTCAGTACTGTTCATATTTACATTTAAAAAGCAGACATAAAAGTAACTTAAAAGTTACTTTCCCTAGTAACTAATTACTTTTGATATACAGTAGTTGGTAAAGTAATTCAATTACTTTTAAAAGAAGTAACTAGTAACTGTGACTAGTTACAAATTTTCAGTAACTTGCCCAACACTGCCCAGGACATCATTCACTACCCTCCTCCTCGTTCATTTTGTAAAGTTAGACATCAACCTACTTAGTAAAAGAATGCCTGTTTTCATTTTTTTTTTTATTGTATAGGGTCACTAGCGACCCGAGGTATGTAATAGTGTAAGTGTATTTTTTTCTGCACAACAATAATTTAGTCTTTGATGACTGAATAAGTGCAACTCACCTTTATTCCACAAGGTGGCGATGTCTGACACACAATGATGAAGTGACGTTTCACTCATAGTCACCGCAGGCAGAAAACAAAAGAATAGGAAGAATCATCAGCAAAACTTTAAATGGCTGAGCGATTTACTGCAGAACGCAATCAAATTTTACTGTCACTGTCACTTGATGCTGAAGAAGCTTTCAGAGATCAAAATATTGATTTTGAAGATGTTTTGAAAATATGTTTGAGATGGTGAATATGAGGCAGATGCTGAATATACTGGGAAATGAGCTCTGACGAGGACAGTGATGATGGTGTAAAACATCAGCTCAAACTGAACCCTTACAAGCTCCAACAAGCTATGCTTTATTTTATTCGTCTGTAATTGTTACTCTAATATCAGGAGAGTTTTACATTATCGCGACAGGTAGAGATCCATCCGTGTTAGATATAGATCCGGGTCACTAAAGACCCAAATATGTAATAATGATTGCCGAAACATTCATGGATTTAAGGGTGTATGATTTGCAATGCATCATGAGAAATCCTGCACAGCTTCTCGTTCTCTATTTGTCCTTGACCTTTCCACATCGCATTCATCCTGGGGTCAAAGAGACTCCCTAACATGAAGTCTTTTATGCTCTGCTCGTCTGTTTAATTACTCCTCGAGTACTGCAGTAAATTATCAGCTCGACTCGTGTTAATCTGAATGTATTGTTTCCATCTATAGACGACTCCTGACAGCGTCCTCAATCTCTCCCGAGGTTCTTCTCTTCTCCCGCAGTCCATTAATTACTTTTATGATGTCATAAAGAGTCGTCGCTCTTAACGCTCGCCGTAATGCGCTTCTCTAACAGGGCTAATGTTTATGCCTCATTAATGCTCTTAATTTGCTTAACCCTCCAATCCATTGATTCATTCGCTTGACTTCTAATTGTGCTTCAGTAATTTATTACGCTCAGAACTGATGATAATAATCAATGAGAGTGTGTGGATTCGAGCATGGGCGTGAGTTATACTCTCAAATAGCTGATTACATGCATCACGAGCTCGGCGCTGCTTGGCTGCTCCGATATTACCTGTCCAATCTCACCGCCGCCCACGTTAAAAGCCCCGTAATTACTCCCGAGCTCATTCGAGCAGCTGCAAATGAGGTTTTTCCCTCAAATCCCGGCTTGCACGGAGAGATCTGACCACTGTCACACCATTATCACGAGATCAGCCTCGTATGTGGGAGTTCCTACTGGCACTTTCAGCCCTGCAGATGTCCAGAAAATAAACTCACACTTTTTGAAATCAGTAAGTTGTGTGTGTATGTGTACTAACAGAAGATTTTTTTAATTAATACTTTTATTCAGCGACGATGCATTAAATTGATCAAAAGTGACAGTAAAGACTTTTATGATGTTACTAAATAAATGCTGAACTTTCTATTCAGCACAGAATCCTGAAAAATAAAAAGTATCACAGTTTCCACAAAAAATATGAATCAGCACAACTGTTTTCAACACTGATAATAATCATAAATGTTTCCTGATCATCAAATCCTCATATTAGAATGATTTCTGAAGGATCACGTGACACTGAAGACTGGAGTAATGATGCTGAAAATTCAGATTTGATCACAGGAATAAATTATATATGAAAATATATTACAATAGAAAACAGCTATTTTAAATTGTAAAAATATTTCACAATACTGTTTTTACTGTATTTTGTATCAAATAAATGCAGACTTGGTGAGCAGAAGAGACTTCTTTAAAAACATTTTAAAAAACTTTTGACTGGTAGTGTATATTCACATAGAAAACAGCTATTTTAAATTGTAATATTTCACAATATTACTGTATTTTTTACAGTATTTTTCATCAAATAAATTTGACTTTTTTTCAAAAACAAAAAATCTTACCGAACCTAAAACTTTTGAACAGTAGTTCATAAACAATTAAAAAAATATAAAAAATCTTTTTTGCATTATTTTTAGAAAATCTAACATGATTAGAAATGACGCAAAAATACAAATATTCAGTTCGCAAATTAATTTACCTTGATTTTTTTTGCCATAAAGTTACTTTTTGGAAAACTTCATCAGTGGCAGAATTGTTGGTTGTAATTTTTCCACACAATATACATTTAAATGTTTATTTATGCTTAATTTGATCTTCATTAAGATTATTCTAGTTTAAAAATGCAATCATTTTTTTTGTTTGTTTTTAAGAGCAAATGCACTTATAAACTGAAAATAATAAATGGTTTTAAATATTATGTTACTTAAAGTGCCCATAGTTGAAGAAACACCCATATGATGTCCTGGCTTAATTACTGGAGATCATGTTGGCAGAGGAATCAGTCTGAGAAACAGGTGAGAAGTTGTTTCCCACAGCAGAAGCCCACAGACTCAGGCCGGGTCTGGTGGTGTGCGGCTATAGGCTATCGACTGTCGTGCTAGCGGAGCGTGCGTTCACGCTGCTCTGCTTTCATTACAGATCAGGGGAAGCAGTAATTAGCCAAAGCTTCCTACCGCTTTTAAATTACCTTAAGACATCCACTTAACTTCAGTGCAGCAGAAACCGCCTCCCGGAGCCCAGCGGACTCGATGCTGCCAGCAGATGTCAGGAGGAGCCCGGACAGACCTGCCGGGGGCCCTGCAAACCACGTCTGCTGTTAGATTCATTAATGAATCAAAACACAACTCCAGCTGAGACTTCACAGCGCACTCACTGGAGTCGCTTTACAGTGAGCAGAAAAGATGAGAGACAACAGAAAGTTTGCATTATGAAATCTATTCACATTCGTCAAAACCTCCAGATGCCTACACTCTAAAAAATAATTCAGTGGCTTAGTAAATATCACAGTAATAGTTAACTTTATTAACTTAATAAAATCTCTTAATATCATTTACTTGATGTTTTGAGTTGGACATACCAAAATAATTGACTAAAAATCCAACAGTTAATTTTGTCTAAAATTTACAGTTATATTTAAGTTTTTTTCACTAAAAGAATTTAGTATTTGAATAACCAATTATTTATTTCAAATATACTTAATATATTTGTGAAATTTCTATCAAAATATTTGAGAATGGAGAATTAAATCGATCTGTTTCAAGAACCACAAATATTACTTAATTCAAATCAAGATTATTAATATTAAAGGTGCACTATGTAACTTTTCCGTCCGCTAGAGGTCGCCTATTCAAAACAAAGGCGTAGTTTGATGACGCCAGGTTTGAGCACAGAATCTTGGGACATGTGGTCTTCACCTCACAGCCGGTGGAAAAGAATCGGGATAGGACTCGGGCAGAAATCATGTTCATGGATGCGATTATTAACGTTACTGTAGTATGAAGCAGAGCAGACCCGAGTGTTGTGGGAGCTGAGCAAGGCCGCTGGAGCAATTGCGCAACGCGCACCTCGCGAGCAGCGGGACTTTTATTATGCCACAGTCGCCGGCGCCATTTCCGCTTTTCCGGTCATGAGTATGAGGTAACGCAGCTCTGTTTATCATATTAGATACATTAGAGTGTGTTGAAAATGATGTTATGACGTTACTCTGTGCGTTGTCTCGGCGGCTGCTATGACACTTGTTGCACACTGCAGTGAGAGTAAAGTGTTTCTGCTAAATAAAACCAGAAACCGAGGATAACGCAGATATGACGCCATTGACAGGCGACTCCCTCACATGTCCCGGTTCCTTGGGTAAAATAGCTATTTTCTCACGATTTACAAATAGTTGGAAACATTTGGGATATTGTAAGTACTCAACTGAACAAAATATATAACACTGGCCTAGTGGTTTTTGGATATTTTACTGAAAAAATATTACATAGTGCACCTTTAACACACACTGAGGAAATTGAGTAAGTTTACTCGATTAAAACAATAAACCCCCACCCTCCGACGAGATGGCGTCATGACAACAACTCGACGGTTGAGTGAGCGCGGGCTGTTTGAATTCTCTTCAGTCTCCAGAGCAGTTTCTTCTTCTCTGCGTCGCAGAATTGGTGCATTTCCTCTGTGAAATTCAGGTTTGTGTGTTTTATTTTATCTATAACATTACTGTGCTTAAAATCATTTTATTTAATGCAAAACCACATACAGGGACGCAATGTGAGTTACCGAATCGAGTGTGGCGTCTGTCTTTAAAACCCCTGGTGCCTTGCTCAAAACACACAACTTTATTCCTAAAGTTAATGAATATAATTAATTCGGATGATAAAATGTTCTCAGAACTGTGCACTGTTTGTTTATTGGCAGGTTATGAAGTCAGGCGCGTCGAGCATCTTTCGGCTACGAGTGAAACGCAGGACGCCGGTCTGAAGTTCAAAGTTCACCCGCAGAGCGCGAGTCCCACTCCGGCACGAGAACCAGCGCTGATACGGTGGAAATGGACAACAGACCGGTTGATTACACCTGAATTACTTTTAAAATTTTAATTTTTTACTTCTAATATGTTTGTTATATGAGTTTAAATGTTGGCAATATTGTATAGATGTCAAAACAGTAATATATGCTGTACTGCTGTACTCATGGACAATAAAGGCCAATGTCATGTAAGTTATAAGTGTGGTTGTGTGGAGTAATTTACAAAGGTTTAGAGGAAATTAAAGTTAATATTAAAGTTATACTATAAAAGTTTATATTACTCATAAATAAAAACAGTTAATATTACTCATAAATATTGTTTTTTTTAAATGTTTTTTCTACTCAATTTTATTTGTAAATGTACCAAATGCAGTCTTAATTTTTTTACTTACATTTACTCAGCTCATACGGTGTATGTAATTGATTTCACTGCTTTAAAATGTAAAAAAAATGTTTTACCAAAAAAATTTAGTAAATCATAGTAAAAGTTTTTAGAGTGTACTGTTGCCTAAATGTGAGTTTTACCAAAGTGAGTCCAAAACGGCATGTTGATGCCTTTACATGCTAGAACGATAGATGGATGGATGGATAGACAGACAGACAGATAAAATGATAGAACGATGGATGGATGGATAGACGGATGGATGGACATAGCGAACAAACGAATGATAGATAGAACAAATGAATGATGGATGGATAGACATTATGAACGAACGAACGAATGAATGATATAGATAGATAGATAGATAGATAGATAGATAATAGATGGATGGATAGATAGATGGACGGACAGACAGACAGATACAATTATAGAACGATAGATGGATGGATAGATAGACAGACAGACAGATAAAATGAAAGAACGATAGATGGATAGATGGATGGATGGATGAATTGAAGGATGGACAGACAGACAGATAAAATGATAGAACGATGGATGGATGGACTGATGGATGGACATAGCGAACGAATGAACGATAGATAGATAGATAGATAGATAGATAGATAGATAGATAGATAGATAGATAGATAGATAGATGCATTTATGGATGGATGGATTTATGGAGGGAGGGATGGATGATGGATAGATTGATGGATAGACAGAAAGACAGACAGATAAAATGATAGAACGATGGATGGATAGATGATGGATGGATGGGTGGGTGGGTGGACAGATGAATGGACATAGTGAACGAATGAACGATAGATAGATAGAACAAATGAACGATGGATGGATGGACATGAACGAACAAATGAACGAAAGAACAATAGATAGATAGATAGATAGATAGATAGATAGATAGATAATAGAACGATGGATGGATGGATGGATGGATGGATGAATGGATGGATGGACAGACAGATAAAAGGATAGAACGATGGATTGAAAGGGAATCAGTTCTGTAACGGAATACAGATGTCAAACGTTTGTTTCTTCATTCTGGTTGAACTGTTGCTTTAAGATAGCATGAACCACATCGCATTAGACACAAAGAACCGACTAACTGCGTCAAGCGCACAGCTATTAATTAATTTAGCAAACCATTTTTTGCATCTTTTGTTTCGAACTTCTCAAGGGTTTTGTGAAGAGATTTTTGGCCACAACCAGGCTTATTAGCATCTCTGATCCTAAAAGTCCCAGCGCACCTGCAAAGCATCTATTCACATTAGTCGAGTTCTCCGGACACCCACTGATTCCTGAATATAGACACGTATTTGCATCGCAGCGGGGGCCAAATTGGGACAATGTTCAAATATCCACACATCGGCAAAACCTTCACATGATTCCTTCCCAAACAAAGCTGCTATTTGGCACGTCGTAAAGCCTGTTTGTGCCACAATAGCAGCTTTAAATGAGCAGAGAAAATCCTTTTAAAATTAAACGTGGCAATTTTATTTCCTTTGTATTCATTCCGTTACTTGATGATTATTTCATGAAATGCCTCCTGCTGAGGCTTTTCATTCTCCGGAGCCACTTCCGTATCAGGGAGGTCAAATATTATGTGAGTAGACATTACATTTTAAGGTTAAAAAAACATGCTATTCATTCCGGAGACAGGTTGAAAGGGAATTAATGAAGGCAATATAAAAGCACGACCTTCGCTCTCCTGAATGCCACGATTAAAAGACGGCACAGAGGATCTATGAATGCCAAACATCTTATTAAAGCCCTTAGACAAAAGAAAGAACGCAGACGCAAGTTACGGTTCACACAAGTCTTTCACTGACTGTGAGAGAGAGAGAGAGAGAGAGAGAGAGATACTGAAATATTGGGCTGCTAAAGTTATACAGCCTGACCTTGATGATGCTACAGTCACATGACTGACGGGGTTCATTTCACACAAACTCCTGAAAATATAACTGCAAGCCAGGTGTAATTAACAAATTGGCCATATTCATGTTTCTTTAGTGAGTTAGCGCTGCTAATGCATAGCAATTAAATCACTTTAAAAAAGGTTATAAAATAGAAATGACTGTTTTAGACAGAAAACGTTTACTAAAAAGTTTCTATGATCAGATCCTGTTTAGCAGATGATTTAGTATAATCTATATTCTACAGGTGCTGGTCATATAATTAGAATATCATCAAAAAGTTGATTTATTTGACTAATTCCATTCAAAAAGTGAAACTTTTATATTATATTCATTCATTACACACAGACTGATATATTTCAAATGTTTATTTCTTTTAATTTTGATGATTATAACTGACAACTAAGGAAAATTCAGTATCTCAGAAAATTTGAATATTACTGAAGACCAATACAAAGAAAGGATTTTTAGAAATCTTGGCCAACTGAAAAGTATCAACATTAAAGTTATGAGCATGTACAGCACTCAATACTTAGTTGGGGCTCCTTTTGCCTGAATTACTGCAGCAATGCGGCGTGGCATGGAGTCGATCAGTCTGTGGCACTGCTCAGGTGTTATGAGAGCCCAGGTTGCTCTGATAGTGGCCTTCAGCTCTTCTGCATTGTTGGGTCTGGCATATCGCATCTTCCTCTTCACAATACCCCATAGATTTTCTATGGGGTTAAGGTCCGGCGACTTCGATGGCCAATTAAGAACAGGGATACCATGGTCCTTAAACCAGGTACTGGTTGCTTTGGTATTGTGTGCAGGTGCCAAGTCCTGTTGGAAAATGAAATCTGCATCTCCATAAAGCATGAAGCATGAAGTGCTCTAAAACTTCCTGGTATACGGCTGAGTTGACCTTGGACCTCAGAAAACACAGTGGACCAACACCAGCAGATGACATGGCACCCCAAACCATCACTGACTGTGGAAACTTTACACTGGACCTCAAGCAACGTGGATTGTGTGCCTCTCCTCTCTTCCTCCAGACTCTGGGACCCTGATTTCCAAAGGAAATGCAACATTTACTTTCATCAGAGAACATAACTTTGGACCACTCAGCAGCAGTCCAGTCCTTTTTGTCTTTAGCCCAGGCGAGACGCTTCTGACGCTGTCTGTTGTTCAAGAGTGGCTTGACACAAGGAATGCGACAGCTGAAACCCATGTCTTGCATACGTCTGTGCGTAGTGGTTCTTGAAGCACTGACTCCAGCTGCAGTCCACTCTTTGTGAATCCTCTCCAGGGTGAGGTTATCCCTATTGCTTGTACACTTTTTTTCTACCACATCTTTTCCTTCCCTTCGCCTCTCTATTAATTTGCTTGTGAACAGCCAGCCTCTTTTGCAATGACCTTTTGTGTCTTGCCATCCTTGTGCAAGGTGTCAATGGTCGTCTTTTGGACAACTGTCAAGTCAGCAGTCTTCCCCATGATTGTGTAGCCTACAGAACTAGACTGAGAGACCATTTAAAGGCCTTTGCAGGTGTTTTGAGTTAATTAGCTGATTAGAGTGTGGCACCAGGTGTCTTTAATATTGAACCTTTTCACAATATTCTAATTTTCTGAGATACTGAATTTGGGATTTTCAGTCATATTAGTTGTCAGTTATAATCATCAAAATTAAAAGAAATAAACATTTGAAATATATCAGTCTGTGTGTAATGAATGAATATAATATACAAGTTTCACTTTTTGAATGGAATTAGTGAAATAAATCAACTTTTTGATGATATTCTAATTATATGACCAGCACCTGTATATACACTGGAAATTGTGATAAAAATGTTACAAAAACAGCTCAAATCATTTTTGTTTATTATTTACTATTTGTTTAGATTATTATACACTGTACAACTTGTTTCAACTTATAAAAAGTAAGTGTTTGTGATGCCGTAAAATTTTAAGTTGTCAACTTGAAATGTGACAACTTGGATATTTGAGTTGACTAAACTTAAAATGTCAAAGCAGAACGAACACTTTAAGTTATTTTTATTAATTTTTTTACACTGATAGTTTAAACATATAATAATGTATACTTTATGGATTTTCCCAGCTGGAAGTCTGACATCAGAAGCAGGTGTGATGATGTTTTATGAATCCTAAATATATACAGTACAATTAAATAATCCTATAAAAAATTACAGCTTGATTGAACATTACACATAATAAAACATATTCTGTTCCCAAGTGACATCTACTTCAATTTGTATGTTTTTGTTAGTAATATATACACCGATCAGGCATAACATTATGACCGGTGAAGTGAATAACAGTGATTATCTCTTCATCACGGCACCTGTTAGTGGGTGGGATATATTAGGCAGCAAGTGAACAAGTTGATGTGTTAGAAGCAGGAAAAATGGGCAAGCGTAAGAATTTGAGCGAGTTTGACAAGGGCCGAATTGTGATGGCTAGACAACTGGGTCAGAGCATCTCCAAAACTGCAGCTCTTGTGGGGTGTTCCCGGTAGAGATGCACGGTTGGCAGTTACAGCCGCGGACTCTGCGGATAAACCGTGGATCGCGCGGATGACGTGACGAAAAATAATATTTTAATTAAATTCGGGCGGATGGCGGTTGAACCAATCAAATAAAAAAAATATATGTTCTCCTCTCTGCCATGTTTAAAGTTTATGGCCTGCCCAACCTGGGCATCAGAATAATCCCTGAGCTTCCCAGAAGTAAATAGGACTCAAATGGCTCATCTGATCAGCCTTTAGACCACCAGTCAAACTATATAAAGCTATTATCGGCCAGAGCACCCTTAACATCTACTCTGACCCTCAAACACTGTAGTTGTAGCTGAAACTGGAAGATTATGGTTTGTGTTGTTGACATGTCAACAAGACGCTGTTTTCAGCTTTGCAAATCCACTTTGATCCACTTTCAAAAGGAGGAAGACTCACACCGAAATTAATACTGTAAAACTGACAAAATAGTTACTGTTCGTATCACTGTGTATTAAGCGCTGAGGAAGATACAGAGCTAAAATTCAGAGATTGGGCCATCTGACCAATCAGAGCAGAGTAGACAATCACAACAGACTGGGCCATCTGACCAATCAGAGCAGAGTAGACCAATCACAACAGACTGGGCCATCTGACCAATCAGAGCAGAGTAGACCAATCACAACAGACAGGGTCATCTGACCAATCAGAGCAGAGTAGACCAGTCACAACAGACAGGGCCATCTGACCAATCACAACAGACTGGGTCATCTGACCAATCAGAGCAGAGTAGACAATCACAACAGACTGGGCCATCTGACTAATCAGAGCAGAGTAGACCAATCACAACAGACTGGGCCATCTGACCAATCAGAGCAGAGTAGACCAATCACAACAGACTGGGCCATCTGACCAATCAGAGCAGAGTAGACCAATCACAACAGACAGGGTCATCTGACCAATCAGAGCAGAGTAGACCAGTCATAACAGACAGGGCCATCTGACCAATCACAACAGACTGGGTCATCTGACCAATCAGAGCAGAGTAGACAATCACAACAGACTGGGCCATCTGACCAATCAGAGCAGAGTAGACCAATCACAACAGACTGGGCCATCTGACCAATCAGAGCAGAGTAGACCAATCACAACAGACTGGGCCATCTGACCAATCAGAGCAGAGTAGACCAATCACAACAGACAGGGTTATCTGACCAATCAGAGCAGAGTAGACCAGTCACAACAGACAGGGCCATCTGACCAATCACAACAGACTGGGTCATCTGACCAATCAGAGCAGAGTAGACAATCACAACAGACTGGACCATCTGACCAATCAGAGCAGAGTAGACCAGTCACAACAGACAGGGCCATCTGACCAATCACAACAGACTGGGTCATCTGACCAATCAGAGCAGAGTAGACAATCACAACAGACTGGACCATCTGACCAATCAGAGCAGAGTAGACCAATCACAACAGACAGTGTCATCTGACCAACCAGAGCAGAGTAGACCAATCACAACAGAATGGGCCATCTGACCAATCAGAGCAGAGTAGACAATCACAACAGACTGGGCCATCTGACCAATCAGAGCAGAGTAGACCAATCACAACAGACTGGGCCATCTGACCAATCAGAGCAGAGTAGACCAATCACAACAGACTGGGCCATCTGACCAATCAGAGCAGAGTAGACCAATCACAACAGACTGGGCCATCTGACCAATCAGAGCAGAGTAGACCAATCACAACAGACAGGGTTATCTGACCAATCAGAGCAGAGTAGACCAGTCACAACAGACAGGGCCATCTGACCAATCACAACAGACTGGGTCATCTGACCAATCAGAGCAGAGTAGACAATCACAACAGACTGGACCATCTGACCAATCAGAGCAGAATAGACCAGTCACAACAGACAGGGCCATCTGACCAATCACAACAGACTGGGTCATCTGACCAATCAGAGCAGAGTAGACAATCACAACCAGTCACAACAGACAGGGCCATCTGACCAATCACAACAGACTGGGTCATCTGACCAATCAGAGCAGAGTAGACAATCACAACAGACTGGACCATCTGACCAATCAGAGCAGAGTAGACCAGTCACAACAGACAGGGCCATCTGACCAATCACAACAGACTGGGTCATCTGACCAATCAGAGCAGAGTAGACAATCACAACAGACTGGACCATCTGACCAATCAGAGCAGAGTAGACCAGTCACAACAGACAGGGCCATCTGACCAATCACAACAGACTGGACCATCTGACCAATCAGAGCAGAGTAGACCAATCACAACAGACAGTGTCATCTGACCAACCAGAGCAGAGTAGACCAATCACAACAGAATGGGCCATCTGACCAATCAGTGCACTGTTGTGTGGTGGACTTTCAGCAAATTTCAGTAAATGAATAGAGTCTGCGTTTATTTAATATCGAGGCTCCATAGTTTGTTTATTGTATGATTGTTAGGCCTGCTGGTAAAAAATGTATTGCACTGTCTGCCTGAAAAAGACGCGCTCACTTCCCATTCAGTCAAAATTAACGGTTTAATTTCTTCAGGCTCGTCCTAGTCGTCACCCTGACATGACTGCGTATAGAGTTAATTAGCCTATGTGAACGACTTTTTATTTTATTTCCAGCTTTCTTTCTTTTTGCAAAAAAATAAAGTGCAATAGGCATTAATTAGTAGCGGGCTAAATAGCAGCATGTTGAAATGATGTGCCAAATTGCGTTTTTTATTACAATGATAAAATTGTACAGTAGCCTATTCAGGTAAGGTCAGGTTTGCCGATGTGCATTTTATTTGGGCTATTTATTTATTTTTGTCTCTGTGCGCCGATCGGAGACGGAGTTCACTGCTGATATTCTGGGGATACAATATTCATAGCCAATAGGCTATAACTAGTAGGGACTTTAGCCTTTAAATATCTTTGCTGCATTGGATCAGTATCCTTTCTAGAACAGGCAAGAGCTTTCTAGCCTTGCGCCTTGCATCACCCATAGACCTTAAAACAATCAGCGGATGGCGGGCGGGTGCGGCTTTGAAAATTGGTCAAAAAACGTTGGTGCGGATGGATGGCGGACGGATGATGAGTTTTGTGATGCGGTTGCGGATGAAATAATAGGCCATCTCTAGTTCCCGGTCTGCAGTGGTCAGTATCTATCAAAAGTGCTCCAAGGAAGGAACAGTGGTTTCTTTTACATCACGTGGATGCCGGATGCATATATATATATATATATTTTTTTTTAAAGAAAACTTTATTATTGGCAAAATTGTTGGTTGTGATGGAAATTTTACAAAATCATTTTTCACACAAAAACACTTTTAAATGGTTTAAGTGTATTTACTCTTTATTTATATTATTATAGTTTAGAGATGTAATCATTTATATATTTTTTAATGGTTGAACATTTTTGAACATTTCTGTTCCCAACTGATATTTACTTTAATTATTCATGTTTTTACCACTAATAGTTTGTGTGTGTGAGAGATTTTTCAGACAATAAATATTTTCATGGATTATGTTTATTTAGGCTACTCTTTGTATTTGTGACCCTGGACCACAAAACCAGTCATAAGGGTCAATTTTTTTAAATTGAGATTTATACATTATCTGAAATCTGAAATCTGAATAAATAAGCTTTTATATATTTTAAGATTGAACATTTTCCAAGGTGACATAATATCATAATTTCTACTGCACGTATTAAGCTCATGAAAAGCATGTGTGATTATAGTTTATTTAGCGTCCACGTGAGCTGATGAACTTTGCCATTCATTGAGCGTCTTTGTTTGCACCTGGTACGATATGAAATCAGTTAATGCGATTCTATGACGGCAGAAATGATTTATAGAGTCACTGTTGACAAGGTCCGCTGGCAGACCACGTCAATATCATCTATCTTTCTTAGGTGCTGTTTGGATCTCACTTAATGTTTAATAAACTTTCTCTCTTTCAAAGACCTTTTGCTCTATTGTAAAAAAAAATTCCCACACAGAGATTTATAAGTGTCTCTGGTTAATGAGACAAATCAGGACATAAATCAATCAATGTTGCACTAATGAAAGCAAATGGAACGAATTGAGGCAGAATTCCATGGAGGAAACGCAGTCAGTCGTAACACGGCGTCTAGAAAGCAACGGTCTCTGTCCCGGTTAATGGCCGCGGCAGGAACATGCTAATGACCTTCTAGCGCTAGTTTGTGTTGATCAGACTCATGTAGAGTATGATTTTAACACACCGGCCACCAGTAGCGGATGCCGGCTTCACGTCAGTGGCGTGCACAGGGGGGAAATTCAGTCAAATACAGGCTATTTTCGCATTCTTTAAAACATACAAAACACATGTACATAAACATGCACTACTTTAATGACAAGACAAGGCAATGTAGCTGTTGTGGAAAAAACAAATAAAGAATAGTAGTCACAGCAGCAATCGTTCTCCTCTCTGCCATGTTTAAAGTTTATGGCCTGCCCAACCTGGGCATCAGAATAATCCCCGAGCTTCCCAGAAGTAAATAGGACTTAACTGGCTCGTCTGATCAGCCTTTAGACCTCCAGTCAAACTATATAAAGCTATTATCGGCCAGAGCACCCTTAACATCTACTCTGACCCTCAAACACTGTAGTTGTAGCTGAGACTGGAAGATTATGGTTTGTGTTGTTGACATGTCAAGAAGACGCTGTTTTCGGCTCTGCAAATCCACTTTGATCCACTTTCAAAAGGAGGAAGACTCACACCGAAATTAATACTATAAAACTGACAAAATAGTTACTGTTCGTATGACTGTGTATTAAGCGCTGAGGAAGATACAGAGCTAAAATTCAGATTGAGATTGGGCCATCTGACCAATCAGAGCAGAGTAGACCAATCACAACAGACTGGGCCATCTGACCAATCAGAGCAGAGTAGACCAATCACAACAGACAGGGTCATCTGACCAATCAGAGCAGAGTAGACCAATCACAACAGACAGGGCCATCTGACCAATCAAAGCAGAGTAGACCAATCACAACAGACTGGGCCATCTGACCAATGAGAGCAGAGTAGACCAATCACAACAGACAGGGTCATCTGACCAATGAGAGCAGAGTAGACCAATCACAACAGACAGGGTCATCTGACCAATCAGAGCAGAGTAGACCAATCACAACAGACAGGGCCATCTGACCAATCAGAACAGAGTAGACCAATCACAGCAGACAGGGCCATCTGGACAATCAGAGCAGAGTAGACCAATCACAACAGACAGGGTCATCTGACCAATCAGAGCAGAGTAGACCAATCACAACACACTGGGCCATTTGACCAATCAGAGCAGAATAGACCAATCCCAACAGACTGAGCCATCTGACCAATCAGAGCAGAGTAGACCAATCCCAACAGACTGAGCCATCTGACCAATCAGAGCAGAGTAGAACAATCACAACAGACTGGGCCATCTGACCAATCAGAGCAGAGTAAACCAATCACAACAGACTGAGTCATCTGACTAATCAGAGCAGAGTAGAACAATCACAACAGACTGGGCCATCTGACCAATCAGAGCAGAATAGACCAATCCCAACAGACTGAGCCATCTGACCAATCAGAGCAGAGTAGACCAATCCCAACAGACTGAGCCATCTGACCAATCAGATCAGAGTAGAACAATCACAACAGACTGGGCCATTTGACCAATCAGAGCAGAATAGACCAATCCCAACAGACTGAGCCATCTGACCAATCAGAGCAGAGTAGACCAATCCCAACAGACTGAGCCATCTGACCAATCAGAGCAGAGTAGAACAATCACAACAGACTGGGCCATCTGACCAATCAGAGCAGAGTAGAACAATCACAACAGACTGGGCCATCTGACCAATCAGAGCAGAGTAGACCAATCCCAACAGACTGAGCCATCTGACCAATCAGAGCAGAGTAGAACAATAACAACAGACTGGGCCATCTGACCAATCAGAGCAGAGTAAACCAATCACAACAGACTGGGTCATCTGACTAATCAGAGCAGAGTAGAACAATCACAACAGACTGGGCCATCTGACCAATCAGAGCAGAGTAGACCAATCCCAACAGACTGAGCCATCTGACCAATCAAAGCAAAGTAGAACAATCACAACAGACTGGGCCTTCTGACCAATCAGAGCAGAGTGGACAAATAAAATCGTTTTCAGTGCTGCAAATCCACTTTGATGCACTTTCAAAAGACACGTGCTGTGAGCGTTTTTTGTGTGTGCGTCAGCCTATTTGAAGTCATGCACTAATTAAAAAAATATCATAGAAATAAAAGTATATCATAAAAGACAAGTTTCATTGAGATACAGAGTGTTCATGAAAAAATTTATGATGTATGAACTTGAATAGTGAAAAAGTAATTTAAATGTAAAAAAAATGAATCAAGTATTCTCTGTTATTATTATGTTTTACAGCGTATTTGCCAAATGCAGAGAGTAATTCCTAAAGATTGAATTTGAAAAACAAATCTCCCAAATACAGGCTGACCCTCTGGACCCTCTAATGGCAGTGTAGAGGTGTTTATGAACAAAAATAATAAACAAGTGATGCCTGTGCGGTCACTGTGAAGAGCTCAAGAAGAGCTGTCACAAAGGTTAATGATAAACAAGTAAACAAACAAACCAATAAATAATGATTCCCTCACATCCTGCTCCTTAGTTCATTAGTCACCTGAAAGGTCTCGTCTAGCAGCAAGGGATTGTGGGTATTCACTGGCAAAGGGTCTTGGGGGAAACTCACTTCTGGGCCAACAATAAGTAATTAGCAGCAATTAGCGTTTGTGATTAACTGCCTCAGGTGATGAAAAAAAGGGAAGGGGAGGAGAGGAAAAAGAACAGGGGTGGAAGAGAGAAGCTGCTACGATCCTCAGAGAGAGTGTACTGCATATTAAACTGAGACACACTACACAGAACGATAGATAGATAGATAGATAGACAGACAGACAGATAGAAAGATACTTTAGCAACTGCCTAGCAACCACCAGAATACCTTAGCAACTGGACAGCAATGCCCAAGCAACTACCCAGAATATCTTATCAGCTGAAGAGCACTGACCATGAAATCATCAAAACACCTTAGCAACAACCAGGAATACCTTAACAACTGCATAGCAACGCCCAAGTAACCAGTAAAAACACCTTAGCAACCACCCAGAATACCTAGCAACCACCCGGAATATCTTATCAGCTGAAGAGCACTGACCATGAAATCATCAAAACACCTTAGCAACAACCAGGAATACCTTAACAACTGCATAGCAACGCCCAAGTAACCAGTCAAAACACCTTAGCAACCACCCACAATACCTAGCAACTACCCGGGATATCTTATCAGCTGAAGAGCACTGACCATGAAATCATCAAAACACCTTAGCAACAACCAGGAATACCTTAACAACTGCATAGCAACGCCCAAGTAACCAGTCAAAACACCTTAGCAACCACCCAGAATACCTAGCAACCACCCGGAATATCTTATCAGCTGAAGAGCACTGACCATGAAATCATCAAAACACCTTAGCAACGACCAGGAATACCTTAACAACTGCATAGCAACGCCCAAGTAACCAGTCAAAACACCTTAGCAACCACCCAGAATACCTAGCAACCACCCAGAATATCTTATCAGCTGAAGAGCACTGACCATGAAATCATCAAAACACCATAGCAACGACCAGGAATACCTTAACAACTGAAGAGCAATGCACAGGTAACCAGTCAAAAGACCTTAGCAACCACCCAGAATACCTCTGCAACTGCATAGCAATGCCCTAGCAACCACTCAGAGCAGCTTTTCAATCCATCTATGTATTTAATACACTCTCTGTCGTGTGTTCATGTCCATTAAAACCCAAATGCTCCACTGACTGAACAACGGATGATTCGGTTCCTATTGGATGACATGCTCATCCTGACAGCTCTGTGGATGCATGAGGAGCGCAAATGAACGTAAAATGGGATTCTGAGAAATGAATTTAAGAAATAACAGAATTATGAATATCCTGACAGGCCTATTAGTCACCTGCTCTCCGCATGGCTTTGTCGTGATCTTCTACGTTGTATTTCCACACAATGATTCAATTAAATGCAAATAGAGGTGATGTAAACTATATTGCTTCTTTCAACGCTGTCAGATCTCCACAGTCCCATCAAAATACCTTAGATTTACAGGAAAGCATTTAGAGCCTCTAGAGGGAAAACTATTCAGGTACAAAACACACAATTTCACCAATTTTAGGGCTGTTCATGTGCTAATTCATTAGCAGTGTTTGCTAAAGCAATAATTTCCCTATGATTCCTGGAATTTGTAAACATTTTGATGAATAAATACAGTGCATCCGGAAAGTATTTACAGCGTTTCACTTTTCCCACATTTTGTTATGTTACAGCCTTATTTCAAAATGGATTAAATTAATTATTTTCCTCAAAATGTTACAAACAATACCCCATACTGACAACGTGAAAGAAGTTTGTCTGAAATCAAATTTATTAAAAATAAAAAACGAAAAATATCACATGTACATAAGTATTCACAGCCTTTGCCATGACACTCAGAATTGAGCTCAGGTGCTCCAGTTTCCACTGATCATCCTTGAGATGTTTCTACAACTTGATTGGAGTCCATCTGTGGTAAATTCAGTTGATTGGACATGATTTGGAAAGGCACACACCTGTCTATATACACTCACCTAAAGGATTATTAGGAACACCTGTTCAATTTCTCATTAATGCAATTATCTAATCAACCAATCACATGGCAGTTGCTTCAATGCATTTAGGGGTGTGGTCCTGGTCAAGACAATCTCCTGAACTCCAAACTGAATGTCAGAATGGGAAAGAAAGGTGATTTAAGCAATTTTGAGCGTGGCATGGTTGTTGGTGCCAGACGGGCCGGTCTAAGTATTTCACAATCTGCTCAGTTACTGGGATTTTCACGCACAACCATTTCTAGAGTTTACAAAGAATGGTGTGAAAAGGGAAAAACATCCAGTATGCGGCAGTCCTGTGGGCGAAAATGCCTTGTTGATGCTAGAGGTCAGAGGAGAATGGGCCGACTGATTCAAGCTGATAGAAGAGCAACTTTGACTGAAATAACCAGTCGTTACAACCCGAGGTATGCAGCAAAGCATTTGTGAAGGCACAACACGCACAACCTTGAGGCGGATGGGCTACAACAGCAGAAGACCCCACCGGGTACCACTCATCTCCACTACAAATAGGAAAAAGAGGCTACAATTTGCACAAGCTCACCAAATTTGGACAGTTGAAGACTGGAAAAATGTTGCCTGGTCTGATGAGTCTCGATTTCTGTTGAGACATTCAGATGGTAGAGTCAGAATTTGCCGTAAACAGAATGAGAACATGGATCCATCATGCCTTGTTACCACTGTGCAGGCTGGTGGTGGTGGTGTAATGGTGTGGGGGATGTTTTCTTGGCACACTTTAGGCCCCTTAGTGCCAATTGGGCATCGTTTAAATGCCACGGCCTACCTGAGCATTGTTTCTGACCATGTCCATCCCTTTATGACCACCATGTACCCATCCTCTGATGGCTACTTCCAGCAGGATAATGCACCATGTCACAAAGCTCCAATCATTTCAAATTGGTTTCTTGAACATGACAATGAGTTCACTGTACTAAAATGGCCCCCACAGTCACCAGATCTCAACCCAATAGAGCATCTTTGGGATGTGGTGGAACGGGAGCTTTGTGCCCTGGATGTGCATCCCACAAATCTCCATCAACTGCAAGATGCTATCCTATCAATATGGGCCAACATTTCTAAAGAATGCTTTCAGCACCTTGTTGAATCAATGCCACGTAGAATTAAGGCAGTTCTGAAGGCGAAAGGGGGTCAAACACAGTATTAGTATGGTGTTCCTAATAATCCTTTAGGTGAGTGTAAGGTCCCACAGTTAACAGTGCTTGTCAAAGCACAAACCTGTATGGTAGAGTGGCCAGACGGAAGCCACTCCTCAGTAAAAGGCAGATGACAGCCCGCCTGGAGCAAAAGGCACCTGAAGGACTCTCAGACCACGAGAAACAAAATCCTCAAAACAAAAAAGAACCGTGTCTCCTCACAGCAGATCTTCGTTTGTGTGTGTGACTGAGGGATTCCTGACACTGTTTCGACATATACATTTTATAAGCTTTTCACGAGTTCTCAGCTGGTCAAAATACCATCATATGTCCCAGACAGCAACATAGTGTTGGCCTAGATCTGGCTCACATCTGGTACGCATTAAATCCATTTGTACCAGATGTGGCCCAGATCTGGGCCTACACTAATTGCTGTCTGACTAGCTACGCACATACAACAAGCGCATTTAGCCCAGCACACAGCATTGTTTTGGATGTTCGGTAAGTTCCGTCGCAAAATACACGTAATTAGTTCACAACCTGAAGTCGACCAATCAGGTTGTGAACTAATCCCTATGACTTTAGTTTCAGTATCTTTAGGTTCAGTGTTAAAATGCCAATGTGAACGCTAAGCAGACCAGGACTAAATGTTTTTTTTTTGGTCCGGACCAAACAAACCAAGCAAACCGAAGTGTGAACACACCCTTAATCCCTGTTTCGGAACAAAGCAAACGATCGACAGGTGTGAAAACACCCTAAGTATTAAAGTTGAGTGTGTGCGTTTGAACAAATTTGATTCCTCAAAAAGTACACACGTTCCCCCTCTTCCGCTTGCAGAAGTGAATCAGTTTGTGATCAGGGGAGACAGGCAGTCGGAGTGCATGTGCCGCTGAGACTTCTGATGGTATCGTCAGGGCAGCCGAGGGGCCTCAGAGAGCACAAAGAGAGGATTATGGGTAAAAGATAAGACTATCAGCGGCCATTAACCATCACCAGCCAAACACACACACACACACACACTCTTATCTGTCGCCACCAACACTGTCGCCACAGATTCTGAACAATCATTGAATTATTAATTGCACACATTCATCTGGAACGCAACTGCACTCTTAGAAGAAAAAAGGTTCTATATGGAACCTTAAAGGCTTCTGTCAAGCGCATCATAGAACACATATAAAACATTTCTCCTTATAAATAACGCGTTCTTTGACCCTTTCACACGTAAGTTTAAAATATTCTGGCTGACCCCCCAGCATGAGTTTTTCAAGGCGACTGTTATTAAGAACGTATCACTTTATTGTTTCCATGGTGACGCGTCATTGCTTGTCACATGACGCACTGCAGTCACAATAGTGCTGTGTGACTGTGATCTGCTTTTATTAAATTTTTCCTTTTTATTAAAAATATTCACAAATTTGTTACCTATAGCATGAAATATATGATATTATGATTGTCAAATATGGGCAAGTAGATGTGTTTTGTTGTTTAAACACCTTTATTACGATCGTGTTAGTTGAGATATGCACGATGGGGGCCGCCATTTTAGTTTGTGCCACAGTTCAGAGAATCGGATCTACTAGATTTACAACACGTGAATTCATTCACTTCTCCCGAAATACATGAAAGTAAGTGGCCGGTGAACTGGGAGAAGAATAAAGAAAACTTACTTACACAATGTGTATTTGATATGAATAAAACTTGTTGTCTAATTATAATGAAAAGGATTATTATTGTTGCTTCCATAGACATCAGTGTGTATTTTACAAACTCTAAATGCATGGTTTTGCTGGTACTTATGTATATTTAAATGTCTGAAACCTAAAATAAACATTATGCGGTTAAAAACACTGACGTTCTAATCACACCTGTGTGATCTTATGTTCTAGGGACCAGCCAAGACTAATCACACCTGTGTGATCGTACGTGTGAAATGGTTAAAATGGTGTCAAGAACCCTAGAGTTCTATATACAACCGCATTGAACCTTTTTGTTTTTCTAAGAGTGAGCAATGAACATAATTTGTGTTAGAATCTAGTTAAATCAGATCCGACCGTA
Source organism: Rhinogobio ventralis (assembly GCA_039654625.1). Lineage (NCBI taxonomy): Eukaryota > Metazoa > Chordata > Actinopteri > Cypriniformes > Gobionidae > Rhinogobio > Rhinogobio ventralis. The sequence goes on from CM077196.1 coordinate 5,479,023, forward strand.
CATTAAAGTATGCACTTATCTAGAGAAAGTGCACTTTTGAGTAAAAAGACAGTAATGAGATCTATTTAAAAAATCTATTTATATAGACATAATCACTGAAAACGAGATTTAATATCTAAATGCACAGGAAAATGTAACTCATTTTATGCATGGATCATATTTTATTGGACAACAAGACAAATTAGTCACTTATTTATAGTTCCTATTGGTAAACGAAACAAAGTCTGTATAAATCATCAGGTTATGCCATTATTTCCACTTCTGGTGCCATCATGGGTCCAATAATTGCTGTTCTGAGACTATAAACTCTCAATGTATCATCAAATCTACAGTAAATCATATTTCAAAAATGACTCTAAATATTCAGCATGTATTCATCTTCATCCCATTCAGCCCTGATTTTATTTCTGCCCTGAAGGTTTTTTCACATCTCTAGAATATTGAATGTGCATTTGCCGTTTTATCAAACAAAAATAAATATTCTGTGATTTTCCCCAAGAAAATAGAAAGCATTTCGTATCTCTTTGTCAAAGAAGACGCCTTTCTTTCCAATCCTAAATACAATTTCTCTCAAGTGCAAACAGCAATAAAAGATAGAGAGATACAGCATTTTCCAGATGTTATAAAATACAAATAAATCTTGAAAAATAAAGGTCCCAGTAAGAACCAGAGAGATGACTTATTATGTTTTTTTTTTTTATTAAGCCTATATTTTAGGAAAGTTAAGAGTGCAATACATAATATGTAAATATCTTTCTAACTATCATCCATCCATCCGTCCATCTGTCCATCCATCCATCCAACTATAGATAGATAGATAGATAGATAGACTTTATTGTTATCATTAAAAACTCAATATTAAAGCATTTAATTCTTCTGTATACGCGGACCGTCTGATCTGACCTGATCTGAGAGCACTTGAACCCTCAGTCCACAGACACAACCGCTACAGATATTACTCATTTCTGTTTTCCTCCAGAGAGGTTTATGTATTCAGCACAGGGTCAGCCGTCCCTGACAGTGAAATGATGTTTTATTGAGTTCAGGGGTTTGTCTGTTGACGTGTGAATGCTGCTGTGTTGACTTTCATTCTCAGGAACAGATGGAAGAGCAGTACTGCAGTAAAGCCCACGAAAACAAAGGAATAAAAGAAGAAAAGACATCCATCAGCAGCAGAATAAGAAGTAAAGCAGCATGCAGCAATGACAGCACATTTAACAGAGTTTCTGGCCCCTTTTACACCTGGTATTAAGATGCCATTTGGTCGATCGGATCACAAGTAGACGAGGGAGACACATTCCCGTACACCTTTTCTCTTTTGTCCACTTTCAACCACTTCTGTCCTGATTTCTTCGAGGGGAGGGTCTATGGGCGGGAAAATGTATAGATGTATAGATCGTTCAATCTAATGGATGAAATGAGCTCACGCAATTTACATATGAACACACCGGAGACGATGGGAAAACACACGGAGGACATCAGCTTTAGTTTCTGCTCTGACACACACAAGACCAGCCGAACGCTGTGAGTGTGTGTTAGAAATCAGGAATGGTGGGAGAACATTGTGCTTGGGACGTTTTTCATCTTCAAACCAAACTTGGGTCTCCAGCTGACAAAGTCTGGCTAGCGCGCGTCCCATAATGTTTCCGCATTAGGTCAGAAGATGGAGGGTAGACGGTCTTTTGTGGCTGTTTGAACACATTTGATCACATGAACGTTTACACTACGAAAGCAATCTGGTCGAATGTGTTTTCAACTACCTCTGGAAGTGAACGAAAGTGGACAAGCTCAAAGTGTTTTAGACCCCGTTTACACCTGTATTTAGCGTCGTCCACTTGTGAACCGATCAACCAAAACGCATATTAATGCCAGGTGTAAACAGTTCCTCTGTGTGCCTAATGCAGGTTGGTTCTTTAAAACTGTAGTTTGTTAAGCTACAAGATCATCATTTAACATGCCTCAACTACAGTCAAACTTCCAGGTTTTAAATTAACATTGCACATGCTTCATAGTTCACAATTATCATGAGACTCAAGGACAAAAGATTTTACATAATATATTTATGCATTTTGTTGCATGCAATGAAATGCAATGTTTCTGCACATCTATGCATCGTCTCTGATATCAGACGTGCACCGCATCAACGCGTTTGGATCTCTGTAATTATCTGTAGACCAATCACAGGAACACACAATACACACAGAGAATCCCACAATCCCTTTGGGCTCTGGCCAACAGTGACACAAGAACACCTGGGGGTTATTCCAGAAAGCAAGGTTAACTTACCGTCACATATACCTTGAACTCTCTGTAAATTAACCCAAACCTTGTTTACTTGAGGTATGCTGGTTCCAAAAACGCGTCCGGGAGTAAGTTCAGACAACTCAGAGTATGTTCCTGGTTAACACACAAGGCATTCTCAACATGCATTCTCAGCAACAAATCGATGACTCACTATGGAAACACTAAGAAAGAGCGCGCCATTCTACTTCCTTCTTCTTCTTTTGTTTAATAGAGATTTACATAACCTACTTAGTGCACATCGCCACCTCTTTGGTGATAATTTTTTCAATCTCTTCATTTAATAAGTAATCTTTATTCACTGAGCATAAGGATTATATTGTTTGTTTGATGCTAATTAATTGAATGCAGATCCATGTGTGAGATGACAATAAAATAAATAATAAATATATTTGAATTGAATTAACATTTAAACATTACCTTGTTATAATAGTGCTGTAGAATTAATATATAATATTGTATATTATATAACTGTAACTGTAACTATATAACAAAGTTGGTTACATTAATATAACTATATTAATTATATTACACACATCTGAATATACCTCTCTTAAGCAAACTAACCCTGGAACATGAGAAATCAGTGTTAAGTGGTCTCTTAATTTTTTCCAGAGCTGTATATCCTTAATGCTCCTTGATCAGACAATGTCACATCACCTGAAGCAAAGTCTCTAGAAAATGCAGGTAGTTTTGAGGTAAAATCATTTTAAAAGCACTAAAAACATGAAGAAAAAATTATCTTGAAGCACTAGAAGCACTAGAATCTATTCATTAATTTTTTTGGGTCAATTCTGAGGTGTAGCTACTATTAATTTGAAATGATTTTTCAAAAAGCTCTCCAGGATGAATGAAATATTTAAAGCGTCCCTCTGTTCTCCACAGAAAGAAAGAGACAGACAGAGAGACAGAGACAGACATAGCATGAGATGATATTACCAATGTGTGTGTGCTTGTGGGAGGTCATAAAATGACACGGAACTTTCAATGCTCCGAGTTTCCATGGATACCAGAACTCGGAACGGAAGAGAGTGGCATTTTGGAATGAATGAGAGGAACGGCAGGACAGATAATAACAGCCCCGGACAATGAGGGGCAGAGCGGGAGAAACGCTCGCACAAAAGGACAACTTCACCTACACGCCGCAGGACACGTGAGCCTCCGCTGATCCTCACAGGCACATGGACCGGAATGAGAGCAGCTCTTCAAACAAGAAGAGTCACAACTGAGATCTCTTAGATCTTAGTCAGTAATGAGACTAGAACGGTTGAAATATCCTTCTTCTCAGGTCTCGTGCGAGATCTTCTCCACAATGATCCAGTATGCCATCAAACTTCAGTAATCTCAAAATAATCTATCTATCTATCTATCTATCTGTCTGTCTGTCTGTCTGTCTGTCTGTCTGTCTATCTATCATCCAACAGTATCAATTGATCGATCCATCCATCCATCCATCCATCCTTCTATCTATATAGTTCTATTTGAAAATTATGTAATGGTAGTAAAGTTAACACTACATTGCCAAAAGTATTGGGACAATACTGATAGAGTGGAGACTGCGAGCCAGGCCTTCTCGTCCAACATGAGTGCCTGACCTCACAAATGCGCTTCTAGAAGAATGGTCAAAAATTCCCATAAACACACTCCTAAACCTTGTGGAAAGCCTTCCCAGAAGAGTTGAAGCTGTTATAGCTGCAAAGGGTGGGCCAACTCCATATTAAACCCTACGGATTAATAATGGGATGTCATTAAAGTTAATGTGCATGTAAGGGCAGGCGTCCCAAAACTTTTGGCAATATACACTCACCTAAAGGATTATTAGGAACACCATACTAATACTGTGTTTGACCCCTTTCGCCTTCAGAACTGCCTTAATTCTACGTGGCATTGATTCAACAAGGTGCTGAAAGCATTCTTTAGAAATGTTGGCCCATATTGATAGGATAGCATCTCGCAGTTAATGGAGATTTGTGGGATGCACATCCAGGGCACGAAGCTCCCGTTCTACCACATCCCAAAGATGCTCTATTGGGTTGAGATCTGGTGACTGTGGGGGCCATTTTAGTACAGTGAACTCATTGTCATGTTCAAGAAACCAATTTGAAATGATTTGAGCTTTGTGACATGGTGCATTATCCTGCTGGAAGTAGCCATCAGAGGATGGGTACATGGTGGTCATAAAGGGACGGACATGGTCAGAAACAATGCTCAGGTAGGCCGTGGCATTTAAACGATGCCCAATTGGCACTAAGGGGCCTAAAGTGTGCCAAGAAAACATCCCCCACACCATTACACCACCACCACCAGCCTGCACAGTGGTAACAAGGCATGATGGATCCATGTTCTCATTCTGTTTACGCCAAATTCTGACTCTACCATCTGAATGTCTCAACAGAAATCGAGACTCATCAGACCAGGCAACATTTTTCCAGTCTTCAACTGTCCAATTTTGGTGAGCTCGTGCAAATTGTAGCCTCTTTTTCCTATTTGTAGTGGAGATGAGTGGTACCCGGTGGGGTCTTCTGCTGTTGTAGCCCATCCGCCTCAAGGTTGTGTGTGTTGTGGCTTCACAAATGCTTTGCTGCATACCTCGGTTGTAACGAGTGGTTATTTCAGTCAAAGTTGCTCTTCTATCAGCTTGAATCAGTCGGCCCATTCTCCTCTGACCTCTAGCATCAACAAGGCATTTTCGCCCACAGGACTGCCGCATACTGGATGTTTTTCCCTTTTCACACCATTCTTTGTAAACTCTAGAAATGGTTGTGCGTGAAAATCCCAGTAACTGAGCAGATTGTGAAATACTCAGACCGGCCCATCTGGCACCAACAACCATGCCACGCTCAAAATTGCTTAAATCACCTTTCTTTCCCATTCTGACATTCAGTTTGGAGTTCAGGAGGTTGTCTTGACCAGGACCACACCCCTAAATGCATTGAAGCAACTGCCATGTGATTGGTTGATTAGATAATTGCATTAATGAGAAATTGAACAGGTGTTCCTAATAATCCTTTAGGTGAGTGTAGTGTAATCATTATAATCTGAATTCTATGCCTTTATACTCTTCTGATTGTCATAATGTATTCTTTAAAAAGAGACTATTTTGTCTTAATGTCTTTTGACACAGATTTAATTACACACAGACAAGAGCTGAATCCTGCTAATATTCTGATCAGATGGCTTGTCATGCATGACATGATGGTTTTTAATTTTAAATTTGAGGATGAATCTGAGATGATCGTAAAGCTCAGGTGCTAAACACCTGTAGGAAAGATAATCCTACACTAATTCCACATTCAAAACATACAATTCGCATCAAAGATTAAACCTGATTGGAGACACAAATACCCACCTGTGCACGAATACAAATCACACACGGACCAATGCATTCAGCTTCACACTTCATGCATGCATAATGCTAGTTATAAACTGTCAAATGGCACCACATTTCTGTCAATTGGACAAAAAGTGGTCAGTAAATCTTGCTCATGTTCATGTGATATATGCAAATATAGCAAGTTAGTGTCCTAGTAACCCTCCCTCAATAGGTGTTAACTGGGTAAAAATGGCTAAAGAAAAGAAGTTGAAAACTATATTTGATCCGAAAACAACCTATAACTTATTACAATACACTTCTGAAGAGGATAGTATTAAACACACAACAGCAAAAAAAAAACAGTTTATGAATAGCATCATAAGTGGGCTTCAGGGAAAAAATAAAAAGCTATAAAATGTATGCCATGACCCCTTTAAAAGCAATCCAGTGTGCTGTTTTCTGTCAAGACGACACTGAAGGTTCCTTTCAGGATTGACACAGCTTAAGCATGGACTCCATCAGTCACCATACACTCAATACTGAGTTAACACAACACCAAGGTGAGTAACCCTGTCTGAAATCTGAGAGAGAGCAACAGAAAGAGGAAGAGCAATAAATCCATGAGCATCTGAAAAGCAGTTTGACATGGACCACCTTACAGTAAACAAGAAAAGCCATTAAATACACTCCCAGACGTGTGTTTACTGGTTTACTGTCACCTTAACGAGATTGGAGCAATTACCCATGAGTGCTGTTCTCTAAACGGCTGACGAGGCGCTTTATCATGACGTGCTGCACGTTTGTGATGCAACAGGAGGCTTTTACATCATGTAAACGAATGATTTCAAATCATCTACCTGCACAAACGTTAACTTTGCTCCTTGTCTCATTAGTTCAGATCTCTGTAGGTCTATGAGATATATCAAAGATCTCCTTCAAGATCACTTTATCCTTCAACTCACCAACTTGGTCATTTACATTTTTGCTTTTTTGGGGACATTTTTATCCAAAATGACTTTCATATCGGTTCATGCACTGCCTGGTGATCAAACCCATGAACTTGGTGTTGACAGCACAATGAAAGGACCAGGACCATAACATATTCATTTTGGTTGTGTAAAGCACTTTGGTCAACTTGTGAAATGTGCTATAGAACTAAATGTTGATTGACTGATTGATTGTTAAGGCATTAGGGCGCATAAATCGGTTGTAATAGTTAGATTAGTGGTCAACAGATATGGGTTTATCACTGGCAAATTTGATTACCAAATAATTCTGAATACATGATCCTTTTAAAGGGGACCTATTATGCCCCTTTTTACAATAAGTCTCAGGTGTCCCTAGAATGTGTCTGTGAAGTTTCAGCTCAAAATACCCCACAAATCATTTATTATACCATGTTGTGAATGCTCATTTTTCAGTGGAAGGAAAAACATGCTTTCTTTAAATGCAAATGAGCTGTTGCTCCCCGCACCCTATCCAGAAGAGGGTGGAGCCTTTACAGCTTATGCCTTGACTAAAACATCTGTTTGGTTTTGATTATCAACTCTGTCGCGGTCAAGCTTACGTGACATTGCAGTTGTTCATCATCATGAAAGTTTTTTATCTACATGTGTTTTAAAGCTATATTTGTCTAAACTTCTGATATATGGTTTTCTGAGCGCACACACCCGAAGCACGCACACAGAAAGCTGGATGTCAGACGGAGCGTCCCGTGAGTATTAAACTAAGTTCTCTTTCACGTCTTATTGCGCTTAAACTGACAAATACACACAAGGTTATGTCAGAAACACACACAGTTCACATAAACACAGTCGGGTTATGTCTGTGAACATAAACAGCAAATAAAGAAATGGCTTGTGTATATTAGATCTGTGTATTAAAGTGAAAGCAGCATAATATACAGTACCTACTGCTATATATGCTGTTAATATGAATCAAACAACAAAAGAAAAACAGAAAATTACTCACTGTTCTTGACTGAAAGTCTGTCAGCAGTTGTGGGCGGGGCCTGTGCTAATAGGGCAAAGTCAGAGCCGTTTAAAAACAGAGTTATGACACTCCCATAGACTTCCATAGGAACTGAGGAATGCGGAAGTAGAGCGTTTCATGGAGTGAACAATCGTTCCAAATTAACCAATCGTTCCATCATTGAACCCCATTAATTTCAGTGTATCTCAAGCACACTCGCTGGCAAGTTGATGAAATTACTGCATATTTTGAGATTGTATTGCATTAGTTGACATCTCAGGAATCTTTATAGAAGGGGTATTTTATGAAGCGCGTTATGTTTATTGTTATATAATAGATATTTAGGCTCTAACTGCAGTTAGATAACGTGAGCAGCACGGCAATAGCTCCTATATCCAGATGCTATCTGTCATATTTTAACAGTTTTTTAGTCTCTTTGAGATTCTGTCGAATGACTTTCTATGAAGTTTCTATTCAACACTATTCAAAACTTCTTTCTTGGGTTAAATTCTGTATATGCTAGCATCATTCATTTACAGTGGGGCAAAAAAAGTTTTTAGTCAGCCACCAATTGTGCAAGTTCTCCCACTTAAAAAGATGAGAGAGGCCTGTAATTTTCATCATAGGTACACTTCAACTATGAGAGACAGAATGAGAAAAAAAAATCCAGAAAATCACATTGTCTGATTTTTAAAGAATTTATTTACTTTTTTGCCCCACTGTATATTCACCTGTTGTGTATGCTTATGGGAGTATCACAAAATATCATTAGGACGTTAAAGGATTAGTTCACTTCAAAATGAAAATGCCGTTTCGAAGGGCTTCAGAGGCTCTGAGCGATCCCAGACGAGAAATAGGGTCTTATCTTGCGAAAACATCTGTCATTAAAAAAAAAGAAAAACAAATATACTTTTTAACACTTAATTGCTCATCTTGCGCTGCTCTGCGACGTGCCAAGGATTTCACAATCACGTCGGAAAGGTCACGCATGACGTAGACGGAAGTACCGCCCCAAACGAACGTGCGAGGACTAATACAAAAGCCCTTTACCAAAAAACACCCCATTTTCAACTTCAAAATCGTCTGACATCACTGTTTTAAGTTTTTTTTTTTTGCTAAAGGGCATGTGTATTAGTCTTTGCATGTGCGATTTGTAATCATGGGGGCGGTACTTCCGCCTACGTCTACGTGACCTTTACAATGTGATTGCGCAATCATTGGCACGTAGCAGCGCAAGATGAGCAATTTAGGTTATTCGTTTTTATTTTATTTTTTTAAATGACAGATCATTTCGTTAGATAAGACCCTATTCCTCGTCTGGGATCGCGCAGAGCCTCTGAAGCCCTTCGAAGCCCTTTGAAATGGCATTGATTTGGACCTTCAACATTTTGGTTGCCATGGAAGTCTGTGATGGGGAGAAAAATCCTGGAATGTTTTCCTCAAAAATCTTTGCTGGCTCATTAGCCATTTCCACTCCCTAACATTTTTTTCTCATGTTTTGCTTTAAAATTTTTATAGATTATCAAATCACTATTATAACATTAAAATATCTATTTTGGTCACTTTATTTGTCCTGAAGTGTTAAAAATATAGGCTAATTGTAGGGAATCACAAAGTCTCATGAAAAACAAAAACTTCTGACTAAATTTCACAATAAATCTTTATTTAAATCGTGTCTGTGCTTTGTTTGTTATAATGAGAGGATTTCTAGATAATGAGAAGATTTGTGTAAAACGTAAACGTGCACTAAACCTCATTCAGCGCTTTGAACGATACTAAGCAGATTCTCATTACCGGTAAATGAAACATATATGATTGGTCATTATTTTCAACAGAAATGCCCGTGATTGGCTACAATACTCAGCAGTCGTGGGCGGGGTCCATCAGCAGTTGTGGGCGGGGCCTGTGCTAATAGGGTAGAGTCCATCAGCAGTCGTGGGGAGGGCCTGTGCTAATAGGGCAAATTCCGTTAGCAGTTGTGGGCAGGGCCTGTGCTAATAGGGCAAAGTCCGTTAGCAGTCGTGGGCAGGGCCTATGCTAATAGGGCAAAGTCCGTCAGCAGTTGTGGGCGGGGTCTGTGCTAATAGGGTAGAGTCCGTCAGCAGTTGTGGGCGAGGCCTGTGCTAATAGGGTAGAGTCCGTCAGCAGTCGTGGGCGGGGCCTATGCTAATAGGGTAGAGTCCGTCAGCAGTCGTGGGCGGGGCCTGTGCTAATAGGGTAGAGTCCGTCAGCAGTTGTGGGCGAGGCCTGTGCTAATAGGGTAGAGCCCGTCAGCAGTCGTGGGCGGGGCCTATGCTAATAGGGTAGAGTCCGTCAGCAGTCGTGGGCGGGGCCTGTGCTAATAGGGTAGAGTCCGTCAGCAGTCGTGGGCAGAGCCTGTGCTAATAGGGCAAAGTCCGTTAGCAGTCGTGGGCGGGGTCCATCAGCAGTTGTGGGCAGGGCCTGTGCTAGTAGGGAAAAGTACGTCAGTAGTCGTGGACGGGGTCCATCAGCAGTTGTGGGCGGGGCCTGTGCTAATAGGGTAGAGTCCGTCAGCAGTTGTGGGCGGGGCCTGTGCTAATAGGGTAGAGTCCGTCAGCAGTCGTGGGCGGGGCCTAAGCATATGTGATGTCACAAAAGCTAGAATCTGCAAATGCCTTGTTCTGAGGATTAAAAAAAGAGGAGTGGGTGTATTTTTATCATTATAGGGTGGTTGTGTACACACTACCGATACACATTTTTGTTCAAACTTTTCAAACCATGTAAAAGTAAATTTTGCATAATAGGTCCCCTTTAAAGTACCAATAGTTAGTAACTAAACCATGTGGTAAATGAATAAATAAATAAAATCTAAACAAAAATAAATAAGTATACATGTCGGCGCTGATAGCCTCGTGTTCAGCACGCCTACATATAATGCTGTTGCTGAGTTCGAGTCCCAACTCGTGGACCTTTTCCGATCTCTCCCTCTCCACTCTACACTGTCCAGTGACAATGAAGACAAAAATCACCAAAAAAAACCCCAAAACATTAAAAAGTATATATATACTGTATTAACACACACACATATATAATAATTTATAATTCATTAAATGTCAGCTATAACTGCATCTGTTCACCAAAGATAATTTCTGCACAGACAAGTAGCAATGAGAAATGTTTCAATAACATCAATTGCAGTTCACTCCCACAAAATATTCTAGATTGCGTTCGATCACGATGTATTCTGGGGTCCACATGATCTGTACTGATCAGCACTTTCAGACTGTCTCTGATGTTGTTCCTTGACTTCCGAAAACAGATTCACATCTGATCATGACCTGATCTGCAGTGTGAAGCTCAAGACTCAAGCTCTAATGTGACAACACAACACGAAACAGGGTTTTTGTACATCATGTTTCTTCAGTGTTGTGTCCCTGCTAAACCTCCCACAGTCACATCAACAATGTTTCTCGCATTCTCTTTTCCATCTTTTCTTCCTGTGCTGTTATGAATGTCCTCCGGCGCGCAGGAAAAATGAATTAAACATCAGAGTGTTTGTCAGTCAGTGAGGTGTGTGTGTGTGTGTAAGATGGAAACCCGCAGGTAAGGTGCAAAGTCAAGTAAAAGCTCTTTCTAGGGCTTGAACACATACCGTGAGTTTGACCTCTCTCATGCTCTCTCCTCTATCCGCCTTTCAACAAACGCTTCCTTCTATTTCACTTGGCCCTGTTTTCATCTGCTCTTTCAGATGGGGAGAAGAAACTCACTAAAACTAGAGGCAACAACATTCATCAGGAGCATGACATTAGTTCAACTGGTTTCATAATACTGTATCTTTACCAGAAACAAGTATTATGACTAAAACTTTTATTAAAACTTTTTCTAACACTTTTCCATCACAAAACACACTTTTTTGTGTGTATAGCAATATTGTACATGCAGATTTACCATCAAGTAGCGTTTAGAATTATTTTAGTGAGTCAGTTAATTCAGATGGTTCAATGAGTCAGTTCACAAAAAGATTCACTGAATCATTTGAGGTTTTTTTGTAGCTAAACAAAATATTTTTAGACTTATTTAATGGAAACATGTTGGAACATGTAGGCCGGTTTCAATCATTATTACATATTCGGGTCTTTAGTGACCCGGATCTATATCTAACACAGATGGATCTCTACCTGACGCGATAATATAAAACTCTCCTGATATTAGATTAACAATTACAGACGAATAAAATAAAGCATAGCTTATAAAATAAAGCATAGCTTGTTGGAGCTTGTAAGGGTTCAGTTTGAGCAGATCATCACTGTCCTCGTCAGAGCTCATTTCCCAGTATATTCAGCATCTGCCTCATATTCACCATCTCAAACATATTCTCAAAACATCTTCAAAATCAATATTTTTATCTCTGACAGCTTCTTCAGCAGACCCAGCATCAAGTGACAGTGACAGTAACATTTGATGTTTCTGCAGTAAATCGCTCAGCCATTTAAAGTTTTGCCGATGATTCTTCCTATTCTTTTGTTTTCTGCCTGCGGTGACTATGAGTGAAACGTCACTTCATCATTGTGTATCAGACATCGCCACCTTACATTTTACATTTACATTTATTAATTTAGCAGATGCTTTTATCCAAAGCGACTTACAACTGAGAAGTACAGGAAGCAATCTGTCATGAAGAGGCAACAAATCACAAAAAGTGCCTGAAATACTAAGTTTTGGGCATTACCCAGAGCAGTACAAGCTAAAATAGGGAGGAAAAAGCCCTTACAATTTTTTTTAAAGATGAGGTTAAGTGCTCACGGAAGAGATGAGTTTTCAGCCGTCTTTTGAATGTTGTCAGTGATTCAGTATTCCGGATGGAGGTGGGAAGATCATTCCACCAGCAAGGAACGTGAATGAAAATGTTCTGGAGAGGGATTTCATGCCTCTCTGTGATGGTACCACGAGCCTTAGCTGAGCGAAGGCTTCTGGTGGGGGTGTAGACTTGTAGGAGCGAGCCGAAGTATGCGGGTGCTGAGTTTGTGATGGATCTGTAAGCAAGCGTCAACGCCTTGAACTTAATGCGGGCAGCAAGTGGTAGCCAGTGCAGAGAGATGAAGAGAGGTGTGACATGGGCCCTTTTGGGCTCATTGAAGACAAGACGTGCCGCTGCGTTCTGAATCATTTGAAGCGCTATGATCGCACACAATGGAAGTCCAGCCAGAAGCGCATTGCAGTAGTCAAGCCTAGAAATGACCAGGGCCTGGACGAGAAGCTGTGTTGTATGCTCTGTTAGGAATGGTCTGATCTTTCTGATGTTGTGCAGCGCAAACCTGCAAGACCGAGCTGTCTTTGAAATGTGGTCTTTGAAGGACAGCTGGTCATTAAAAGGTTACTCCAAGATTTCTGACCGACCTTGAAGGGGTAATCAAGGATGAGCCTAGCTGGATGGTGAAGTCGTGTTGTAGAGTCGGATTGGCAAGGAAGACGAGAAGCTCAGTCTTTGCCAGGTTGAGCTGCAGGTGATGTTCTTTCATCCATGCCGAGATGTCTGCCAGACAGCTAGAGATTCGTGCAGCTACTGTGGGATCATATGGTTGAAATGAAAGGTAGAGCTGTGTGTCATCAGCATAGCAATGGTATGAGAAGCCATGTGCCTCTATGATGGGTCCCAGTGATGTAGTGTAAATGGAGAAGAGGAGAGGTCCAAGCACTGAGCCCTGAGGAACCCCCGTGGTTAGTTGATGTGCTTTGGATACCTCCCCTCTCCAGGCAACCTTGAAGGACCTACCTGTGAGATAGGACTCAAACCAGTGGAGTGGAATCCCTGTGATGCCCAGTGATGAGAGGGTGACAGAAGAATTTGATGATTCACAGTGTCAAACGCAGCAGATAGATCGAGGAGGACGAGGACTGATGATTTGAAATCAGCTTTCGCAATCCGCAGGGCTTCAGTGACCGACAGTAATGCAGTCTCTGTTGAGTGGCCCCTTTTGAAACCTGATTGGTTGACGTCCAGCTGATTGTACTGTGAGAGGAAAGATGAAACCTGGTTGAAAACAACTTGTTCAAGTGTTTTCGCTATGAATGTTAGGAGAGAGGCAGGTCTGTAGCTATCTACCAGTGATGTGTTTAATGTGGGTTTTTTAAGCAGTGGGGTTACCCGAGCCTGCTTGAATGTGGTAGGGAAGACGCCAGTGCGGAAAGATGTGTTGATGATGTGTGTGAGTGCTGGGATAAAGGTGGATAAAGGTTCCACCTTGTGGAATAAGGGTTAATTGCACTTATTCAGTCATCAAGGATTCAATTATTGTTGTGCAGAAAAAATATACTTACACTGTTACACACCTCGGGTCGTTAGCGACCCTATACAATTTTTACAAAAAAATTAATGAGAAAACAGGCATTCTTTTATTGTTATATTGTTTATAATGAATTAATTTAGGAATACTAAGAAGGTTGATGTCTAACTTTTTAAAAAAATGTAGAGGAGGGCAATGAATAACATCCCGGATCACTAAAGACACGAGGTATGCATTTAAGGGTTAAATAGTAAAAAAAATTCACAATATTACTGTTTTTACTGTATTTTTCATCAAATAAATGCAGCTTTGGTGAGCATTTAAAACCTTCTGACCGACAGTGTTTATTTAAACAAATATTGTCTTTGAGTGTATTGCTGTAACTATATTTCAAATGTAGTTTAACTACTAAAGAGAAGAAATTATTTAAATGAAACACCCGAAAGTATGAGAGGAGTCTGATGCAGGAGAGAGAAAGACAGATTAAAGGAGAGAGGAGTGTGGGACGGGTTTTCCTCCTCGGTGGAGTCATGCTGCTCTCTCTGTGATGTTTTGGGCCAGGAAAACACCCACATACACACACAGAGGTACACAGCACGGATTATGCAATTTTATGCCGCCCATGCATGCCGTAGGTTCCTCCCCTCCTCTGCAGCACCAGCAACAACAACAAAAACTGCAAAATCCTGATTTAACACCAATTCCAGAGCCACCAAAGCACAGATGGGTGGAGAAACTGAGTGAAAAGAGCTGTCAGGTGTTTATCGTTGGACAAATGCTTTTAGATGCAAATTAACTTACATCACTGTTTGCAGTGAAAAATGTGAATATGCCTTTCGTTAGCAGCCCAGATCTTTAGCTATGGCTCTGAAATACTTCTACTCTATATGATGCATTCCTGTCATCAGATTCAACGGCACACCTGCCTTTATGAGCGTGTCTTTGGATCAGAGATACAATACGTCATGGAGATTTTATCCCATCTGATCTGCATAAGTCAGACATAATCATGCAAAGAGCGTTTGAAGCTTATCAATAATTCAAAAGACATTAACATCATGTAAAACAGGAACGAAAACAAACATTTAAGCAACCAAACTTGCACTCATTCACACACAATGGGTCTAAAGAGGCCAGAAACACACAAACACAGATTCGCTAATGCTTGATATTTGATTATGAGGCTTTTACTGAATATTTTACTGCAGCTGAGATCTGCATCAGGTTTCCTCATATATTTCATCTTAACATGCTGTCATTTTTCTGTCCTCATTAAAAGCTAAATTCAAACTGACTAAAGTGATTATGAAGCAACAATCAGAACATGAGCAGCCTTACTGGCTGTGTCTTAAATCGCCCCCTATACCCTTAAGTAGAGCACTATTTGAGGGAACAGACATTTGTAGTGGTGTCCGAAACCATAGTGGACATTATCGAGTGCACTGCACCGCAAAAATGAGTGTACAACCAATGGACACACAACGGCTAGAGAATACCCATAATGCACTGTGAGAGTCACCCACTGAATGAATTCCCGTGTCTGACCAGAAAATGGTGCCCGTAGCTGAATCATCCATCCATCCGTTTTCCAAAACCGCTGGTCCAATGTGGCTACAGCGTAATATCATACAGGTATAAATACTTTTTAAATTGATTATTACAATGTTTAATTTGGGTTTATACATAGTTTCCATGACAGAGTTCAAGATAAATCTTTTCATTACTACTGGAGCTGCCAGTCTCAAATGATTACTAAACAGCGAGCAGAAACTATACAAAAGCAGCAGCCCTTTCGGTGCACTCAGTGTCCGAATTCACTCATTTTCATTCACTCCTTCAAGTGAACTGTAATAGTGGAGAAATGTAGGGAATAGTGAATGGTAGGGGCCGATTTCAGACACAGCCATTGTGTTCTAGTTCAGACAGGTGTCACTGTCCACCAACGGCTGAGATGACCTGCAGGTCATCAGAGGTCACCAGGGGTCATCATAGGTCAGTCTGTACCAGGTCTATTATCATTAACCAAAACTATTATTCATATTGTCATATTTACCTAAACTAAGTCATATTTGTTCATTGAAATAACAGCTGAAATAAAATAAAATAATATAAATGCAAATATAAATATTATATAAAATTAGATTAAATAAATAGTAAATAAATATTATATTATAGAATATATATATATATATATATATATATATATATATATATATATATATATATATATATATATATATATATATATATATATATATAAATTTAACTAAAGAAAATTGTTATATTGGAAACTAACTAAAATATGTTTAACTTGAAGCACTAAAATTACTCATTGGAAATTTAAAAAAAAATAATTTATTTAAAATTTATAAAACGTTTTTGTTCATTGAAATAAAGTGAAAATGAAATAAAATATAAATATTAGATGAAAAACTTAAAGAGCCCCTATTATGGATTTTTGAAAATTACCTTTCATGTAGTGTGTAACATAGTTATAAGGGAATGAAAACAACCTGCAAACTTTTAAATCTGAAAGTGCAGCGTATATAAAGTTATTGTCTCTCAAAAGTAAGAGTCGACTAAAAAGTAAATTAAACAAATTGAGTCGCAAGCCGTTTTATTGTGATGTCAGGACGAAACATTAGCATATTGCCCGTCCATTTATTGCGAGCGCACGCCGCGCAGAGACCAGGGAAACCTTGAACACTGCAGCGGATACTGGACAGCATCATATCGAGAAGACACAGTGCTCTACAATGTGTTTATTGTGTTTCATATTGTGTAGGTCTCTGGCTAACTCACGTTATTACTGTCTTACTGAAATACTACTGTAAATCAGCTGTGGGCTGATGTATTACCTAAAACTGTGTCTATTAATGCAGGTTGTCTGTCATTCTTACTACTTTGAGTAAAGATCAAGGATGGAGCAAGATTTGTTTTGCAAATGTTAATGTTTACATCAGCTAGGCTAACATATGCAGTTATTGATACAGTTCCCACATGTGCACCGCAATACATTAGACACACACACACAAACACACACACACACACACACTGTTAATGCTAATGGTGAGGAATTACAGTTGAAACATCTCATAATATACCTCAAACTGAGTAGCATCACTGAGAAACATCCTGCTCAAGGTTCTGGTTGAATAACTAGTTCTTCCGATGTTTCGTCATCGATTCGGACTCACGCTGGGCTTTGGTGTAAAATCGTACTGTCTTTACAGTGTGTACAGTCGCTGAGCATTAATAGGAAGCCTCTGGACAGAGCTGAAGTTGTTATGGTAATGTGTGTTTGTTTCCGAAATACGCGCTGTACACGGTACACCAATCACAACAGACTGGGCCATCTGACCAATCAGAGCAGAGTAGACCAATCACAACAGACTGAGCCATCTGACCAATCAGAGCAGAGTAGACCAATCACAACAGACTGAGCCATCTGACCAATCAGAGCAGAGTAGACCAATCACAACAGACTGAGCCATCTGACCAATCAGAGCAGAGTAGACCAATCACAACAGACTGAGCCATCTGACCAATCAGAGCAGAATAGACCAATCACAACAGACTGAGCCATCTGACCAATCAGAGCAGAGTAGACCAATCACAACAGACTGAGCCATCTGACCAATCAGAGCAGAATAGACCAATCACAACAGACTGAGCCATCTGACCAATCAGAGCAGAATAGACCAATCACAACAGACTGAGCCATCTGACCAATCAGAGCAGAGTAGACCAATCACAACAGACTGAGCCATCTGACCAATCAGAGCAGAGTAGACCAATCACAACAGACTGAGCCATCTGACCAATCAGAGCAACAGACTCGGGTGGGTCGCGAGACTTAAAAAATGGGTCGCTAGGATGATCTAAGGAAAATAGAGTTACATTAAAAATGAAAAAAAAACAAAAAACATTTGGGGTTTGAAAACCCCTGCTCTAAAGCACTTGAGATGCCAGAAGATCAGCAGTGATTGTGTAAGGTCAGCAGCACACTCTTCACTTTAATCAAACCTTGAATTAAAGTCATTAAATCAGATAATCGAGTCTCAACGATGGCGGTTTCATCTCTGTCAGATCCTTCCTGCTGATTCTGCTGCGCTTTCATAAAGATCTCGTTCTGACTGACGTGTGCTTCTGCTATTGTTTACCTCTTGATAGATTTTTCTTCAGATGATGTCACCCCACCATGCTTTGCAAGAGTGTGGGTTTGTCAGCGACGCCCTTCCTCGGGTTTCACCCCATTAAGTCATGATTGAAACGATGGCAGACATGACACATGCTATTTATAATCCTAATGAGTCGTTTCTCTCTCTCTCGACTCGCAGACGCTCTGAAGGATCCTCGCACAACCTCCAAACTCACGCGGCCCTTCCACGAGCCCTGTGCAGTATCAAGGCCCTGAACTTACAGCCTGAATTATCAGATTAATATGGTTCATGTTAATGAATTACGTAGATGACACTGAAAATGATTTCAGTCAGAGAGAAACCTGATTCAGTCAGAGGATGAGTTCAGAATGGAATACTAGTGCACTGCATACTGCACACTTCATAGTGTATACTGCATAATATATAGAAGTAGAGCTGAATGACTGAATTCACTGCAATGACTCATTAGACATCCAAGGACAACTTCATCCTTCATACATCAACTTGAATGTTCTAAAATCAGAGCATCCCAAAAGCCTAAAAAACAGCTCCATACACTCTTGGGGGTTTTGCACTGATGCCATAGAAGAACCATTTTTGGAAGAACCTTTCCGTTAGGGGTGGGCGATCTTCCCAAAAATGTCATATCACAATCTTATAACGATCATGATCCACAATCTGAATCTTCCCAGACTGGAACAAGCCTATGGACTTATCTATTTGCACAATTTAAACACAGAATTGCATTAAACAATCAGTTGTCAAAATAGTCATTAAACCCGGAGTTGAACTTTAAAATGCTTCACTGCATGAATTAAATATATTTTTGTTCAGATTTTTGTGTTACCCAGATCCTGGGTCAGACGTGACAACCCAGTGTTTAGGTAGTTTTTGTGTTACCCAGATCCTGGGTCAGACGTAACAACCCAGCGTTTGGGTAGTTTTTGTGTAACTCAGATCCTGGGTCAGACGTAACAACCCAGTGTCTGGGTAGTTTTTGTATTACCCAGATCCTGGTTCAGATGTAACAACCCAGTGTTTGGGTAGTTTTTGTGTTACCCAGATCCTGAGTCAGACGTAACAACCCAGTGTTTGGGTAGTTTTTGTGTTACCCATATCCTGGTTCAGATGTAACAACCCAGTGTTTGGGTAGTTTTTGTGTTACCCAGATCCTGGGTCAGACGTAACAACCCAGTGTTTGGGTAGTTTTTGTGTAACTCAGATCCTGGGTCTGACGTAACAACCCAGTGTTTGGGTAGTTTTTGTGTTACCCATATCCTGGGTCAGACGTAACAACCCAGTGTTTAGGTAGCTTTTGTATTACCCAGATCCTGGGTCAGACGTAACAACCAAGTGTTTGGGTAGTTTTTGTGTAACTCAGATCCTGGGTCAGACGTAACAACCCAGTGTTTGGGTAGTTTTTGTGTTACTCAGATCACAAGTCAGACGTAACAACCTAGTGTTTGGGTAGTTTTTGTGTTACCCAGATCCTGGTTCAGATGTAACAGCCCAGTGTTTGGGTAGTTTTTGTGTTACCCAGATCCTGGGTCATACGTAACAACCCAGTGTTTGGGTAGTTTTTGTGTTACCCAGATCCTGGGTCTGACGTAACAACCCAGTGTTTGGGTAGTTTTTGTGTTACCCAGATCCTGGGTCAGACGTAACAACCCAGTGTTTGGGTAGTTTTTGTGTTACCCAAATCCTGGGTCACTCTATCACTCTCTCACTAAAAAAAAAAAATGTCACGTCAATCAGTGCAGAATACAACTCTACAATTCTGCAGGCTCAGATTCCGTGTGGGCCTGCTTATAACACAAATAAAGTACATTTTAATATCACTAATCAAGCATGTAATTAGTCCCTATACTTAAAGTGTACTAAGTATACTTAAAGTTGCTCCAATTTAGTACATAAAAGTACACTAAACACACTTAAAGCTATGCTTTTTACACAACTTAATTACAACTAAAATATACTTAGTACAAAATTAGTTGTTCCAAAATAGCACACTTCAAGTTAACAAATTATTAACACACTTGATGTATACTGATAATTAGTCTGTATAAGTATACTTAGCATGCTTTTTTTTCACTAGGGTTTGCTCATCAAAATAACATATTTAAATGTTTTTTTCCTGTGGAAAAAGTGTATTCATGCCTTAAATGACTCTCCACTTACTGTAGTAAATGTTAAAGTCCCTTTAAAACAAGTCGTTTCACTTGGCGGCCATCTTTGAAACGCCTCTCTGGCATGCACGTGCAGCTCCTATCTCTTTGAATGGGGAAACATCATATTCTCCAAAACTGTTCGTCAAGCTTACTAATAAAAATCATATTTGAAATCACCAATGAAATCTGACAACTGTTTTCTATTTCTATAGCAATCGGAGTGTCTAACTGCAGCTGCAGTGATGTGATGACTTTACTAATCAACGATTGGCTCTTTCATTTAGAAGGGGGCTTATTCGCCATATTGGGCTTGCACTTTCACCCATTCATAAGCAATCAGAGTGCACCGTCTTCCTATATATAAAGTATTTGGTAAAAGCTGCACAATGGAAAGTGGAAAAACCTCAGCCATATATGTTTGAACCAGAAACTGATGCAGAAGAAGTGGAAGAGTGAATTATACAGGCTCATCTACAAGGCGATGTATCAGAATGGTAATGCAGTTTATGTATCGCTCTCTACAACATCGGACACATAACAGTAATAAATATGTGCTTGACTACGTTATTAAACAGCTAACAAATGTGTTGCAATGTTACACAAATGTTCCCGTTCGCCATCTCAGTCTAAAATCAGCATCCTTAGAAACGCTTCGAACAACTTTGAACGTCAGTGGAGAAAGGCATCATATACATAATTCACTCGCTATATTGCTAAATGTACCCGACTTTTCATATCAACAGAAAAATATACCAGGGTAACCTGGCTTCTTTTGAGACTCGCCTGCTTCACAGAATAGTTAATGATATGCTAAAGCCACGCCCACACGTTGACGTGATTGGTTACAAGGTAGTTTGTGATGTAAGAAACACCAGCGATTTCAAACTGCGTTTTTGAGACCGTCTTTGGTTCACTGCCAGTTTTTAGGACATATGAATTTGCACATGGTTTGTCTTAAAGCATATTAAAAACACCACATAGACATATAAACAACATTAAAATTTGTTTTTCACCACAGGGGGGCTAATGCGAAGAACATTTAAGGTTCTTCATGGAACTATCAAAGTTTTAATACAAAAATAGCTTGCTACTGCTCAAGTTAAACAGTTTGAAAACAGCCACGCTACTGAAAATATAGCGTTGCTACTTTAAATTGAAATCTCTGGTGGGATTATTTACATGCATGCTCGATTTTAAGACACTTCTGAAGAGCTTGGCTGGCCTTTGACCTGATCTTACCATCCCATCATAAACAAACAGCTCAAAACTCTCCCTAACAAGGGTTCTCCCACTCACATCTGCGCTATTAAACCGCTCGGCATCAGATGCTGAAAAGTCTCTCAGGACGACTCCTCCTCACACGGCGAATGCGCCTCCATTAAAGCTCTCTTTGCAGCCGTATTTCTGATCAATTATTTACGTCGCTCGCCCGGCGTCCCCGTGCATACAGTGTTGTCATATCCCGGGACATCAAAGAATGTCGACGCGACTCGCTTCTCCTCCCGATGAGCTCACGGGTTTGATAAAACATTCTGTTGAGGAATCAAACATGGAGACTCTTCAATCACGCGCTCAAAGAGTTCAAAACCTC
The DNA here is from genome assembly GCA_039654625.1 of Rhinogobio ventralis. Classification (NCBI taxonomy): domain Eukaryota; kingdom Metazoa; phylum Chordata; class Actinopteri; order Cypriniformes; family Gobionidae; genus Rhinogobio; species Rhinogobio ventralis. The sequence continues at coordinate 5,500,775 of CM077196.1, forward strand.
GACATGAACCGCGACACGCACACCACATCTGATTTAAAGAGCTGTTTTAAAGGGTTTTCTCTACAAGTGACCCTTGTAGAATTTGACTGATGTGCTTGAGCTTGATTTGTGAATGGGGTGGCGGGAAGTTCATCTCATTTTTGTTTTTATAGATGGGAAAGAGAAAGTGCATCACAGCCAGGAAAGAAATGAAACGCAGCCTGGTTTCTTTTCTCCAAATGGAGTCAACAAACAAACTAAATGTTTTACTAGAAAGAAGTGATTCAGAATTCACAGGTAGTGTTTGCTGCTCATCCGAGTCCATTCTGGTTAATTTGATTGGTGTGAAAGCAGTTTCCAAACTCAGATCTGCAACAGCAAACCACATCTGCTCCGATGGGGAAAAATCATGGTCAACTGCACCGGTTTATTTGCTTTCTAAACAAATGCAGCTGTTCAGAAGTTTGGGGTGAGTAAGATTTTTTTTTAAAGAAATTAACCCTTTTATTAATTAAGAATGCATTCAAGTAATCAAATGTGACAGTAAAGACATTTATATTGTTACAAAATATTTATATTTCAAATAAATGCATGCTCTTTTGTAGCGGCTGAGACAAATCAGATCCAGTTATTTGTCCAATTTAACAAATAATCTTTAAAACTCACTCTGAGGTCTATGGACCCATCCCCCAAAAGACCCATAAAAGCAAGAGGCCTCTGGTTACAGGACAGATGGGAACTGATAAGGTTTACGACCAGAAAGAACTGGGGCCCACTGGGGCCCATGGGTGCCGGCAGGCCTCAACCACAGCCTGTTGTGTCTTCACGTTCCACCTAGGAGAGAGGACTCTTCCAACAGAGTCAGAATAAAATTTCCTCATTCCAACATGGAAAGAAATTGCAACTTTCTCCGTCACTGCACTGAGAATCCATCCGTGCTCTTCCTGCTTCCTCCTGGTTGCCGTGCGTGTGGGACAGGAAACCCCCAAGCACACGGTCGTAGGCCGGCAGGCCCAACACCTCAAGCCATGTGCTTCCTCGACCTCGATGGAGTCGAAATAACTGCAGGTGCATTGTATCTTCTTCAGTCAATGCAGAAGAAATCGATTACAACTTCAACACCATGGGACCGAACTATCAAGGCTTTCTCCTGTGATTTCACATTGGATGCTCGTCAACAGCTCAGGCTAAATGCAAGTAACGTACGATATATACAAATCACTGTGTAGTTAGTAAAAGCTACAAACCCCTTTGTTCAGACAAAGGAGCTTGTAATACTGATGGTTCTACCAGGTGTTTTCATAGCTTCATTGATCTGTTCTGACCCGGTTTTTCAACCACTTCAACTTTGCATCTTACTAATCTATGTGTGTTTTGTGTGTCCTGTTTAGTTTAGTCGCGTTTGTGATTTAGTTAATAAAGTTTGTGCACAATATATATTTGGTTCTGACTCCTTGCCTGCAAACAAATTGTCACTTAAATGCATCTTTTGCGGCATAAAGACACAAAACTGGACAGTATGTGTTTAGGTGTGGCAGCAAAATCAAAGAGACAAAAACATGAATGAAGCAAACAAAAAGGTTAGATGGGGTTCTATATATACTGTAGAACTCTCCGGAGACTGTCATGGCGGCCGATCAAATCCACCATATTGTTTTCACAAATACTGCTGTTATTGTGTCACTTCTTTTAGAAGAGAATGCAGTTATTTAGACCTCAAATATGTGCCTCATATATAAACATAGCGCCTGTTTTACAATTTGTTTAGACGCTTTCACAGATGTGAGCTCCAGACCGTCAGCGGCCGTTCAGCGCTCATGAACAGCTTCATCTCGGCCAGTCCTTCAGGAATTTGCCGCTGGCTCTTACTGTAGATAGTGGTTAAACATGAGGTATAATTCATTAGGGGTATATCAAACGGGCAATCATTGGAAAATTAATTTTCATGACTCTATATTTAGGCTATATTTAACTTGAATCCTGTACTAGAGCGCTGCTTTTGTACGTTTGACTGAATTGTTTGCTCGTGTTTATGTCCTATTGTCTTTTATAATGGCTATTGTTGTTCAATAAATATTATTTTATATAAATAATATACTGTATTTGGTATTGAGAAAGGGTCCGTTAGTGATTGTGAAATGGACTTCAGTGAAAGTTACGTTATTACGCCATTAGGTGCGAGTCTCTGTTTCTGAAGTTGTTTTAGCGCTGTCATGGGAATCCCCTTAACTTTTAAAAGGACAAAGACAAAGATATCGCTTTCCTCAGCGGACACTCAAACTGATTTTTTATAATGGAAATAATATTATAGACCTGAAGAATGAATGCTATATCAGATGCAGGTAATGCATTCGTTTAGTCGATCTCTCTGTCATAATACTCCACATAATACAACAATCTTCAATGAAGCGACTCAGCGTTCCTTCATTACTAGCTCTAAAGTGATGTTTCAGAATTAGTAATGGAGGCTTGGTCACAACTGTTAAACTGTCAACTTCAGATCTGAATCCGTGGCGGAAGGAAGTAGTTTTGCACAAAAGAGTGTTTTTAAAGACACTCTGTTGTTGTTTCTGATTTATTTACACACTTGTGCCGTCGAACTGTTGTATAAACACAATATCACACCTGTAGCCGTGCGATATGGCTGTATATCAGCACCTACGGCCAAATCACAGCTGTGCTGATATACAGCCATATCGCATGGCTATATAAACTTTTATGTTAGATGGAAATAATCACGATTAATCAATTTGACAGCACTATTCAAATACGATGCACCTGATAGAACCCTTTAAAGTTCTTTATAGAACCTTTCCTGTTACCGTGGTAAACAACTGCTGCTAGCGGTACTCGAGTCGCAACTAATTAAATCACAACCAATTAATACAGAATGAAAATGAAATGCACTGTTCGGACTGAGCAATAAAAACTAACGATAGCACAAAGCTGCAGCTAGAAACAGGCCCGAATGTGAAGAAAGCACTCAAGGCTTCTGCTGTGCCCTTTACTGTCCTGCTCTGAAGGTGTCGGCCCACCGCTAACATCCCATAATCCTCCTGGTTTCTCAATAATGGCGCGCAGCGATTGGTGCTGTAAATCACGGGCGGGTCCAGGGTCAGTCAGCTGAGGTGATTGTGTTCAGTCTCCACAGGCCTTGACTGAGATCTCATGAAATTCATCCTCAATAGTGCAGTGACCGAAGAAGGTAAAGATCCTCCTCTTTTCTCTTCATTATACGAGAAGGCCGTGAAACAGCAAAGCGACCTCCTATAAAACGAGCACACACATACGACAAGATGAAATTTCCTCAACGTCATATTTTGATGAGAATGTCAAAGAGATTGCGAGAGAAATTGCAAACCTATAGCGATGAAGAGAGATACAAAGCTTTTGATTGAAGAATTAGATACTTAAAGTGACAGTGCTCCAAAAATGACTCTCATGTCACAAGTCAAAACCATACAATGTCGTCCATAGGACTTGTGCGCTACATTAAAAGTCTACCTTAACTTGATCAGATATGATTTTTACAAAAGAAAGAATTTAACACTTTTATTCAGCAAGGATGCATTAAATGGATCAAAAGTGACAGTGAATACATTTATAAAGTTTCAAAAAATAAAAAGTATCACAGTTTCCACAAAAATATGAAGCATAACAACTACTTCCAACACTGATAATAATCATAAATGTTTCTTGAGCATCAAATTATCATATTAGAGTGATTTCTGAAGGATCATGTGACACTGAAGACTGGAGTAATGATGCTGAAAACAGGAATAAATTACATAGAAAACAGTTATTTTAATTTTGCAAAAATATTTTGCAACTTTAATGTGTTTACTGTATTTTTGATCAAATAAATAGAGCTTAACAGAATCTGGTCGCCATTTTGTTTCAAAAATAGGGTGCAGCATGAACATCTGTCACGTTTAGTTTTTGTTTCATGTCTTTTATTTTGAAGTTTAGTCACAGTCATGGTTCCAGTTTGTCATGTGATTCCTTGACCTCATGTGTTCATGTCATGTGCTTCCCTAGGCTCATGTGTAATGTTCTGATTGGTTCCCTTGGTTCATGTGACACATTCTTATTGGTTTATTGGTTCATTGTGTTCAGGTGTGTCTTGTTAAGTGTTTAGTCTTTGTATAACTATAGCCCTCATGTTTCCATTGTCTCTTGTCTAGCTTTGTTCATGTAACTCATGGTTTGGTGAGTTTGGTCAGGTCAGGTCAGGTCAGGTCATGTCATGTTTTGTTCTAGTTCAGTCTAGTGATAAGAGAAATGAAGCTTTTCAAAGTTTTCAATTGCTTCGCAAAATGATTCACTGTTTCGAAGAGTTTGAAACACCACACGCTGGTGACCCCTGCTGGTCAGAATGGTGTAAATGCAAGAAAAACTCAGGCCAAACATGCATAAAAACAGCTTTTACAAACACATTGCAAATGTTTTATTGAAAGTAAAATCTATCAAATGTAATAAACTGATCATCTAATAAGATTAAATATCAAGTGTCTGTACAATATGTGTTCCTTTATCAATTTTCAGGGCTTGTTTTTTTGTTCCATGGATGGCTCAACTAAACAGGTCAATAAGAGACTAGTAACTACTATTATTCTCAATTATACTAATGTCTAATTAAAATGTGTACAAATGTATAAAACTGATCAGAGATCAGGTAAAACCCATAGACACTTGTTCAATGGTTCTCAGTGAATCTGCATGATTCATGGGTTCACAGAGATTGTCCCCCCCAGCGGTGAACCATTGAAATTTCAAAACGTTTCGAAACTGTTATAACATAACAAAGCCTCGTTTACAGAAATCACGTGACTTGGGCAGTTTGAAACACGCTCCGAACCATTGATTTGAAACAAAAGATTTGTAAAGATTTCGAAGCTTCATGAAGCAGTGTTTCGAAATAGCCCATCACTAGTTCATTCTGTTCAAGTCTACTCTGTTCATGTTTTACTTCGGTTTGTTTTGTATTTTTTCACGTTTTGGTTAATAAAACTGCACCTGGGTTCTCACTTCAACTCGCAATAGTGGACTTTTGTTACAACATTACATAAAAATCTCTTTTATATTCCAGAGAAGAAAGAAAGCCGGGTTTAGACTGACATGACGTGAACGAGTATCTCATTTTCTCCTCAGAAGTCATTTTTATGCAGTGCGAGTTGTTCAGACGGAGATGCAATCTTCCCACCGCTGGGATGCAGAGATGATATCTGAGGTCACATTCCCCTTCAGGTGCAATCCATTTTTCCTCCAAAAGTGCAACGCCGTGCATCCTGGGACGGCGTGTGTGGAGGTGTGAAGCAGTGAATTAGAGGAGTTCAGGAGGCTCTATGTACCTCCTTTCCCCGTGAGGTTCCTGTCTTTCAGGAAATCACCGAGCAATATGCAGTGTTTCCCAGCGTCATGACGGAGACTCCAGCTTCAGATGTGATCTTTCCGCTCGGATGCGGAGCGCGATTTTGGCCTGCTGATATACTGTCAGAGGAAACAGCCCGTCTGTCTCTCTCTGGAGTCCTGGTGTGTCTGATCTGACTAGTGCTCCTGAGGGTGGGCTGGCACTCTGTGAATAAGACAACAGATTCATCTCAGTGTAAGGTGTGAGAAAACTGTGATGCATCATTTCCACAGTGTCCTTGTGGGTTTTCCTCTCCTTCTTTTTCTCTCTCTCTCTATCCGATCTGTCTGTCACTGCATGTCGCCGAAGCTAAAACTACTTTAAAAAACGGCTACAAGCTACACAATCTGAAGTAGTTATTAAACTACTCCTTTTACAACTAGCTACCAAAAAGTACTGAACAACATTTAAGGGGAAAATATTTATAAATATGTTCACCTGATTTGAAACTATATGTATTTTGAAAAGCACCATACAAATAAATGTGAATTAAATTAAATACCACCTCTAAAACTAGAAAATACCATAATTTATGTAACTAAACATAGTCGATAACAGCGATTAACAGTATTTTTAAAGGGTCATGAACTGCATTGTTTTGTTTTATAATGTTTCCTGTTGTGCACTTATAATGTTAGTATGATTTTTACATCAAAAATTTTCATCATTTAGAAATAAAAGGCATTTTTCTTACCCTGATTTGAACACTCTGTTTGAAGGGGCGTGTCTGCTGTGAGACGTCAGAGTAAACGCCCACTGCTGTGATTGGCTGCTTTGAGACGTCAGTGTAAACGCCCACTGCTGTGATTAGCTGCTTTGAGACGTCAGTGTAAATGCCCACTGCTGTGATTAGCTGCTTTGAGACGTCAGTGTAAACGCCCACTGCTGTGATTGGCTGCTGTGAGACGTCAGTGTAAATGCCCACTGCTGTGATTGGCTGCTGTGAGACGTTAGAGAAACACCCACTGCTGTGACTGGCTGCTGTGAGACGTCAGAGTAAACGCCCACTGCTGTGATTGGCTGCTGTGAGACGTCAGAGTAAACGCCCACTGCTGTGATTGGCTGCTGTGAGACGTCAGAGTAAACACCCACTGCTGTGATTGGCTGCTGTGAGACTTCAGTGAAACGCCCACTGCTGTGATTGGCTGCTGTGTGACTTCAGTGTAAACGCCCACTGCTGTGATTGGCTGCTGTGAGACTTCAGTGTAAACGGCCACTGCTGTGATTGGCTGCTGTGAGACTTCAGTGTAAACACCCACTGTTGTGATTGGCTGCTGTGTGACTTCAGTGTAAACGCCCACTGCTGTGATTGGCTGCTGTGAGACTTCAGTGTAAACGGCCACTGCTGTGATTGGCTGTGAGACTTCAGTGTAAACGCCCACTGCTGTGATTGGCTGCTGTGAGACGTCAGAGTAAACGCCCACTGCTGTGATTGGCTGCTTTGAGACTTTAGTGTAAACGCCCACTGCTGCGATTGGCTGCTGTGAGACGTCAGAATAAACGCCCACTGCTGTGATTGGCTGCTGAGAGACTTCAGTGTAAACGCCCTCTGCTGTGATTGGCTGCTGTGAGACTTCAGTGAAACGCCCACTGCTGTGATTGGCTGCTGTGTGACTTCAGTGTAAACGCCCACTGCTGTGATTGGCTGCTGTGAGACTTCAGTGTAAATGCCCACTGCTGTGATTGGCTGCTGTGAGACTTCAGTGTAAACGGCCACTGCTGTGATTGGCTGCTGTGAGACTTCAGTGTAAACGCCCACTGCTGTGATTGGCTGCTGTGAGACTTCAGTGAAACGCCCACTGCTGTGATTGGCTGCTGTGTGACTTCAGTGTAAACGCCCACTGCTGTGATTGGCTGCTGTGAGACTTCAGTGTAAATGGCCACTGCTGTGATTGGCTGCTGTGAGACTTCAGTGTAAACACCCACTGCTGTGATTGGCTGCTGTGAGACTTCAGTGTAAACGCCCACTGCTGTGATTGGCTGCTGTGAGACTTCAGTGTAAACGGCCACTGCTGTGATTGGCTGCTGTGAGACTTCAGTGTAAACACCCACTGTTGTGATTGGCTGCTGTGAGACGTCAGAGTAAACGCCCACTGCTGTGATTGGCTGCTTTGAGACTTTAGTGTAAACGCCCACTGCTGTGATTGGCTGCTGTGAGACGTCAGAATAAACGGCCACTGCTGTGATCGGCTGCTGTGAGACTTCAGTGAAACGCCCACTGCTGTGATTGGCTGCTGTGTGACTTCAGTGTAAACGGCCACTGCTGTGATTGGCTGCTGTGAGACTTCAGTGTAAACGGCCACTGCTGTGATTGGCTGCTGTGAGACTTCAGTGTAAACGCCCACTGCTGTGATTGGCTGCTGTGAGATGTCAGAGTAAACGCCCACTGCTGTGAGACTTCAGTGTAAACGCCCACTGCTGTGATTGGCTGCTGTGAGACGTCAGAGTAAACGCCCACTGCTGTGATTGGCTGCTGTGAGACGTCAGAGTAAACGCCCACTGCTGTGATTGGCTGCTTTGAGACGTCAGTGTAAACGCCCACTGCTGTGATTAGCTGCTTTGAGACGTCAGTGTAAATGCCCACTGCTGTGATTAGCTGCTTTGAGACGTCAGTGTAAACGCCCACTGCTGTGATTGGCTGCTGTGAGACGTCAGTGTAAATGCCCACTGCTGTGATTGGCTGCTTTGAGACGTTAGTGTAAACACCCACTGCTGTGATTGGCTGCTGTGAGACGTCCGAGAAACGCCCACTGCTGTGACTGGCTGCTGTGAGACGTCAGAGTAAACGCCCACTGCTGTGATTGGCTGCTGTGAGACGTCAGAGTAAACGCCCACTGCTGTGATTGGCTGCTGTGAGACGTCAGAGTAAACACCCACTGCTGTGATTGGCTGCTGTGAGACTTCAGTGAAACGCCCACTGCTGTGATTGGCTGCTGTGTGACTTCAGTGTAAACGCCCACTGCTGTGATTGGCTGCTGTGAGACTTCAGTGTAAACGGCCACTGCTGTGATTGGCTGCTGTGAGACTTCAGTGTAAACACCCACTGTTGTGATTGGCTGCTGTGAGATGTCAGAGTAAACGGCTACTGCTGTGATTGACTGTGAGACTTTAGTGTAAACGCCCACTGCTGTGATTGGCTGCTGTGAGACGTCAGAGTAAACGCCCACTGCTGTGATTGGCTGCTTTGAGACTTTAGTGTAAACGCCCACTGCTGTGATTGGCTGCTGTGAGACGTCAGAATAAACGCCCACTGCTGTGATTGGCTGCTGTGTGACTTCAGTGTAAACGCCCACTGCTGTGATTGGCTGCTGTGAGATGTCAGAGTAAACGCCCACTGCTGTGATTGGCTGCTGTGAGACTTCAGAGTAAATGCCCACTGCTGTGATTGGCTGCTGTGAGACTTCAGTGTAAACGCCCACTGCTGTGATTGGCTGCTGTGAGACGTCAGAGTAAACGCCCACTGCTGTGATTGGCTGCTGTGCAACATCAGAGTAAACGCCCACTGCTATGATTGGCTGCTGTGAGACTTCAGTGAAACGCCCACTGCTGTGATTGGCTGCTGTGTGACTTCAGTGTAAACGGCCACTGCTGTGATTGGCTGCTGTGAGACTTCAGTGTAAACGGCCACTGCTGTGATTGGCTGCTGTGAGTCTTCAGTGTAAACGGCCACTGCTGTGATTGGCTGCTGTGAGACTTCAGTGTAAACGCCCTCTGCTGTGATTGGCTGCTGTGAGACTTCAGTGAAACGCCCACTGCTGTGATTGGCTGCTGTGAGACTTCAGTATAAACGCCCTCTGCTGTGATTGGCTGCTGTGAGACTTCAGTGAAACGCCCACTGCTGTGATTGGCTGCTGTGTGACTTCAGTGTAAACGCCCACTGCTGTGATTGGCTGCTGTGAGACTTCAGTGTAAACGCCCACTGCTGTGATTGGCTGCTGTGAGACTTCAGTGTAAACACCCACTGTTGTGATTGGCTGCTGTGAGATGTCAGAGTAAACGGCCACTGCTGTGATTGGCTGTGAGACTTCAGTGTAAACGCCCACTGCTGTGATTGGCTGCTGTGAGACGTCAGAGTAAACGCCCACTGCTGTGATTGGCTGCTTTGAGACTTTAGTGTAAACGCCCACTGCAGTGATTGGCTGCTGTGAGACGTCAGAATAAACGCCCACTGCTGTGATTGGCTGCTGTGAGACTTCAGTGTAAACGCCCTCTGCTGTGATTGGCTGCTGTGAGACTTCAGTGAAACACCCACTGCTGTGATTGGCTGCTGTGTGACTTCAGTGTAAACGCCCACTGCTGTGATTGGCTGCTGTGAGACTTCAGTGTAAACGCCCACTGCTGTGATTGGCTGCTGTGAGACTTCAGTGTAAACGGCCACTGCTGTGATTGGCTGCTGTGAGACTTCAGTGTAAACGCCCACTGCTGTGATTGGCTGCTGTGAGACTTCAGTGAAACGCCCACTGCTGTGATTGGCTGCTGTGTGACTTCAGTGTAAACGCCCACTGCTGTGATTGGCTGCTGTGAGACTTCAGTGTAAACGGCCACTGCTGTGATTGGCTGCTGTGAGACTTCAGTGTAAACACCCACTGTTGTGATTGGCTGCTGTGAGACGTCAGAGTAAACGGCCACTGCTGTGATTGGCTGCTTTGAGACTTTAGTGCAAACGCCCATTGCTGTGATTGGCTGCTGTGAGACGTCAGAATAAACGCCCACTGCTGTGATCGGCTGCTGTGAGACTTCAGTTAAACGCCCACTGCTGTGATTGGCTGCTGTGTGACTTCAGTGTAAACGGCCACTGCTGTGATTGGCTGCTGTGAGATGTCAGAGTAAACGCCCACTGCTGTGAGACTTCAGTGTAAACACCCACTGCTGTGATTGGCTGCTGTGATACGTCAGAGTAAACGCCCACTGCTGTGACTGTCTGCTGTGAGACGTCAGAGTAAATGCCCACTGCTGTGATTGGCTGCTGTGAGACTTCAGTGTAAACGCCCACTGCTGTGATTGGCTGCTGTGAGACGTCAGAGTAAACGCCCACTGCTGTGATTGGCTGCTGTGAGACGTCAGAGTAAACGCCCACTGCTGTGATTGGCTGCTTTGAGACGTCAGTGTAAACGCCCACTGCTGTGATTAGCTGCTTTGAGACGTCAGTGTAAACGCCCACTGCTGTGATTGGCTGCTGTGAGACTTCAGTGTAAACACCCACTGTTGTGATTGGCTGCTGTGAGACGTCAGAGTAAACGCCCACTGCTGTGATTGGCTGCTGTGAGACTTCAGTGTAAACGGCCACTGCTGTGATTGGCTGCTGTGAGACTTCAGTGTAAACGCCCACTGCTGTGATTGGCTGCTGTGAGATGTCAGAGTAAACGCCCACTGCTGTGAGACTTCAGTGTAAACGCCCACTGCTGTGATTGGCTGCTGTGATACGTCAGAGTAAACGCCCACTGCTGTGATTGTCTGCTGTGAGACGTCAGAGTAAATGCCCACTGCTGTGATTGGCTGCTGTGAGACTTCAGTGTAAACGCCCACTGCTGTGATTGGCTGCTGTGAGACGTCAGAGTAAACGCCCACTGCTGTGATTGGCTGCTGTGTGACTTCAGTGTAAACACCCACTGCTGTGATTGGCTGCTGTGAGACTTCAGTGTAAACGCCCACTGCTGTGATTGGCTGCTGTGAGACTTCAGTGTAAACGGCCACTGCTGTGATTGGCTGCTGTGAGACTTCAGTGTAAACGGCCACTGCTGTGATTGGCTGCTGTGAGTCTTCAGTGTAAACGGCCACTTCTGTGATTGGCTGCTGTGAGACGTCAGTGTAAACGCCCACTGCTGTGATTGGCTAACACTAACGAAGGCTTTCACCATAACTTACAGTGCAAACACAATGTAAATAAAAGATTTGTTGCGAGTTCAGAACTCAGTCACTGATAAACTCGCGCTGTTTGATTGACAGCTCCATTGATTGTAAAGGGAGCGTTCTTTGATTGCTTTCTATATATAATTTAATCACAGTTTAAATAACAGATTATTTTCATCCTAAGAGAAACAATGTGAAGTTATTCACTGGTTTGATTTACTGACACATAGACAAAGAACATCTGACTCTACATGAATCATTACATATCGGAAATCACTGGTCACAGATCAGGCATTAATTAACACGGCTACTTACATGTTGTGGCATTACTGTCGAGTCCATATCGTAAAAGTCTGTTTCCAAAGCCTGCGCCGGACTGATTTACCAAAGAATCCACAGTGAAATATACCAAATACAAATAAATAATGCTCAGCTGAGAAGTTCACATTGTTGAAAATAAATATCCTTAGGATCCTTTGGAAGGTGATGTTATTTGTAGTCCATCCTGTATCGCTCTTCTCTCCTCGTCATCTCACTAACACGCCAGTGGGCGGGCTAAAGTTGTAAAGATGAGGTAGCCGTTGATCTTCTTTACTTCTTTACTTTTTTTTAGATAGGCATATTCCACAACGAGTCATTTGCTGGGCTTTGTTACAATAAAAGCTGTTTTTGGACGAACAAGGACGTTTTTCTGTGTCTGTCTGTCTATCTATCTATCTGTCTAACTGTCTGTCTATCTTACTGTGAAATTGTTAGTCTTTTTTACATGTTCTCCATCTTCTAGCTGGAGTCTGTCTCTTTTTTAACTCTATTCTTTCACTGCTGTAGTTTTACGGCGTCATGCTTCTACACTTAATGTCTGCAGTCGACTCTCACGCAGAACAGTGATCATCACTCAAGCTTTATCATGCTGAAAGAGCTTTGACGTCACGACTGCACTTCTAGACAGACAGGTCTATTTTCTGACAGGTACCTTTATAAACAGACACGAAAGGATATGTCTGTCTACAGATGTGTTAAAAACTTTGTTTAAAGATGTTTAAATGGACAGACAGGTGCCATAAGATTAAAACAACAGGCCTGCGAGAACGAAGAGAGACTGTAAGTGATGAACAACACAGATCGGTGTCAGTTTCTGACAGGAAACACTTTCTTTTTCTTTTTGTCTTCTGTTTTCAGAGGTCAAACTACTTCACTACAGTTACTTCAGCCCAGAGTGAATGTCGTTGGTGCTCTTACCACCAATGGACAACTAAGCAAGACCAATACCAGACTGCCTAAGATCAGGACCAAGACAAGGCTGCTGAGGCCCAAATCCAGATCCATTTTCACAGACTTTCCTCCACAATCAGCACAGAAATTGCAAAAGAAGTGCTCAGATTCTGTGTGATACTACTCATGACATGACAGATATCAACATGGATCCGTGTTGACAATAAGATTCATAAGAATTATATAAGAAAAAGGAGTTAATAAAGGGCCGCAGTGTGTGACTGTCCCTGAGACTCAGTGATGGCTGTTCAATCCCATCTGCGGTGTGTGTAAATCAGCTCTGACACACACTGATGGGATGCTGTTTCAATGCCAGCACATAAAACACACACACAGCCGTGACAGAGTCCCGTAAAGAAAAGAGTGTCACGAATAAAAAGATGCCTGTGCAAAACTTACTCAGCCATATAACCTCATATCATGTGGATGAGAACAACAACATTCATAATGAGAAACGGACACAAACACACAACAGAACGGAGTATTATGAAGATAGAGAGGTCAGATGACTGTACGATGAAAGTTGTCAGTGTAACGGATGTCTCTCCAATGGCACGTTGGCAGGTAATCGTCTCTTTCTCCTTGTTTCTTCAGCTGATACACACACACACACACACACAGCTATTGATCACGCTGCACGTCACCGAATATAAGAGCCACAGATACATCTTCCCATCGCTGCAGAAACATTGGCTTCCAGCAGATCATGAACATGTTGAGGAAAGAAAAATCACAACTGATCTCTCTTCAGGGCCGTTTCCATATTGGTGCCAACTTAAACACTCAAAACTTAAAAAGCAACATTTCTAAGCATTCAATCCAAAAAATAAATGCTGGGCTGCTTCAACCCATGTTTGGGTCAAACCCAACAGTTGGGTTAAAAAATATACTTTAAAAATGTAAACCCAACGGTTGGGTTTGTCCATATTTGACCCAAACATGGGATGAAACAACCCAGCATTTTTTAGAGTGTTAATTTCATACATTTTATAAATTGTATAAATAAGTTGTCTCTTACTAAGCACTGAAATTATTCACCAGCATATCAGGCATATTATTATGACCACCTTCCTAATATTGTGTTGGTCCCCCTTTTGCTGCCAAAACAGCCCTGACCCATGAACTCCACTTGACCCCTGAAGGTGTGCTGTGGTATCTGGCACCAATATGTTAGCAGCAGATCCTTTAAGTCCTGTAAGTTGCGAGGTGGGGCCTCCATGGATTGGACTTGTTTGTTCAGCACATCCCACAGATGCTCGATTGGATTGAGATCTGGGGAATTTGGAGGCCAAGTCAACACCTCAAACTCGTTGTTGTGCTCCTCAAACCATTCCTGAACCATTTTTGCTCCGTGGCAGGAGCATTATCCTGCTGAAAGAGCCACAGCCACCAGGGAATACTGTTTCCATGAAAGGGTGTACATGGTCTGCAACAATGCTTAGGTAGGTGGTACGTGTCAAAGTAACATCCACATGGATGGCAGGACCCAAGGTTTCCCAGCAGAACATTGCCCAAAGCATCACACTGCCTGCCGGCTTGCCTTCTTCCCATAGTGCATCCTGGTGCCATGTGTTCCCCAGGAAAGTGACGCACACGCACCCGGCCATCCACGTGATGTAAAAGAAAGTTCTGATGCTCACGTGCCACTGTTGGTGCTTTCGGCGGTGGACAGGGGTCAGCATGGGCACCCTGACTGGTCTGCGGTTATGCAGTCCCATACGCAACAAACTGTGATGCACTGTGTATTCTGACACCTTTCTATCAGAACCAGCTTTAACTTCTTGAGCAATCTGAGCTACAGTAGCTCGTCTGTTTGATCGGACCAGTCGTCTAACCATCACAATTTGGCCCTTGTCAAACTCGCTCAAATCCTAACGCTTGCCCATTTTTCCTGCTTCTAACACATCAACTTTGAGGACAAAATGTTCACTTGCTGCCTAATATATCCCACCCACTAACAGGAGCCGTGATGAAGAGATAATCAGTGTGATTCACTACACCTTAAAATAATTAAAAATAAAATAAAGAATAAAAAACTAAAGAAAATAAAAAATATTTTATTAATCTTTATATTATATAAAATATATGAATTATAAAACATATATAAAATAAATTTAAAAAGAATACATAAAATAAAAAAAATTATATAAATATTTGTTTTATATGATTGACACCTGCAGGAACATCTGGGACAAAGTTAATACTTACTGTAAATGAAATATAATTGCAAACCATGAGTGAAAAATTAACACATTTATTAATAAAAAATTCATTTTAATATTTAATTTTTGTTTTATCTTTATTATATATAAATAATACAGTAAATAAAATAAAAAATAAATATTTATTTTATTAACACTTGCAGAAACATCTGAGACAAAGTTGATACTGCAAAATGAAATGACGAAGGTAAACTGGATTAAACTGAGCTGGACTGTAAACGATCAGGTGATATTAAGACATCAGTCAGTGTTTGGGCTGAAGTGAGCACTGAGGTTTGTTTGTTCAGGACTTTCATTAGTTCCTGTAGAAATGGCTCCAGCGGGACGCGGGTCTTAGCAGCAGATTAAGTGCAGCATATTAAGTGCAGTCAATGTCTAAATGCTGCTGAAATCACACAAAACCATCTGAGAATCGGGCTCGGCATTAGATTAGCGCACACCTGCTCAGATGACTGAACAAACACTCTAGACTATAATGGAGGCGGTTGCCAAATGACTAATTAGCAAACAATGGGTGGATGAGACCCGCTTCTCCAGCATCACTGGAAATACCTTCATCATTTCTATTAGCGCTGAATGTTACTTTCCCAAAGTTCTTCAGAGATCATGAGAGGTCTGAATGAAATTTCTGACAGCTTCAGTTTCACAATGAAGATAACAGACATGCAGATGTACACTGATGTACACGTTCGTGCGCTGATTTAATAAATCTCTCGCTTCTCCTTCTTACTGCTCATTTTGACAACAGTGTCATGACATTCGTGAAATCAGCTTGAGTCACAATGTACTTGTCATCACTAGCTCACTAGCTGTAATTGCACTAAGGTAAGCTGTCAATCAAACAATGCATTGATTCATGGGTTAATCACCAAATAAAACAAGCATTCATACATTAATACATAAAAACAATCAATCAAATCACCAACAAACCCACCAACCAAGCAGTTATAAATCAATTCATGGGCACTAAATGACTGACCATCAATTAACCAATTAATTAGGCCATCATTAATTAATCTAACCAGTCATCTAATTATCCATCATTTAAAATCAACAAATCAACCAAATATTAGTTAATTAATGATCAAATCTATCAATCAACTCACCATCTATCCATCCAATAATCAATCAATCAAATAATAAATATGATAAATTAAATGGATGATAAATAAATACATAAATATGCAATTGTTACAGTATTAATACTAATATGAATGGTAATATTGCTATTCATATAAATTAAATAATAAAACATGATATGTTATTATAAAATAATAATCAATATTAATAATATTATAAACATATCAAAATTGATATTAATTGTTAGTGTATTAATACTAATATTGCTATTAAAATCAATATAAATCATATTAATAAGGAATTAATTAATATTAGTATTCACACAAATTCATATTAATGTTAATTGTTAATAAAAAAGAAAAAAATAATAAATGTAATTTAATAAAAAAAGAAAAAATATATTGCAGTTCATATTCATAAAAATAATATTAATATTAGTATTAATATTAATATCCATCATTGAGTGAGTGAGTGTGTGTGAGAGTGAGTGAGTGTGTGATTGAGTGATTGAGTGTGTCAGTGTGTGATTGAGTGATTAAGTGAGTGAGTGAGTGAGTGATTGAGTGAGTGAGTGAGTGAGTGAGCGTGTGAGTGAGTGTGTGAGTGAGTGGTTGAGTGAGTGGGTGAGGGAGTGATTGATTGATTGAATGATTGAGTGAGTGAGTGAGTGAGTGAGTGTGTGAGTGAGTGAGTGAGTGAGTGAGCGTGTGAGTGAGTGTGTGAGTGAGTGATTATGTGAGTGATTGATTGAGTGAGTGAGTGAGTGAGTGAGTGTGTGAGTGGGTGAGTGAGTGTGTGAGTGTGTGAGTGAGAGTGTGAGTGAGTGAGTGTGTGAGTGAGTGTGTGTGTGTGAGTGAGTGAGTGAGTGAGTGTGTGAGTGAGTGAGTGTGTGAGTGGGTGAGTGAGTGTGTGAGTTATTGAGTGAGTGATTGAGTGTGTGAGTGAGTGTGTGAGTGTGTGAGTGTGTGATTGAGTGATTGAGTGTGTGAGTGAGTGTGAGTGAGTGAGTGAGTGAGTGAGTGTGAGTGAGTGTGTGAGTGAGTGAGTGTGTGAGTGAGTGTGTGATTGAGTGTCCGATTGAGTGAGTGAGTGTGTGAGTGAGTGTGTGAGTGGTTGAGTGAGTGTGTGATTGAGTGTGTGAGTGAGTGTGAGTGAGTGAGTGAGTGTGAGTGAGTGTGTGAGTGAGTGAGTCTGTGAGTGAGTGGTTGAGTGAGTGTGTGATTGAGTGATTGAGTGAGTGAGTGAGTGTGAGTGTGTGTGTGAGTGTGTGAGTGTGTGAGTGATTGATTGAGTGAGTGTGTGAGTGTGTGAGTGAGTGATTGAGTGAGTGATTGAGTGTGTGAGTGAGTGAGTGATCGATCGAGTGATTGATTGAGTGTGTGAGTGATTGATCGATCGAGTGATTGAGTGGTTGAACAAGTGATTGAGTGTGTGAGTGAGTGTGTGAGTGAGTGATTGAATGAGTGATTGAGTGAGTGAGTGAGTGTGTGTGAGAGTGAGTGAGTGAGTGTGTGAGTGAGTGATTGAGTGTGTGAGTGAGTGATTGAATGAGTGATTGAGTGAGTGAGTAAGTGAGTGATTATTTAAGTGAGTGAGTGAGTGAGTGAGTGTGTGAGTAAGTGTGTGAGTGAGTGGTTGAGTGAGTGAGTGTGTGATTGAGTGAGAGTGAGTGTGTGAGTGTGTGAGTGAGTGTGAGTGAGTGAGTGAATGAGAGAGTGAGTGATTGAGTGTGTGATTGAGTGAGTGAGTGTGTGAGTGAGTGTGTGAGTGGTTGAGTGAGTGTGTGATTGAGTGATTGAGTGTGTGAGTGAGTGAGTGAGTGAGTGTGAGTGAGTGTGTGAGTGAGTGAGTCTGTGAGTGAGTGGTTGAGTGAGTGTGTGATTGAGTGATTGAGTGAGTGAGTGAGTGAGTATGAGTGAGTGAGTGAGTGAGTGAGTGAGTGTGAGTGTGTGAGTGTATGAGTGATTGATTGAGTGAGTGTGTGAGTGTGTGAGTGATTGAGTGAGTGATTGAGTGTGTGAGTGAGTGAGTGATTGAATGAGTGTGTGATTGAGTGATTGAGTGTGTGAGTGAGTGAGTGAGTGTCTGAGTGAGTGATTGAGTGAGTGTGTGAGTGAGTGATTGAGTGTGTGAGTAAGTGGGTGAGTGAGTGTGTGAGTGAGTGAGTGAGTAAGTGAGTGAGTGTGTGAGTGGGTGAGTGAGTGACTGAGTGACTGATTGAGTGTGTGATTGAGTGAGTGAGTGTGTGAGTGAGTGTGTGAGTGAGTGAATGTGTGAGTGAGTGTGTGAGTGAGTGAGTGTGTGAGTGAGTAATTGAATGAGTGATTAAGTGAGTGAGTGAGTGAGTGAGTGATTGATTGATTGATTGAGTGAGTGAGTGAGTGAGAGTGTGTGAGTGAGTTAGTGAGTGTGTGACTGAGTGTGTGAGTGAGTGTGTGATTGAGTGAGTGTTTGAGTGAGTGTGTGATTGAGTGAGTGAGTGTGTGAGTGAGTGATTGAGTGATTGAGTGTGTGATTGAGTGATTGAGTGTGTGAGTGAGTGAGTGGGTGAGTGGGTGAGTGAGTGTGTGAATGACTGAGTGAGTGATTGAGTGTGTGATTGAGTGAGTGAGTGTGTGAGTGGTTGAGTGATTGTGTGATTGAGTGATTGAGTGTGTGAGTGAGTGTGAGTGAGTGAGTGAGTGAGTGAGTGAGTGTGAGTGAGTGTGTGAGTGAGTGAGTCTGTGAGTGAGTGGTTGAGTGAGTGTGTGAGTAAGTGTGTGAGTGAGTGGTTGAGTGAGTGAGTGTGTGATTGAGTGAGAGTGAGAGAGTGTGTGAGTGTGTGAGTGAGTGTGAGTGAGTGAGTGAGTGAATGAGAGAGTGAGTGATTGAGTGTGTGATTGAGTGAATGAGTGTGTGTGTGAGTGGTTGAGTGAGTGTGTGATTGAGTGATTGAGTGTGTGAGTGTGAGTGAGTGAGTGAGTGAGTGAGTGAGTGAGTGTGAGTGAGTGTGTGAGTGAGTGAGTCTGTGAGTGAGTGGTTGAGTGAGTGTGTGATTGAGTGATTGAGTGAGTGAGTGAGTGAGTGAGTGAGTATGAGTGAGTGAGTGAGTGAGTGTGAGTGATTGAGTGTGTGAGTGAGTGAGTGAGTGTGTGAGTGAGTGATTGAGTGAGTGTGTGATTGAGTGATTGAGTGTGTGAGTGAGTGAGTGAGTGTGTGAGTGAGTGATTGAGTGAGTGTGTGATTGAGTGAGTGAGTGAGTGAGTGAGTATGAGTGAGTGAGTGAGTGAGTGTGAGTGTGTGAGTGTGTGAGTGTGTGAGTGTATGAGTGATTGATTGAGTGAGTGTGTGAGTGAGTGATTGAGTGAGTGATTGAGTGTGTGAGTGAGTGAGTGAGTGATCGATCGAGTGATTGATTGAGTGTGTGAGTGATTGATCGATCGAGTGGTTGAGTGGTTGAACAAGTGAGTGAGTGTGTGAGTGAGTGTGTGAGTGAGTGATTGAATGAGTGAGTGAGTGTGTGTGAGAGTGAGTGAGTGAGTGAGTGAGTGTGTGAGTGAGTGATTGAGTGAGTGTGTGAGTGAGTGATTGAGTGTGTGAGTGAGTGATTGAATGAGTGATTGAGTGAGTGAGTGAGTGAGTGTGTGTGAGAGTGAGTGAGTGAGTGAATGAGTGTGTGAGTGAGTGATTGAGTGAGTGTGTGAGTGTGTGACTGAGTGTGAGTGAGTGAGTGAGTGAATGAGTGAGTGAGTGAGTGAGTGTGTGAGTGAGTGAGTGTGTGAGTGAGTGAGTGTGTGAGTGGGTGAGTGATTGAGTGAGTGATTGAGTGTGTGAGTGAGTGAGTGAGTGATTGAATGAGTGTGTGATTGAGTGATTGAGTGTGTGAGTGAGTGAGTGAGTGAGTGAGTGTGTGAGTGAGTGATTGAGTGAGTGTGTGATTGAGTGATTGAGTGTGTGAGTAAGAGGGTGAGTGAGTGTGTGAGTGAGTGAGTGTGTGAGTGGGTGAGTGAGTGACTGAGAGACTGATTGAGTGTGTAATTGAGTGAGTGAGTGTGTGAGTGAGTGTGTGAGTGAGTGAATGTGTGAGTGAGTGAGTGAGTGAGTGTGTGAGTGAGTGAGTGTGTGTGTGAGTGAGTAATTGAATGAGTGATTAAGTGAGTGAGTGATTGATTGAGTGAGTGAGTGATTGAGTGATTGAGTGAGTGAGTGAGTATGAGTGAGTGAGTGATTGATTGAGTGTGTGAGTGATTGATCGATCGAGTGATTGAGTGGTTGAACAAGTGAGTGAGTGTGTGAGTGAGTGTGTGAGTGAGTGATTGAATGAGTGATTGAGTGAGTGAGTGTGTGTGAGAGTGAGTGAGTGAGTGTTAGAGTGTGTGAGTGAGTGATTGAGTGAGTGTGTGAGTGAGTGATTGAGTGTGTGAGTGAGTGATTGAATGAGTGATTGAGTGAGTGAGTAAGTGAGTGATTATTTAAGTGAGTAAGTGAGTGAGTGAGTGTGTGAGTAAGTGTGTGAGTGTGGTTGAGTAAGTGAGTGTGTGATTGAGTGAGAGTGAGTGTGTGAGTGAGTGTGAGTGAGTGAGTGAGTGAGTGAGTGAGTGTGTGAGTGAGTGTGTGAGTGTGTGAGTGGGTGAGTGATTGAGTGAGTGATTGAGTGTGTGAGTGAGTGAGTGATTGAATGAGTGTGTGATTGAGTGATTGAGTGTGTGAGTGAGTGAGTGAGTGAGTGTGTGAGTGAGTGATTGAGTGAGTGTGTGATTGAGTGATTGAGTGATTGAGTGATTGAGTGATTGAGTGTGTGAGTAAGTGGGTGAGTGAGTGTGTGAGTGAGTGAGTGTGTGAGTGGGTGAGTGAGTGACTGAGTGACTGATTGAGTGTGTGATTGAGTGAGTGAGTGTGTGAGTGAGTGTGTGAGTGAGTGAATGTGTGAGTGAGTGAGTGAGTGTGTGAGTGAGTGTGTGAGTGAGTAATTGAATGAGTGATTAAGTGAGTGAGTGAGTGAGTGAGTGAGAGTGTGTGAGTGAGTGAGTGAGTGTGTGACTGAGTGTGTGAGTGAGTGGTTGAGTGAGTGAGTGAGTGTGTGACTGAGTGTGTGAGTGAGTGGTTGAGTGAGTGTGTGATTGAGTGAGTGAGTGAGTGAGTGAGTGTGTGATTGAGTGTGAGTGAGTGTGTGAGTGAGTGATTGAGTGATTGAGTGAGTGTGTGTGTGATTGAGTGATTGAGTGTGTGACTGAGTGAGTGGTTGAGTGAGTGTGTGATTGAGTGATTGAGTGAGTGAGTGAGTGTGAGTGAGTGTGTGAGTGAGTGAGTGATTGAGTGATTAAGTGAGTGTGTGAGTGAGTGATTGAGTGTGTGAGTGAGTGATTGAATGAGTGATTGAGTGAGTGAGTAAGTGAGTGATTATTTAAGTGAGTAAGTGAGTGAGTGATTGAGTGTGTGAGTGAGTGATTGAATGAGTGATTGAGTGAGTGAGTAAGTGAGTGATTATTTAAGTGAGTAAGTGAGTGAGTGAGTGTGTGAGTAAGTGTGTGAGTGAGTGGTTGAGTAAGTGAGTGTGTGACTGAGTGAGAGTGAGTGTGTGAGTGAGTGTGAGTGAGTGAGTGAGTGAGTGAGTGAGTGTGTGAGTGAGTGTGTGAGTGTGTGAGTGGGTGAGTTATTGAGTGAGTGATTGAGTGTGTGAGTGAGTGAGTGATTGAATGAGTGTGTGATTGAGTGATTGAGTGTGTGAGTGAGTGAGTGAGTGAGTGTGTGAGTGAGTGATTGAGTGAGTGTGTGATTGAGTGATTGAGTGATTGAGTGATTGAGTGATTGAGTGTGTGAGTAAGTGGGTGAGTGAGTGTGTGAGTGAGTGAGTGTGTGAGTGGGTGAGTGAGTGACTGAGTGACTGATTGAGTGTGTGATTGAGTGAGTGAGTGTGTGAGTGAGTGTGTGAGTGAGTGAATGTGTGAGTGAGTGAGTGAGTGTGTGAGTGAGTGTGTGAGTGAGTAATTGAATGAGTGATTAAGTGAGTGAGTGAGTGAGTGAGTGAGAGTGTGTGAGTGAGTGAGTGAGTGTGTGACTGAGTGTGTGAGTGAGTGGTTGAGTGAGTGAGTGAGTGTGTGACTGAGTGTGTGAGTGAGTGGTTGAGTGAGTGTGTGATTGAGTGAGTGAGTGAGTGAGTGAGTGTGTGATTGAGTGTGAGTGAGTGTGTGAGTGAGTGATTGAGTGATTGAGTGAGTGTGTGTGTGATTGAGTGATTGAGTGTGTGACTGAGTGAGTGGTTGAGTGAGTGTGTGATTGAGTGATTGAGTGAGTGAGTGAGTGTGAGTGAGTGTGTGAGTGAGTGAGTGATTGAGTGATTAAGTGAGTGTGTGATTGAGTGATTGAGTGTGTGACTGAGTGAGTGAGTGAGTGTGTGAGTGAGTGAGTGTGTGAGTGGGTGAGTGAGTGTGTGAATGACTGAGTGAGTGATTGAGTTTGTGATTGATTGAGTGAGTGTGTGAGTAAGTGAGTGAGTGAGTGAGTGTGTGAGTGAGTGTGTGTGTGTAAGTGAGTGAGTGAGTGAGTGAGTGTGTGTGAGAGTAAGTGTGTGTGAGAGTGAGTGAGTGCGTGTGTGAGTGAGTGATTGAGTGAGTGATTGAGTGTGTGAGTGAGTGAGTGATTGAATGAGTGTGTGATTGAGTGATTGAGTGTGTGATTGAGTGATTGAGTGTGTGAGTAAGTGGGTGAGTGAGTGTGTGAGTGAGTGAGTGAGTGAGTGTGTGAGTGGGTGAGTGAGTGACTGAGTGACTGAGTGACTGAGTGACTGAGTGACTGAGTGATTGAGTGAGTGTGTGATTGAGTGAGTGAGTGAGTGAGTATGAGTGAGTGAGTGAGTGAGTGTGAGTGTGTGAGTGTGTGAGTGTGTGAGTGTATGAGTGATTGATTGAGTGAGTGTGTGAGTGAGTGATTGAGTGAGTGATTGAGTGTGTGAGTGAGTGATCGATCGAGTGATTGATTGAGTGTGTGAGTGATTGATCGATCGAGTGGTTGAGTGGTTGAACAAGTGAGTGAGTGTGTGAGTGAGTGTGTGAGTGAGTGATTGAATGAGTGAGTGAGTGTGTGTGAGAGTGAGTGAGTGAGTGAGTGAGTGTGTGAGTGAGTGATTGAGTGAGTGTGTGAGTGAGTGAGTGTGTGAGTGAGTGATTGAATGAGTGATTGAGTGAGTGAGTGAGTGAGTGAGTGTGTGTGAGAGTGAGTGAGTGAGTGAGTGAGTGTGTGAGTGAGTGATTGAGTGAGTGTATGAGTGTGTGAGTGTGTGACTGAGTGTGAGTGAGTGAGTGAGTGAATGAGTGAGTGAGTGAGTGAGTGTGTGAGTGAGTGTGTGAGTGAGTGAGTGTGTGAGTGGGTGAGTGATTGAGTGAGTGTGTGATTGAGTGATTGAGTGTGTGAGTAAGAGGGTGAGTGAGTGTGTGAGTGAGTGAGTGAGTGTGTGAGTGGGTGAGTGAGTGACTGAGTGACTGATTGAGTGTGTAATTGAGTGAGTGAGTGTGTGAGTGAGTGTGTGAGTGAGTGAATGTGTGAGTGAGTGAGTGAGTGTGTGAGTGAGTGAGTGTGTGTGTGAGTGAGTAATTGAATGAGTGATTAAGTGAGTGAGTGATTGATTGAGTGAGTGAGTGATTGAGTGATTGAGTGAGTGAGTGAGTGAGTATGAGTGAGTGAGTGAGTGATTGAGTGTGTGAGTGAGTGAGTGATCGATCGAGTGATTGATTGAGTGTGTGAGTGATTGATCGATCGAGTGATTGAGTGGTTGAACAAGTGAGTGAGTGTGTGAGTGAGTGTGTGAGTGAGTGATTGAATGAGTGATTGAGTGAGTGAGTGAGTGTGTGTGAGAGTGAGTGAGTGAGTGTTAGAGTGTGTGAGTGAGTGATTGAGTGAGTGTGTGAGTGAGTGATTGAGTGTGTGAGTGAGTGATTGAATGAGTGATTGAGTGAGTGAGTAAGTGAGTGATTATTTAAGTGAGTGAGTGAGTGAGTGAGTGTGTGAGTAAGTGTGTGAGTGAGTGGTTGAGTGAGTGAGTGTGTGATTGAGTGAGAGTGAGTGTGTGAGTGAGTGTGAGTGAGTGAGTGAGTGAGTGAGTGAGTGTGTGAGTGGGTGAGTGGGTGAGTGATTGAGTGAGTGATTGAGTGTGTGAGTGAGTGAGTGATTGAATGAGTGTGTGATTGAGTGATTGAGTGTGTGAGTGAGTGAGTGAGTGAGTGTGTGATTGAGTGATTGAGTGATTGAGTGATTGAGTGATTGAGTGTGTGAGTAAGTGGGTGAGTGAGTGTGTGAGTGAGTGAGTGTGTGAGTGGGTGAGTGAGTGACTGAGTGACTGAGTGACTGATTGAGTGTGTGATTGAGTGAGTGAGTGTGTGAGTGAGTGTGTGAGTGAGTGAATGTGTGAGTGAGTGAGTGAGTGTGTGAGTGAGTGTGTGAGTGAGTAATTGAATGAGTGATTAAGTGAGTGAGTGAGTGAGTGAGTGAGTGAGTGATTGATTGATTGAGTGAGTGAGTGAGAGTGTGTGAGTGAGTGAGTGTGTGACTGAGTGTGTGAGTGAGTGGTTGAGTGAGTGTGTGATTGAGTGATTGAGTGAGTGAGTGAGTGAGTGAGTGTGTGATTGAGTGTGAGTGAGTGTGTGAGTGAGTGATTGAGTGATTGAGTGAGTGTGTGTGTGATTGAGTGATTGAGTGTGTGACTGAGTGAGTGGTTGAGTGAGTGTGTGATTGAGTGATTGAGTGAGTGAGTGAGTGTGAGTGAGTGTGTGAGTGAGTGAGTGATTGAGTGATTAAGTGAGTGTGTGATTGAGTGATTGAGTGTGTGACTGAGTGAGTGAGTGAGTGTGTGAGTGAGTGAGTGTGTGAGTGAGTGAGTGAGTGTGTGAATGACTGAGTGAGTGATTGAGTTTGTGATTGATTGAGTGAGTGTGTGAGTAAGTGAGTGAGTGAGTGAGTGAGTGAGTGTGTGAGTGAGTGTGTGTGTGTAAGTGAGTGAGTGAGTGAGTGAGTGTGTGTGAGAGTAAGTGTGTGTGAGAGTGAGTGAGTGCGTGTGTGAGTGAGTGATTAAGTGAGTGATTGAGTGTGTGAGTGAGTGAGTGATTGAATGAGTGTGTGATTGAGTGATTGAGTGTGTGATTGAGTGATTGAGTGTGTGAGTAAGTGGGTGAGTGAGTGTGTGAGTGAGTGAGTGAGTGAGTGTGTGAGTGGGTGAGTGGGTGAGTGAGTGACTAAGTGACTGAGTGACTGAGTGACTGATTGAGTGTGTGATTGAGTGAGTGAGTGTGTGAGTGGGTGTGTGAGTGAGTGAATGTGTGAGTGAGTGAGTGAGTGAGTGAGTGTGTGAGTGAGTGTGTGAGTGAGTAATTGAATGAGTGATTAAGTGAGTGAGTGAGTGAGTGAGTGATTGATTGAGTGAGTGAGTGAGTGAGTGAGTGTGTGAGTGAGTGAGTGAGTGTGTGACTGAGTGTGTGAGTGAGTGGTTGAGTGAGTGTGTGATTGAGTGATTGAGTGATTGAGTGAGTGAGTGAGTGAGTGAGTGTGTGATTGAGTGTGAGTGAGTGTGTGAGTGAGTGATTGAGTGATTGAGTGTGTGACTGAGTGAGTGGTTGAGTGAGTGTGTGATTGAGTGATTGAGTGAGTGAGTGAGTGTGTGATTGAGTGTGAGTGAGTGTGTGAGTGAGTGAGTGATTGAGTGATTAAGTGAGTGTGTGATTGAGTGATTGAGTGTGTGACTGAGTGAGTGAGTGAGTGTGTGAGTGAGTGAGTGTGTGAGTGGGTGAGTGAGTGTGTGAATGACTGAGTGAGTGATTGAGTTTGTGATTGATTGAGTGAGTGTTTGAGTAAGTGAGTGAGTGAGTGAGTGAGTGAGTGAGTGTGTGAGTGAGTGTGTGTGTGTGAGTGAGTGTGTGTGAGAGTGAGTGTGTGTGAGAGTGAGTGAGTGAGTGAGTGTGTGAGTGAGTGATTGAGTGAGTGATTGAGTGTGTGAGTGAGTGATTGAATGAGTGAGTGATTGAGTGTGTGAGTAAGTGAGTGAGTGAGTGAGTGAGTGAGTGAGTGTGTGATTGAGTGATTGAGTGTGTGAGTGTGTGAGTGAGTGATTGAGTGAGTGTGTGATTGAGTGATTGAGTGTGTGAGTGAGTGGGTGAGTGAGTGTGTGAGTGAGTGAGTGAGTGTGTGAGTGGGTGAGTGAGTGAGTGATTGAGTGACTGAGTGAGTGATTGAGTGTGTGATTGAGTGAGTGAGTGTGTGAGTGAGTGTGTGTGTAAGTGAGTGAATGTGTGAGTGAGTGTGTGATTGAATGATTGAGTGTGTGAGTGAGTGTGTGTGAGAGTGAGTGAGTGAGTGAATGAGTGTGTGAGTGAGTGAGTGAGTGTGTAAGTGAGTGATTGAATGAGTGATTGAATGAGTGAGTGAGTGAGTGAGTGAGTGATTGATTGAGTGAGTGTGTGAGTGAGTGAGTGTGTGAGTGAGTGGTTGAGTGAGTGTGTGATTGAGTGATTGAGTGAGTGATTGAATGAGTGAGTGAGTGAGTGAGTGAGTGATTGATTGAGTGAGTGTGTGAGTGAGTGAGTGTGTGAGTGAGTGGTTGAGTGAGTGTGTGATTGAGTGATTGAGTGAGTGAGTGTGTGAGTGTGTGATTGAGTGTGAGTGAGTGAGTGAGTGAGTGTGTGAGTAAATGATTGAGTGAGTGATTGAGTTTGTGAGTGAGTGAGTGAGTGAGTGTGTGAATGACTGAGTGAGTGATTGAGTGTGCGATTGAGTGAGTGAGTGAGTGTGTGAGTGGTTGAGTGAGTGTGTGATTGAGTGATTGAGTGTGTGAGTGAGTGAGTGAGTGAGTGTGAGTGAGTGTGTGAGTGAGTGAGTCTGTGAGTGAGTGGTTGAGTGAGTGTGTGATTGAGTGATTGAGTGAGTGAGTGAGTGTGTGAGTGAGTATGAGTGAGTGAGTGAGTGTGAGTGTGTGAGTGTGTGAGTGATTGATTGTGTGAGTGAGTGTGTGAGTGAGTGAGTGTGTGAGTGAGTGTGTGAGTGAGTGAGTGTGTGAGTGGGTGAGTGAGTGTGTGAGTGATTGAGTGTGGGAGTGAGTGTGTGAGTGAGTGAGTATGTGAGTGAGTGATTGAGTGAGTGTGTGAGTGAGTGTGTGAGTGAGTGTGTGTGAGAGTGAATGAGTGAGTGAATGAGTGTGTGAGTGAGTGACTGAGTGTGTAAGTGAGTGATTGAATGAGTGATTGAGTGAGTAAGTGAGTGAGTGAGTGAGTGATTGATTGAGTGTGTGAGTGAGTGAGTGTGTGAGTGAGTGGTTGAGTGAGTGTGTGATTGAGTGATTGAGTGAGTGAGTGTGTGAGTGTGTGATTGAGTGTGAGTGAGTGAGTGTGTGAGTAAATGATTGAGTGTGTGAGTGAGTGAGTGTGTGAGTGAGTGGTTGAGTGAGTGTGTGATTGAGTGATTGAGTGAATGAGTGTGTGAGTGAGTGACTGAGTGTGTAAGTGAGTGATTGAATGAGTGATTGAGTGAGTGAGTGAGTGAGTGAGTGAGTGATTGATTGAGTGTGTGAGTGAGTGAGTGTGTAAGTGAGTGGTTGAGTGAGTGTGTGATTGAGTGATTGAGTGAGTGAGTGTGTGAGTGAGTGATTGAGTGTGTGAGTGAGTGAGTGTGTGATTGAGTGAGTGTTTGAGTGAGTGTGTGATTGAGTGAGTGAGAGTGTGAGTGAGTGATTGAGTGATTGAGTGTGTGATTGAGTGATTGAGTGTGTGAGTGATTGAGTGAGTGTGTGAGTGAGTGTGTGAGTGGTTGAGTGAGTGTGTGATTGAGTGATTGAGTGTGTGAGTGAGTGAGTGAGTGAGTGTGAGTGAGTTTGTGAGTGAGTCTGTGAGTGAGTGGTTGAGTGAGTGTGTGATTGAGTGATTGAGTGAGTGAGTGAGTGAGTGTGTGAGTGAGTATGAGTGAGTGAGTGAGTGTGAGTGTGTGAGTGTGTGAGTGATTGATTGAGTGAGTGAGTGAGTGTGTGAGTGAGCGGTTGAGTGAGTGTGTGATTGAGTGATTGAGTGAGTGAGTGTGTGAGTGTGTGATTGAGTGTGAGTGAGTGAGTGAGTGAGTGTGTGAGTAAATGATTGAGTGAGTGATTGAGTTTGTGAGTGAGTGAGTGAGTGAGTGAGTGTGTGAATGACTGAGTGAGTGATTGAGTGTGCGATTGAGTGAGTGAGTGAGTGTGTGAGTGGTTGAGTGAGTGTGTGATTGAGTGATTGAGTGTGTGAGTGAGTGAGTGAGTGTGAGTGAGTGTGTGAGTGAGTGAGTCTGGGAGTGAGTGGTTGAGTGAGTGTGTGATTGAGTGATTGAGTGAGTGAGTGAGTGTGTGAGTGAGTATGAGTGAGTGAGTGAGTGTGAGTGTGTGAGTGTGTGAGTGATTGATTGTGTGAGTGAGTGTGTGAGTGAGTGAGTGTGTGAGTGAGTGTGTGAGTGGGTGAGTGAGTGTGTGAGTGATTGAGTGTGGGAGTGAGTGTGTGAGTGAGTGAGTATGTGAGTGAGTGATTGAGTGAGTGTGTGAGTGAGTGTGTGTGAGAGTGAATGAGTGAGTGAATGAGTGTGTGAGTGAGTGACTGAGTGTGTAAGTGAGTGATTGAATGAGTGATTGAGTGAGTAAGTGAGTGAGTGAGTGAGTGATTGATTGAGTGTGTGAGTGAGTGAGTGTGTGAGTGAGTGGTTGAGTGAGTGTGTGATTGAGTGATTGAGTGAGTGAGTGTGTGAGTGTGTGATTGAGTGTGAGTGAGTGAGTGTGTGAGTAAATGATTGAGTGTGTGAGTGAGTGAGTGTGTGAGTGAGTGGTTGAGTGAGTGTGTGATTGAGTGATTGAGTGAATGAGTGTGTGAGTGAGTGACTGAGTGTGTAAGTGAGTGATTGAATGAGTGATTGAGTGAGTGAGTGAGTGAGTGATTGATTGAGTGTGTGAGTGAGTGAGTGTGTAAGTGAGTGGTTGAGTGAGTGTGTGATTGAGTGATTGAGTGAGTGAGTGTGTGAGTGAGTGATTGAGTGTGTGAGTGAGTGAGTGTGTGATTGAGTGAGTGTTTGAGTGAGTGTGTGATTGAGTGAGTGAGAGTGTGAGTGAGTGATTGAGTGATTGAGTGTGTGATTGAGTGATTGAGTGTGTGAGTGAGTGAGTGAGTGTGTGAGTGAGTGAGTGTGTGAGTGAGTGAGTATGTGAGTGGTTGAGTGAGTGTGTGATTGAGTGATTGAGTGTGTGAGTGAGTGAGTGAGTGAGTGTGTGAGTGAGTGAGTGTGTGAGTGGGTGAGTGAGTGTGTGAATGACTGAGTGAGTGATTGAGTTTGTGATTGATTGAGTGAGTGTGTGAGTAAGTGAGTGAGTGAGTGAGTGTGTGAGTGAGTGTGTGTGTGTAAGTGAGTGAGTGAGTGAGTGAGTGTGTGTGAGAGTAAGTGTGTGTGAGAGTGAGTGAGTGCGTGTGTGAGTGAGTGATTGAGTGAGTGATTGAGTGTGTGAGTGAGTGAGTGATTGAATGAGTGTGTGATTGAGTGATTGAGTGTGTGATTGAGTGATTGAGTGTGTGAGTAAGTGGGTGAGTGAGTGTGTGAGTGAGTGAGTGAGTGAGTGTGTGAGTGAGTGATTGAGTGAGTGATTGAGTGTGTGAGTGAGTGAGTGAGTGAGTGATTGAGTGAGTGATTGAGTGTGTGAGTGAGTGAGTGATTGAATGAGTGTGTGATTGAGTGATTGAGTGTGTGATTGAGTGATTGAGTGTGTGATTGAGTGAGTGAGT
>CM077196.1:5532826-5550326 GCA_039654625.1 Rhinogobio ventralis
GAGTGAGTGAGTGTGTGAGTGAGTGTGTGAGTGAGTAATTGAATGAGTGATTAAGTGAGTGAGTGAGTGAGTGAGTGATTGATTGAGTGAGTGAGTGAGTGAGTGAGTGTGTGAGTGAGTGAGTGAGTGTGTGACTGAGTGTGTGAGTGAGTGGTTGAGTGAGTGTGTGATTGAGTGATTGAGTGATTGAGTGAGTGAGTGAGTGAGTGAGTGTGTGATTGAGTGTGAGTGAGTGTGTGAGTGAGTGATTGAGTGATTGAGTGTGTGACTGAGTGAGTGGTTGAGTGAGTGTGTGATTGAGTGATTGAGTGAGTGAGTGAGTGTGTGATTGAGTGTGAGTGAGTGTGTGAGTGAGTGAGTGATTGAGTGATTAAGTGAGTGTGTGATTGAGTGATTGAGTGTGTGACTGAGTGAGTGAGTGAGTGTGTGAGTGAGTGAGTGTGTGAGTGGGTGAGTGAGTGTGTGAATGACTGAGTGAGTGATTGAGTTTGTGATTGATTGAGTGAGTGTTTGAGTAAGTGAGTGAGTGAGTGAGTGAGTGAGTGAGTGTGTGAGTGAGTGTGTGTGTGTGAGTGAGTGTGTGTGAGAGTGAGTGTGTGTGAGAGTGAGTGAGTGAGTGAGTGTGTGAGTGAGTGATTGAGTGAGTGATTGAGTGTGTGAGTGAGTGATTGAATGAGTGAGTGATTGAGTGTGTGAGTAAGTGAGTGAGTGAGTGAGTGAGTGAGTGAGTGAGTGTGTGATTGAGTGATTGAGTGTGTGAGTGTGTGAGTGAGTGATTGAGTGAGTGTGTGATTGAGTGATTGAGTGTGTGAGTGGGTGAGTGAGTGTGTGAGTGAGTGAGTGAGTGTGTGAGTGGGTGAGTGAGTGAGTGATTGAGTGACTGAGTGAGTGATTGAGTGTGTGATTGAGTGAGTGAGTGTGTGAGTGAGTGTGTGTGTAAGTGAGTGAATGTGTGAGTGAGTGTGTGATTGAATGATTGAGTGTGTGAGTGAGTGTGTGTGAGAGTGAGTGAGTGAGTGAATGAGTGTGTGAGTGAGTGAGTGAGTGTGTAAGTGAGTGATTGAATGAGTGATTGAATGAGTGAGTGAGTGAGTGAGTGATTGATTGAGTGAGTGTGTGAGTGAGTGAGTGTGTGAGTGAGTGGTTGAGTGAGTGTGTGATTGAGTGATTGAGTGAGTGATTGAATGAGTGAGTGAGTGAGTGAGTGATTGATTGAGTGAGTGTGTGAGTGAGTGAGTGTGTGAGTGAGTGGTTGAGTGAGTGTGTGATTGAGTGATTGAGTGAGTGAGTGTGTGAGTGTGTGATTGAGTGTGAGTGAGTGAGTGAGTGAGTGTGTGAGTAAATGATTGAGTGAGTGATTGAGTTTGTGAGTGAGTGAGTGAGTGAGTGTGTGAATGACTGAGTGAGTGATTGAGTGTGCGATTGAGTGAGTGAGTGAGTGTGTGAGTGGTTGAGTGAGTGTGTGATTGAGTGATTGAGTGTGTGAGTGAGTGAGTGAGTGAGTGTGAGTGAGTGTGTGAGTGAGTGAGTCTGTGAGTGAGTGGTTGAGTGAGTGTGTGATTGAGTGATTGAGTGAGTGAGTGAGTGTGTGAGTGAGTATGAGTGAGTGAGTGAGTGTGAGTGTGTGAGTGTGTGAGTGATTGATTGTGTGAGTGAGTGTGTGAGTGAGTGAGTGTGTGAGTGAGTGTGTGAGTGAGTGAGTGTGTGAGTGGGTGAGTGAGTGTGTGAGTGATTGAGTGTGGGAGTGAGTGTGTGAGTGAGTGAGTATGTGAGTGAGTGATTGAGTGAGTGTGTGAGTGAGTGTGTGAGTGAGTGTGTGTGAGAGTGAATGAGTGAGTGAATGAGTGTGTGAGTGAGTGACTGAGTGTGTAAGTGAGTGATTGAATGAGTGATTGAGTGAGTAAGTGAGTGAGTGAGTGAGTGATTGATTGAGTGTGTGAGTGAGTGAGTGTGTGAGTGAGTGGTTGAGTGAGTGTGTGATTGAGTGATTGAGTGAGTGAGTGTGTGAGTGTGTGATTGAGTGTGAGTGAGTGAGTGTGTGAGTAAATGATTGAGTGTGTGAGTGAGTGAGTGTGTGAGTGAGTGGTTGAGTGAGTGTGTGATTGAGTGATTGAGTGAATGAGTGTGTGAGTGAGTGACTGAGTGTGTAAGTGAGTGATTGAATGAGTGATTGAGTGAGTGAGTGAGTGAGTGAGTGAGTGATTGATTGAGTGTGTGAGTGAGTGAGTGTGTAAGTGAGTGGTTGAGTGAGTGTGTGATTGAGTGATTGAGTGAGTGAGTGTGTGAGTGAGTGAGTGAGTGTGTGAATGACTGAGTGAGTGATTGAGTTTGTGATTGATTGAGTGAGTGTGTGAGTAAGTGAGTGAGTGAGTGAGTGAGTGAGTGTGTGAGTGAGTGTGTGTGTGTAAGTGAGTGAGTGAGTGAGTGTGTGTGAGAGTAAGTGTGTGTGAGAGTGAGTGAGTGCGTGTGTGAGTGAGTGATTAAGTGAGTGATTGAGTGTGTGAGTGAGTGAGTGATTGAATGAGTGTGTGATTGAGTGATTGAGTGTGTGATTGAGTGATTGAGTGTGTGAGTAAGTGGGTGAGTGAGTGTGTGAGTGAGTGAGTGAGTGAGTGTGTGAGTGGGTGAGTGGGTGAGTGAGTGACTAAGTGACTGAGTGACTGAGTGACTGATTGAGTGTGTGATTGAGTGAGTGAGTGTGTGAGTGGGTGTGTGAGTGAGTGAATGTGTGAGTGAGTGAGTGAGTGAGTGAGTGTGTGAGTGAGTGTGTGAGTGAGTAATTGAATGAGTGATTAAGTGAGTGAGTGAGTGAGTGAGTGATTGATTGAGTGAGTGAGTGAGTGAGTGAGTGTGTGAGTGAGTGAGTGAGTGTGTGACTGAGTGTGTGAGTGAGTGGTTGAGTGAGTGTGTGATTGAGTGATTGAGTGATTGAGTGAGTGAGTGAGTGAGTGAGTGTGTGATTGAGTGTGAGTGAGTGTGTGAGTGAGTGATTGAGTGATTGAGTGTGTGACTGAGTGAGTGGTTGAGTGAGTGTGTGATTGAGTGATTGAGTGAGTGAGTGAGTGTGTGATTGAGTGTGAGTGAGTGTGTGAGTGAGTGAGTGATTGAGTGATTAAGTGAGTGTGTGATTGAGTGATTGAGTGTGTGACTGAGTGAGTGAGTGAGTGTGTGAGTGAGTGAGTGTGTGAGTGGGTGAGTGAGTGTGTGAATGACTGAGTGAGTGATTGAGTTTGTGATTGATTGAGTGAGTGTTTGAGTAAGTGAGTGAGTGAGTGAGTGAGTGAGTGAGTGTGTGAGTGAGTGTGTGTGTGTGAGTGAGTGTGTGTGAGAGTGAGTGTGTGTGAGAGTGAGTGAGTGAGTGAGTGTGTGAGTGAGTGATTGAGTGAGTGATTGAGTGTGTGAGTGAGTGATTGAATGAGTGAGTGATTGAGTGTGTGAGTAAGTGAGTGAGTGAGTGAGTGAGTGAGTGAGTGAGTGTGTGATTGAGTGATTGAGTGTGTGAGTGTGTGAGTGAGTGATTGAGTGAGTGTGTGATTGAGTGATTGAGTGTGTGAGTGAGTGGGTGAGTGAGTGTGTGAGTGAGTGAGTGAGTGTGTGAGTGGGTGAGTGAGTGAGTGATTGAGTGACTGAGTGAGTGATTGAGTGTGTGATTGAGTGAGTGAGTGTGTGAGTGAGTGTGTGTGTAAGTGAGTGAATGTGTGAGTGAGTGTGTGATTGAATGATTGAGTGTGTGAGTGAGTGTGTGTGAGAGTGAGTGAGTGAGTGAATGAGTGTGTGAGTGAGTGAGTGAGTGTGTAAGTGAGTGATTGAATGAGTGATTGAATGAGTGAGTGAGTGAGTGAGTGATTGATTGAGTGAGTGTGTGAGTGAGTGAGTGTGTGAGTGAGTGGTTGAGTGAGTGTGTGATTGAGTGATTGAGTGAGTGATTGAATGAGTGAGTGAGTGAGTGAGTGATTGATTGAGTGAGTGTGTGAGTGAGTGAGTGTGTGAGTGAGTGGTTGAGTGAGTGTGTGATTGAGTGATTGAGTGAGTGAGTGTGTGAGTGTGTGATTGAGTGTGAGTGAGTGAGTGAGTGAGTGTGTGAGTAAATGATTGAGTGAGTGATTGAGTTTGTGAGTGAGTGAGTGAGTGAGTGTGTGAATGACTGAGTGAGTGATTGAGTGTGCGATTGAGTGAGTGAGTGAGTGTGTGAGTGGTTGAGTGAGTGTGTGATTGAGTGATTGAGTGTGTGAGTGAGTGAGTGAGTGAGTGTGAGTGAGTGTGTGAGTGAGTGAGTCTGTGAGTGAGTGGTTGAGTGAGTGTGTGATTGAGTGATTGAGTGAGTGAGTGAGTGTGTGAGTGAGTATGAGTGAGTGAGTGAGTGTGAGTGTGTGAGTGTGTGAGTGATTGATTGTGTGAGTGAGTGTGTGAGTGAGTGAGTGTGTGAGTGAGTGTGTGAGTGAGTGAGTGTGTGAGTGGGTGAGTGAGTGTGTGAGTGATTGAGTGTGGGAGTGAGTGTGTGAGTGAGTGAGTATGTGAGTGAGTGATTGAGTGAGTGTGTGAGTGAGTGTGTGAGTGAGTGTGTGTGAGAGTGAATGAGTGAGTGAATGAGTGTGTGAGTGAGTGACTGAGTGTGTAAGTGAGTGATTGAATGAGTGATTGAGTGAGTAAGTGAGTGAGTGAGTGAGTGATTGATTGAGTGTGTGAGTGAGTGAGTGTGTGAGTGAGTGGTTGAGTGAGTGTGTGATTGAGTGATTGAGTGAGTGAGTGTGTGAGTGTGTGATTGAGTGTGAGTGAGTGAGTGTGTGAGTAAATGATTGAGTGTGTGAGTGAGTGAGTGTGTGAGTGAGTGGTTGAGTGAGTGTGTGATTGAGTGATTGAGTGAATGAGTGTGTGAGTGAGTGACTGAGTGTGTAAGTGAGTGATTGAATGAGTGATTGAGTGAGTGAGTGAGTGAGTGAGTGAGTGATTGATTGAGTGTGTGAGTGAGTGAGTGTGTAAGTGAGTGGTTGAGTGAGTGTGTGATTGAGTGATTGAGTGAGTGAGTGTGTGAGTGAGTGAGTGAGTGTGTGAATGACTGAGTGAGTGATTGAGTTTGTGATTGATTGAGTGAGTGTGTGAGTAAGTGAGTGAGTGAGTGAGTGAGTGAGTGTGTGAGTGAGTGTGTGTGTGTAAGTGAGTGAGTGAGTGAGTGTGTGTGAGAGTAAGTGTGTGTGAGAGTGAGTGAGTGCGTGTGTGAGTGAGTGATTAAGTGAGTGATTGAGTGTGTGAGTGAGTGAGTGATTGAATGAGTGTGTGATTGAGTGATTGAGTGTGTGATTGAGTGATTGAGTGTGTGAGTAAGTGGGTGAGTGAGTGTGTGAGTGAGTGAGTGAGTGAGTGTGTGAGTGGGTGAGTGGGTGAGTGAGTGACTAAGTGACTGAGTGACTGAGTGACTGATTGAGTGTGTGATTGAGTGAGTGAGTGTGTGAGTGGGTGTGTGAGTGAGTGAATGTGTGAGTGAGTGAGTGAGTGAGTGAGTGTGTGAGTGAGTGTGTGAGTGAGTAATTGAATGAGTGATTAAGTGAGTGAGTGAGTGAGTGAGTGATTGATTGAGTGAGTGAGTGAGTGAGTGAGTGTGTGAGTGAGTGAGTGAGTGTGTGACTGAGTGTGTGAGTGAGTGGTTGAGTGAGTGTGTGATTGAGTGATTGAGTGATTGAGTGAGTGAGTGAGTGAGTGAGTGTGTGATTGAGTGTGAGTGAGTGTGTGAGTGAGTGATTGAGTGATTGAGTGTGTGACTGAGTGAGTGGTTGAGTGAGTGTGTGATTGAGTGATTGAGTGAGTGAGTGAGTGTGTGATTGAGTGTGAGTGAGTGTGTGAGTGAGTGAGTGATTGAGTGATTAAGTGAGTGTGTGATTGAGTGATTGAGTGTGTGACTGAGTGAGTGAGTGAGTGTGTGAGTGAGTGAGTGTGTGAGTGGGTGAGTGAGTGTGTGAATGACTGAGTGAGTGATTGAGTTTGTGATTGATTGAGTGAGTGTTTGAGTAAGTGAGTGAGTGAGTGAGTGAGTGAGTGAGTGTGTGAGTGAGTGTGTGTGTGTGAGTGAGTGTGTGTGAGAGTGAGTGTGTGTGAGAGTGAGTGAGTGAGTGAGTGTGTGAGTGAGTGATTGAGTGAGTGATTGAGTGTGTGAGTGAGTGATTGAATGAGTGAGTGATTGAGTGTGTGAGTAAGTGAGTGAGTGAGTGAGTGAGTGAGTGAGTGAGTGTGTGATTGAGTGATTGAGTGTGTGAGTGTGTGAGTGAGTGATTGAGTGAGTGTGTGATTGAGTGATTGAGTGTGTGAGTGAGTGGGTGAGTGAGTGTGTGAGTGAGTGAGTGAGTGTGTGAGTGGGTGAGTGAGTGAGTGATTGAGTGACTGAGTGAGTGATTGAGTGTGTGATTGAGTGAGTGAGTGTGTGAGTGAGTGTGTGTGTAAGTGAGTGAATGTGTGAGTGAGTGTGTGATTGAATGATTGAGTGTGTGAGTGAGTGTGTGTGAGAGTGAGTGAGTGAGTGAATGAGTGTGTGAGTGAGTGAGTGAGTGTGTAAGTGAGTGATTGAATGAGTGATTGAATGAGTGAGTGAGTGAGTGAGTGATTGATTGAGTGAGTGTGTGAGTGAGTGAGTGTGTGAGTGAGTGGTTGAGTGAGTGTGTGATTGAGTGATTGAGTGAGTGATTGAATGAGTGAGTGAGTGAGTGAGTGATTGATTGAGTGAGTGTGTGAGTGAGTGAGTGTGTGAGTGAGTGGTTGAGTGAGTGTGTGATTGAGTGATTGAGTGAGTGAGTGTGTGAGTGTGTGATTGAGTGTGAGTGAGTGAGTGAGTGAGTGTGTGAGTAAATGATTGAGTGAGTGATTGAGTTTGTGAGTGAGTGAGTGAGTGAGTGTGTGAATGACTGAGTGAGTGATTGAGTGTGCGATTGAGTGAGTGAGTGAGTGTGTGAGTGGTTGAGTGAGTGTGTGATTGAGTGATTGAGTGTGTGAGTGAGTGAGTGAGTGAGTGTGAGTGAGTGTGTGAGTGAGTGAGTCTGTGAGTGAGTGGTTGAGTGAGTGTGTGATTGAGTGATTGAGTGAGTGAGTGAGTGTGTGAGTGAGTATGAGTGAGTGAGTGAGTGTGAGTGTGTGAGTGTGTGAGTGATTGATTGTGTGAGTGAGTGTGTGAGTGAGTGAGTGTGTGAGTGAGTGTGTGAGTGAGTGAGTGTGTGAGTGGGTGAGTGAGTGTGTGAGTGATTGAGTGTGGGAGTGAGTGTGTGAGTGAGTGAGTATGTGAGTGAGTGATTGAGTGAGTGTGTGAGTGAGTGTGTGAGTGAGTGTGTGTGAGAGTGAATGAGTGAGTGAATGAGTGTGTGAGTGAGTGACTGAGTGTGTAAGTGAGTGATTGAATGAGTGATTGAGTGAGTAAGTGAGTGAGTGAGTGAGTGATTGATTGAGTGTGTGAGTGAGTGAGTGTGTGAGTGAGTGGTTGAGTGAGTGTGTGATTGAGTGATTGAGTGAGTGAGTGTGTGAGTGTGTGATTGAGTGTGAGTGAGTGAGTGTGTGAGTAAATGATTGAGTGTGTGAGTGAGTGAGTGTGTGAGTGAGTGGTTGAGTGAGTGTGTGATTGAGTGATTGAGTGAATGAGTGTGTGAGTGAGTGACTGAGTGTGTAAGTGAGTGATTGAATGAGTGATTGAGTGAGTGAGTGAGTGAGTGAGTGAGTGAGTGATTGATTGAGTGTGTGAGTGAGTGAGTGTGTAAGTGAGTGGTTGAGTGAGTGTGTGATTGAGTGATTGAGTGAGTGAGTGTGTGAGTGAGTGATTGAGTGTGTGAGTGAGTGAGTGTGTGATTGAGTGAGTGTTTGAGTGAGTGTGTGATTGAGTGAGTGAGAGTGTGAGTGAGTGATTGAGTGATTGAGTGTGTGATTGAGTGATTGAGTGTGTGAGTGATTGAGTGAGTGTGTGAGTGAGTGTGTGAGTGGTTGAGTGAGTGTGTGATTGAGTGATTGAGTGTGTGAGTGAGTGAGTGAGTGAGTGTGAGTGAGTTTGTGAGTGAGTCTGTGAGTGAGTGGTTGAGTGAGTGTGTGATTGAGTGATTGAGTGAGTGAGTGAGTGAGTGTGTGAGTGAGTATGAGTGAGTGAGTGAGTGTGAGTGTGTGAGTGTGTGAGTGATTGATTGAGTGAGTGAGTGAGTGTGTGAGTGAGCGGTTGAGTGAGTGTGTGATTGAGTGATTGAGTGAGTGAGTGTGTGAGTGTGTGATTGAGTGTGAGTGAGTGAGTGAGTGAGTGTGTGAGTAAATGATTGAGTGAGTGATTGAGTTTGTGAGTGAGTGAGTGAGTGAGTGAGTGTGTGAATGACTGAGTGAGTGATTGAGTGTGCGATTGAGTGAGTGAGTGAGTGTGTGAGTGGTTGAGTGAGTGTGTGATTGAGTGATTGAGTGTGTGAGTGAGTGAGTGAGTGTGTGTGAGAGTGAGTGAGTGAGTGTTAGAGTGTGTGAGTGAGTGATTGAGTGAGTGTGTGAGTGAGTGATTGAGTGTGTGAGTGAGTGATTGAATGAGTGATTGAGTGAGTGAGTAAGTGAGTGATTATTTAAGTGAGTAAGTGAGTGAGTGAGTGTGTGAGTAAGTGTGTGAGTGTGGTTGAGTAAGTGAGTGTGTGATTGAGTGAGAGTGAGTGTGTGAGTGAGTGTGAGTGAGTGAGTGAGTGAGTGAGTGAGTGTGTGAGTGAGTGTGTGAGTGTGTGAGTGGGTGAGTGATTGAGTGAGTGATTGAGTGTGTGAGTGAGTGAGTGATTGAATGAGTGTGTGATTGAGTGATTGAGTGTGTGAGTGAGTGAGTGAGTGAGTGTGTGAGTGAGTGATTGAGTGAGTGTGTGATTGAGTGATTGAGTGATTGAGTGATTGAGTGATTGAGTGTGTGAGTAAGTGGGTGAGTGAGTGTGTGAGTGAGTGAGTGTGTGAGTGGGTGAGTGAGTGACTGAGTGACTGATTGAGTGTGTGATTGAGTGAGTGAGTGTGTGAGTGAGTGTGTGAGTGAGTGAATGTGTGAGTGAGTGAGTGAGTGTGTGAGTGAGTGTGTGAGTGAGTAATTGAATGAGTGATTAAGTGAGTGAGTGAGTGAGTGAGTGAGAGTGTGTGAGTGAGTGAGTGAGTGTGTGACTGAGTGTGTGAGTGAGTGGTTGAGTGAGTGAGTGAGTGTGTGACTGAGTGTGTGAGTGAGTGGTTGAGTGAGTGTGTGATTGAGTGAGTGAGTGAGTGAGTGAGTGTGTGATTGAGTGTGAGTGAGTGTGTGAGTGAGTGATTGAGTGATTGAGTGAGTGTGTGTGTGATTGAGTGAATGAGTGTGTGACTGAGTGAGTGGTTGAGTGAGTGTGTGATTGAGTGATTGAGTGAGTGAGTGAGTGTGAGTGAGTGTGTGAGTGAGTGAGTGATTGAGTGATTAAGTGAGTGTGTGAGTGAGTGATTGAGTGTGTGAGTGAGTGATTGAATGAGTGATTGAGTGAGTGAGTAAGTGAGTGATTATTTAAGTGAGTAAGTGAGTGAGTGATTGAGTGTGTGAGTGAGTGATTGAATGAGTGATTGAGTGAGTGAGTAAGTGAGTGATTATTTAAGTGAGTAAGTGAGTGAGTGAGTGTGTGAGTAAGTGTGTGAGTGAGTGGTTGAGTAAGTGAGTGTGTGACTGAGTGAGAGTGAGTGTGTGAGTGAGTGTGAGTGAGTGAGTGAGTGAGTGAGTGAGTGTGTGAGTGAGTGTGTGAGTGTGTGAGTGGGTGAGTTATTGAGTGAGTGATTGAGTGTGTGAGTGAGTGAGTGATTGAATGAGTGTGTGATTGAGTGATTGAGTGTGTGAGTGAGTGAGTGAGTGAGTGTGTGAGTGAGTGATTGAGTGAGTGTGTGATTGAGTGATTGAGTGATTGAGTGATTGAGTGATTGAGTGTGTGAGTAAGTGGGTGAGTGAGTGTGTGAGTGAGTGAGTGTGTGAGTGGGTGAGTGAGTGACTGAGTGACTGATTGAGTGTGTGATTGAGTGAGTGAGTGTGTGAGTGAGTGTGTGAGTGAGTGAATGTGTGAGTGAGTGAGTGAGTGTGTGAGTGAGTGTGTGAGTGAGTAATTGAATGAGTGATTAAGTGAGTGAGTGAGTGAGTGAGTGAGAGTGTGTGAGTGAGTGAGTGAGTGTGTGACTGAGTGTGTGAGTGAGTGGTTGAGTGAGTGAGTGAGTGTGTGACTGAGTGTGTGAGTGAGTGGTTGAGTGAGTGTGTGATTGAGTGAGTGAGTGAGTGAGTGAGTGTGTGATTGAGTGTGAGTGAGTGTGTGAGTGAGTGATTGAGTGATTGAGTGAGTGTGTGTGTGATTGAGTGATTGAGTGTGTGACTGAGTGAGTGGTTGAGTGAGTGTGTGATTGAGTGATTGAGTGAGTGAGTGAGTGTGAGTGAGTGTGTGAGTGAGTGAGTGATTGAGTGATTAAGTGAGTGTGTGATTGAGTGATTGAGTGTGTGACTGAGTGAGTGAGTGAGTGTGTGAGTGAGTGAGTGTGTGAGTGGGTGAGTGAGTGTGTGAATGACTGAGTGAGTGATTGAGTTTGTGATTGATTGAGTGAGTGTGTGAGTAAGTGAGTGAGTGAGTGAGTGTGTGAGTGAGTGTGTGTGTGTAAGTGAGTGAGTGAGTGAGTGAGTGTGTGTGAGAGTAAGTGTGTGTGAGAGTGAGTGAGTGCGTGTGTGAGTGAGTGATTGAGTGAGTGATTGAGTGTGTGAGTGAGTGAGTGATTGAATGAGTGTGTGATTGAGTGATTGAGTGTGTGATTGAGTGATTGAGTGTGTGAGTAAGTGGGTGAGTGAGTGTGTGAGTGAGTGAGTGAGTGAGTGTGTGAGTGGGTGAGTGAGTGACTGAGTGACTGAGTGACTGAGTGACTGAGTGACTGAGTGATTGAGTGAGTGTGTGATTGAGTGAGTGAGTGAGTGAGTATGAGTGAGTGAGTGAGTGAGTGTGAGTGTGTGAGTGTGTGAGTGTGTGAGTGTATGAGTGATTGATTGAGTGAGTGTGTGAGTGAGTGATTGAGTGAGTGATTGAGTGTGTGAGTGAGTGATCGATCGAGTGATTGATTGAGTGTGTGAGTGATTGATCGATCGAGTGGTTGAGTGGTTGAACAAGTGAGTGAGTGTGTGAGTGAGTGTGTGAGTGAGTGATTGAATGAGTGAGTGAGTGTGTGTGAGAGTGAGTGAGTGAGTGAGTGAGTGTGTGAGTGAGTGATTGAGTGAGTGTGTGAGTGAGTGAGTGTGTGAGTGAGTGATTGAATGAGTGATTGAGTGAGTGAGTGAGTGAGTGAGTGTGTGTGAGAGTGAGTGAGTGAGTGAGTGAGTGTGTGAGTGAGTGATTGAGTGAGTGTATGAGTGTGTGAGTGTGTGACTGAGTGTGAGTGAGTGAGTGAGTGAATGAGTGAGTGAGTGAGTGAGTGTGTGAGTGAGTGTGTGAGTGAGTGAGTGTGTGAGTGGGTGAGTGATTGAGTGAGTGTGTGATTGAGTGATTGAGTGTGTGAGTAAGAGGGTGAGTGAGTGTGTGAGTGAGTGAGTGAGTGTGTGAGTGGGTGAGTGAGTGACTGAGTGACTGATTGAGTGTGTAATTGAGTGAGTGAGTGTGTGAGTGAGTGTGTGAGTGAGTGAATGTGTGAGTGAGTGAGTGAGTGTGTGAGTGAGTGAGTGTGTGTGTGAGTGAGTAATTGAATGAGTGATTAAGTGAGTGAGTGATTGATTGAGTGAGTGAGTGATTGAGTGATTGAGTGAGTGAGTGAGTGAGTATGAGTGAGTGAGTGAGTGATTGAGTGTGTGAGTGAGTGAGTGATCGATCGAGTGATTGATTGAGTGTGTGAGTGATTGATCGATCGAGTGATTGAGTGGTTGAACAAGTGAGTGAGTGTGTGAGTGAGTGTGTGAGTGAGTGATTGAATGAGTGATTGAGTGAGTGAGTGAGTGTGTGTGAGAGTGAGTGAGTGAGTGTTAGAGTGTGTGAGTGAGTGATTGAGTGAGTGTGTGAGTGAGTGATTGAGTGTGTGAGTGAGTGATTGAATGAGTGATTGAGTGAGTGAGTAAGTGAGTGATTATTTAAGTGAGTGAGTGAGTGAGTGAGTGTGTGAGTAAGTGTGTGAGTGAGTGGTTGAGTGAGTGAGTGTGTGATTGAGTGAGAGTGAGTGTGTGAGTGAGTGTGAGTGAGTGAGTGAGTGAGTGAGTGAGTGTGTGAGTGGGTGAGTGGGTGAGTGATTGAGTGAGTGATTGAGTGTGTGAGTGAGTGAGTGATTGAATGAGTGTGTGATTGAGTGATTGAGTGTGTGAGTGAGTGAGTGAGTGAGTGTGTGATTGAGTGATTGAGTGATTGAGTGATTGAGTGATTGAGTGTGTGAGTAAGTGGGTGAGTGAGTGTGTGAGTGAGTGAGTGTGTGAGTGGGTGAGTGAGTGACTGAGTGACTGAGTGACTGATTGAGTGTGTGATTGAGTGAGTGAGTGTGTGAGTGAGTGTGTGAGTGAGTGAATGTGTGAGTGAGTGAGTGAGTGTGTGAGTGAGTGTGTGAGTGAGTAATTGAATGAGTGATTAAGTGAGTGAGTGAGTGAGTGAGTGAGTGAGTGATTGATTGATTGATTGAGTGAGTGAGTGAGAGTGTGTGAGTGAGTGAGTGTGTGACTGAGTGTGTGAGTGAGTGGTTGAGTGAGTGTGTGATTGAGTGATTGAGTGAGTGAGTGAGTGAGTGAGTGTGTGATTGAGTGTGAGTGAGTGTGTGAGTGAGTGATTGAGTGATTGAGTGAGTGTGTGTGTGATTGAGTGATTGAGTGTGTGACTGAGTGAGTGGTTGAGTGAGTGTGTGATTGAGTGATTGAGTGAGTGAGTGAGTGTGAGTGAGTGTGTGAGTGAGTGAGTGATTGAGTGATTAAGTGAGTGTGTGATTGAGTGATTGAGTGTGTGACTGAGTGAGTGAGTGAGTGTGTGAGTGAGTGAGTGTGTGAGTGAGTGAGTGAGTGTGTGAATGACTGAGTGAGTGATTGAGTTTGTGATTGATTGAGTGAGTGTGTGAGTAAGTGAGTGAGTGAGTGAGTGAGTGAGTGTGTGAGTGAGTGTGTGTGTGTAAGTGAGTGAGTGAGTGAGTGAGTGTGTGTGAGAGTAAGTGTGTGTGAGAGTGAGTGAGTGCGTGTGTGAGTGAGTGATTAAGTGAGTGATTGAGTGTGTGAGTGAGTGAGTGATTGAATGAGTGTGTGATTGAGTGATTGAGTGTGTGATTGAGTGATTGAGTGTGTGAGTAAGTGGGTGAGTGAGTGTGTGAGTGAGTGAGTGAGTGAGTGTGTGAGTGGGTGAGTGGGTGAGTGAGTGACTAAGTGACTGAGTGACTGAGTGACTGATTGAGTGTGTGATTGAGTGAGTGAGTGTGTGAGTGGGTGTGTGAGTGAGTGAATGTGTGAGTGAGTGAGTGAGTGAGTGAGTGTGTGAGTGAGTGTGTGAGTGAGTAATTGAATGAGTGATTAAGTGAGTGAGTGAGTGAGTGAGTGATTGATTGAGTGAGTGAGTGAGTGAGTGAGTGTGTGAGTGAGTGAGTGAGTGTGTGACTGAGTGTGTGAGTGAGTGGTTGAGTGAGTGTGTGATTGAGTGATTGAGTGATTGAGTGAGTGAGTGAGTGAGTGAGTGTGTGATTGAGTGTGAGTGAGTGTGTGAGTGAGTGATTGAGTGATTGAGTGTGTGACTGAGTGAGTGGTTGAGTGAGTGTGTGATTGAGTGATTGAGTGAGTGAGTGAGTGTGTGATTGAGTGTGAGTGAGTGTGTGAGTGAGTGAGTGATTGAGTGATTAAGTGAGTGTGTGATTGAGTGATTGAGTGTGTGACTGAGTGAGTGAGTGAGTGTGTGAGTGAGTGAGTGTGTGAGTGGGTGAGTGAGTGTGTGAATGACTGAGTGAGTGATTGAGTTTGTGATTGATTGAGTGAGTGTTTGAGTAAGTGAGTGAGTGAGTGAGTGAGTGAGTGAGTGTGTGAGTGAGTGTGTGTGTGTGAGTGAGTGTGTGTGAGAGTGAGTGTGTGTGAGAGTGAGTGAGTGAGTGAGTGTGTGAGTGAGTGATTGAGTGAGTGATTGAGTGTGTGAGTGAGTGATTGAATGAGTGAGTGATTGAGTGTGTGAGTAAGTGAGTGAGTGAGTGAGTGAGTGAGTGAGTGTGTGATTGAGTGATTGAGTGTGTGAGTGTGTGAGTGAGTGATTGAGTGAGTGTGTGATTGAGTGATTGAGTGTGTGAGTGAGTGGGTGAGTGAGTGTGTGAGTGAGTGAGTGAGTGTGTGAGTGGGTGAGTGAGTGAGTGATTGAGTGACTGAGTGAGTGATTGAGTGTGTGATTGAGTGAGTGAGTGTGTGAGTGAGTGTGTGTGTAAGTGAGTGAATGTGTGAGTGAGTGTGTGATTGAATGATTGAGTGTGTGAGTGAGTGTGTGTGAGAGTGAGTGAGTGAGTGAATGAGTGTGTGAGTGAGTGAGTGAGTGTGTAAGTGAGTGATTGAATGAGTGATTGAATGAGTGAGTGAGTGAGTGAGTGAGTGATTGATTGAGTGAGTGTGTGAGTGAGTGAGTGTGTGAGTGAGTGGTTGAGTGAGTGTGTGATTGAGTGATTGAGTGAGTGATTGAATGAGTGAGTGAGTGAGTGAGTGAGTGATTGATTGAGTGAGTGTGTGAGTGAGTGAGTGTGTGAGTGAGTGGTTGAGTGAGTGTGTGATTGAGTGATTGAGTGAGTGAGTGTGTGAGTGTGTGATTGAGTGTGAGTGAGTGAGTGAGTGAGTGTGTGAGTAAATGATTGAGTGAGTGATTGAGTTTGTGAGTGAGTGAGTGAGTGAGTGTGTGAATGACTGAGTGAGTGATTGAGTGTGCGATTGAGTGAGTGAGTGAGTGTGTGAGTGGTTGAGTGAGTGTGTGATTGAGTGATTGAGTGTGTGAGTGAGTGAGTGAGTGAGTGTGAGTGAGTGTGTGAGTGAGTGAGTCTGTGAGTGAGTGGTTGAGTGAGTGTGTGATTGAGTGATTGAGTGAGTGAGTGAGTGTGTGAGTGAGTATGAGTGAGTGAGTGAGTGTGAGTGTGTGAGTGTGTGAGTGATTGATTGTGTGAGTGAGTGTGTGAGTGA
Organism: Rhinogobio ventralis; assembly: GCA_039654625.1. Classification (NCBI taxonomy): domain Eukaryota; kingdom Metazoa; phylum Chordata; class Actinopteri; order Cypriniformes; family Gobionidae; genus Rhinogobio; species Rhinogobio ventralis. The sequence goes on from CM077196.1 coordinate 5,547,915, forward strand.
GTGAGTGTGTGAGTGAGTGTGTGAGTGAGTGAGTGTGTGAGTGGGTGAGTGAGTGTGTGAGTGATTGAGTGTGGGAGTGAGTGTGTGAGTGAGTGAGTATGTGAGTGAGTGATTGAGTGAGTGTGTGAGTGAGTGTGTGAGTGAGTGTGTGTGAGAGTGAATGAGTGAGTGAATGAGTGTGTGAGTGAGTGACTGAGTGTGTAAGTGAGTGATTGAATGAGTGATTGAGTGAGTAAGTGAGTGAGTGAGTGAGTGATTGATTGAGTGTGTGAGTGAGTGAGTGTGTGAGTGAGTGGTTGAGTGAGTGTGTGATTGAGTGATTGAGTGAGTGAGTGTGTGAGTGTGTGATTGAGTGTGAGTGAGTGAGTGTGTGAGTAAATGATTGAGTGTGTGAGTGAGTGAGTGTGTGAGTGAGTGGTTGAGTGAGTGTGTGATTGAGTGATTGAGTGAATGAGTGTGTGAGTGAGTGACTGAGTGTGTAAGTGAGTGATTGAATGAGTGATTGAGTGAGTGAGTGAGTGAGTGAGTGAGTGATTGATTGAGTGTGTGAGTGAGTGAGTGTGTAAGTGAGTGGTTGAGTGAGTGTGTGATTGAGTGATTGAGTGAGTGAGTGTGTGAGTGAGTGATTGAGTGTGTGAGTGAGTGAGTGTGTGATTGAGTGAGTGTTTGAGTGAGTGTGTGATTGAGTGAGTGAGAGTGTGAGTGAGTGATTGAGTGATTGAGTGTGTGATTGAGTGATTGAGTGTGTGAGTGATTGAGTGAGTGTGTGAGTGAGTGTGTGAGTGGTTGAGTGAGTGTGTGATTGAGTGATTGAGTGTGTGAGTGAGTGAGTGAGTGAGTGTGAGTGAGTTTGTGAGTGAGTCTGTGAGTGAGTGGTTGAGTGAGTGTGTGATTGAGTGATTGAGTGAGTGAGTGAGTGAGTGTGTGAGTGAGTATGAGTGAGTGAGTGAGTGTGAGTGTGTGAGTGTGTGAGTGATTGATTGAGTGAGTGAGTGAGTGTGTGAGTGAGCGGTTGAGTGAGTGTGTGATTGAGTGATTGAGTGAGTGAGTGTGTGAGTGTGTGATTGAGTGTGAGTGAGTGAGTGAGTGAGTGTGTGAGTAAATGATTGAGTGAGTGATTGAGTTTGTGAGTGAGTGAGTGAGTGAGTGAGTGTGTGAATGACTGAGTGAGTGATTGAGTGTGCGATTGAGTGAGTGAGTGAGTGTGTGAGTGGTTGAGTGAGTGTGTGATTGAGTGATTGAGTGTGTGAGTGAGTGAGTGAGTGTGAGTGAGTGTGTGAGTGAGTGAGTCTGGGAGTGAGTGGTTGAGTGAGTGTGTGATTGAGTGATTGAGTGAGTGAGTGAGTGTGTGAGTGAGTATGAGTGAGTGAGTGAGTGTGAGTGTGTGAGTGTGTGAGTGATTGATTGTGTGAGTGAGTGTGTGAGTGAGTGAGTGTGTGAGTGAGTGTGTGAGTGGGTGAGTGAGTGTGTGAGTGATTGAGTGTGGGAGTGAGTGTGTGAGTGAGTGAGTATGTGAGTGAGTGATTGAGTGAGTGTGTGAGTGAGTGTGTGTGAGAGTGAATGAGTGAGTGAATGAGTGTGTGAGTGAGTGACTGAGTGTGTAAGTGAGTGATTGAATGAGTGATTGAGTGAGTAAGTGAGTGAGTGAGTGAGTGATTGATTGAGTGTGTGAGTGAGTGAGTGTGTGAGTGAGTGGTTGAGTGAGTGTGTGATTGAGTGATTGAGTGAGTGAGTGTGTGAGTGTGTGATTGAGTGTGAGTGAGTGAGTGTGTGAGTAAATGATTGAGTGTGTGAGTGAGTGAGTGTGTGAGTGAGTGGTTGAGTGAGTGTGTGATTGAGTGATTGAGTGAATGAGTGTGTGAGTGAGTGACTGAGTGTGTAAGTGAGTGATTGAATGAGTGATTGAGTGAGTGAGTGAGTGAGTGATTGATTGAGTGTGTGAGTGAGTGAGTGTGTAAGTGAGTGGTTGAGTGAGTGTGTGATTGAGTGATTGAGTGAGTGAGTGTGTGAGTGAGTGATTGAGTGTGTGAGTGAGTGAGTGTGTGATTGAGTGAGTGTTTGAGTGAGTGTGTGATTGAGTGAGTGAGAGTGTGAGTGAGTGATTGAGTGATTGAGTGTGTGATTGAGTGATTGAGTGTGTGAGTGAGTGAGTGAGTGTGTGAGTGAGTGAGTGTGTGAGTGAGTGAGTATGTGAGTGGTTGAGTGAGTGTGTGATTGAGTGATTGAGTGTGTGAGTGAGTGAGTGAGTGAGTGTGTGAGTGAGTGAGTGTGTGAGTGGGTGAGTGAGTGTGTGAATGACTGAGTGAGTGATTGAGTTTGTGATTGATTGAGTGAGTGTGTGAGTAAGTGAGTGAGTGAGTGAGTGTGTGAGTGAGTGTGTGTGTGTAAGTGAGTGAGTGAGTGAGTGAGTGT